>BTPG01000001.1:274305687-274628187 GCA_036245525.1 Semisulcospira habei
ACGGATATGGCAACATTTTTTTTAAGGTCCCAGCAGCAGTTTTTTCAACGTAAATTACTTCGCTTATAACAAACATCGGATATAACAAGAACAATTGGGTCCCCTGGCGATTTGGTATATCTGGAGTTTGCTGGTTTGGAGTTTGGAACTTCATTTTTGAGTTTTCTGCCACTGCCAAGCCCTGGCATCTGAGGGTCTTTTGTGTAAGGTTGAAGGTCCCAGACAAAAAAGTTAGAATCCGCCCCCGCCCGCCCCCCCCCCCCCCCCACACACACACACACTTGTGACACCTCGAGGTAATTGATCCGCCCTTGGTCTTGTTAAAACTAGTTGCTCTTGAAGAAACGAAAGCTATGATCATGTAACACATTGAATGAAAAGATATATACCACCCAAAAACAAATGATCGTTAAGTGAACTCAAGTCAAGTTGGATGTATAAAGTGAAAAACAAGATGCAGCATTTTGTCCTTGCTTACCTGCAAGAGTTGTACAATGAAGTCTTCTCCAGCAGCCTCTGCTCTTGGTGTAATTCTTAGGTAACAAAATAAAAGTGGATGTGATCATGAAGGTTTTTTGTTTTCTTTTTCTTCTTTCTTGTTTATTTTCCTGACTGGTTTCTTTCTGTGCCGAAAGCACACATCGCCTTGGGGAAAAAAACAATGCGCAAAAGGCCATCGGGCCGACGTCGACCGCCGTTGGCCTGCGCACGACCGTGCGCCTTGTAACGGCGGCCGACGTCGGGCCGATGGCCTTTTGCGCATTGGAAAACTATTGAGAAATCAAGGCTGGTTACAATGTGTTTAGAACTAAAATTGTGATTCTACCACCTGTTGTGTTGTAGAAATGACGATGATGATGATGATATATCATCATCATCACCACCACCACCACCACCACCACCACCATCACCATCCATCGTTGTCTTCAGTTTCCGCATGGTTTGTGGTGACTGTTTTGCAGACAAATCCAGGCCTTCCTGTCAGCAGAACTAGTATCGCGCCCTGGGATCGCTTACTGGATTGGGCTGAAGAACCGTAACACTTCTGACGGGGCTTACGCGTGGGCCACAAACTATACTGTCGACTTTACGTCATGGTCTGCAAACCATACTGGTACATACTGTGCCATTTGTTTGTTTGGTTGGTTGGTTGGTTGACTGTTTGCTTGGTTGGTTGATTGGTTGGCTGTCTGGATGGATGGATGGATGGTTGGCTGGTTTAGTTGGTGGGTTTGTTGGTTGGTTGTGTTGGTTGGTTTGTTGTTTGGTTGTTTTGGTTTTCTTTGTTTTTTTATTACTTTCTTTCTTTTTTATTTCTTTCTTTCGTTCTTTTTCTATGATTTACTTTTCTTCGTTTTTTTGTTTGTTTGTTTGTTTGTTTGTTTTTTTTGTTCCTGGTGAATATACATCAAACTCATAATTATTCACCTAGTACCCCACTCGCAACATTGGAAGACGTCATGGTAGTTCAGGGTGAATGTGTCAAGACACCACAGCAGGAGATCGCCTTTTATATTTTTCAAGTGTAGTGCTGGATTAGCTTTGCGCCTAGTAATCAACTTGGTGGCTGTATTTTATTCTTGGTGGATTTTACATGTGTACACGTTATAGATCAAAGAAGTACCCAACGGAGAAAGAAACACGATTAGAAAAGTCAGTCCGTTGGGTACTTCTTTGCATTTTACTGACACGCTTGGCAGTCACCTCAGTTTTTGGTCTGGATTACGTTATAGATCCCTATACTGAACAGTGGTCTATTTTCTTTGTGTGCATGTACGTGCAACAGGCAACGAGCGCGGCACGTGCGTGGCCATGCGCACTGGCCGGCCCGTGGGCCTGTGGACGGACTACCCATGCTCGCAGATACAGCTCGCCATCTGTGAATACCCGCGCTCGGGCTACACCACCCCACCCCTACCCCCTACCACGCCGACCCCCTCTACAGCGTGCCCTAGTGGGTGGAGCACCTATCAGTCTCAGTGCATTATGGTGAGTTTCACAGGAAAAAAAGGGCTGCTTAGGGTTTAGTTCCACAGTCGTGTAGGTTTAGCCCTTTGACTGTCGGTATCGGTTTAACCCATTTAACCCCAACGCCCTACAGCAGGAGATGGATTGACCATGATAATTCAAGGGTAGTGCAAGATTAGCTTGGCGCCATTAGCTGGCACTATCCGTGAATTATCGTGGTCCAATCATCTTGTGCGACTGGTACATAGTAATTACTAAATAACACTTAGTCCAACAGTTGGGAAATGCGGCCATGGGTTTAAATGGGTTAAGTCGCGATGATTGCTGTCGGAATGATCTCAACATAAACCGCTACCGACAGGCAAAGAGTTAAGTAGTAGGAGAAACAGGTGCTGGAAAGGGGAGAACTGTGCTGGCCAAAGATCGTAGACTTAAATGATAAAACTTGAACAGAGTCTGCTGTGCTACTCGTGGACTCTTTTGGGGGCTTTTTGTTATTTGTTGATTGCGGACCTTTCAGTCTGTTTATACTCTGAACCTTACACTTGCTATCTTCGGTCGTGTGTGTGTTTCAGGCGACCAACTTTACTCAGGCCCAGCGCCGTCTGTCGTGGATGGACGCGCGGGCCTACTGCCGCAACCTGGGCGGGGATCTCGTCACGCTGAAGAACAAGACCATGGAGAACTGGCTCTACACGCAGGTCCTGCACAAGTACGTAGTGCCAAGTGCAGCACTGATGTTTTTGAAAGTGTATTCTCTTATAGTTGAAAGTCGTTGAGTGAACTGGAACCGGTACCTCAGTAAGAAGAACACTTTCGGGCCTACGTCGGCCGCAGTGGCCCCGCGCACATTTGTGCGCGGGCACACTGCGGCCGACGTCGGCCCGAGGACCTTCGCTCGCTAGGCTACAGAGGTAGGCTGTACATTGCACGTACTCAGACAAAAGCCCGTCACTGAATCTGAAAGTGAAGTCAGGAACTAAAAGGTGACTGCCAAGCGTGTAAAACCAGGGGCGGATTAGTTACCTCCCGGGGTTGGGGGGGGGGGGGTCAGCTTTCTGTTTGGGACCTTGAACCTGACACAAAAGGCTTCCCGGCGCCAGACCTAAAGCTTCCTCACACGGAGAAACGAAATACACAAGAAACGAAACATTTTCGCAGACCTTACTTCCCAACCGGGGGGGGGGGGGGGGTGGGGGCGGGGGGGGATGGGGGGGGGGTTGGAGGAGTCCACACAGGGGACTTTGATATAGCATTTTAAAGGATTTTTGGCCGGGGGATGGTGGGGGGGTCAGGAACCCCTGGACCCACCCACCCACCCCATCCCAACACCCCGATCCGCTCCTTCAAAGTGATGCACAAGAAATACCAACCAAAACATACTTATAATTTACAATAGCTACACAGCTTGTTAAATTTGCGCGTTAAACCTTTTTCTTTCAAAATAGACGATTTAATAATGTGTGTTGTACTTGCCCTTCTAAGCGTGTTTCTTCCTTTGTTGGGCATGCCTTTAAATCTGAAAGCCACTTACTAGAGCACTTATATCTGGCGTCCAAATCCATGAAACCTAGTATATAATGGAACTAAAAACTGTCTGTCATAATGTGACAAGTACTTTCATTGCTGACAGCTCTTATTTAGCCAGTTCAGTGCGAGAAAACTTGAGAACCATCTGCAAGAGGTATAGATCCTCATGAGCCCCCGCAGTTGCGGGGGCTCATGAGGATCTATGCCTCTTGCTGACACAACTTTGAATTCATATTTCTTGGACACTTTTTTTTTTTTTTTGGTGTTGAAGACTGCGTCAACTGGCAGTAAACGTGTTAACACATTTTACCCCAGGTCGGAAATCCCCAAATTTTGAAGTTGCCCTCTTAAGGACTGTATTACAATTCTAGAGACAGATCGAGCATGACATTTCAAGGGTGGTGCCAGAATAGCTTGGCGCCCATGGGCGCCAAGCTATTCTGGCACCACCCTTGATTTATCATGCTCGAGCAGTCTCTAGAATTGTAATAGGGCTCGGGAAGCTGACGTCATCACACTAGTCGTGGCGGCCATCTTGAGAGGATACGCGACTAAGCAGCTCATAGGGAAATCGCTGTCAGGACAATGTCAGGATAGTCCTGACGTGCTATAGGCAATAACAGCAAGTAGGAAACTGCTAACCAGAATCTGTTTTTAAGTCTCTTCTATTTATAGAAGAGACTTTTTAGGACGGGTCGCGGTGGGGCGAATTTAATAGCATGTCCATGATGTCAAAGGCAGTAATTGAAGTAACAAGATAAAAATTACGTCATGTCTAGTTACGCTGACCTCGCTGCTGAACGTACATTTGGCGCGAAGCGTGTAACGCACACAGACTCGCCCACAGTCACACGTACAGACTCTCACTGACTCAGACGGGCGCATTCATGCGGTAAAACTCAACACACGGGCTCCCTTTCTAAAGTAACTTTATACAATATAAAAGAAAAGAAACGCTTAAATGATTATCAAACTATATACATTTCCCCACACCCAGCATCCACATCACATACACATCACACACTATCTCCTTGCCAGGCTAGGTATTAGTTTCTCACTGTCTCCAACCTGTTTGATGTTATTGCCTGGTTACGTTGGTCCTTCTCACGTCTAGGCGTGCAAGTCCTTCGTTGTACGCTTCTTCCTGTCGTCCTGTCTCTTTCTCACGGAAGTCCTCGTACTCGTACCGTAGCGCAGTTCTCGCTTTGACTCGGGTATCTCGGTCCCAATTGCTTCACTCCCTGAGTGAAGAGCTGGAGTGGTGATGACCTCACGTTAGGTCTGGTGACTGACGTCTCGGCGTCCGTCGCTCCCTCTTTACAAGCACTCTAAACACAACAACAAGGATCCAAAACGTAACGCTTGCTAAACACACAACATATTGGATGACATGAGAAACATTACGTAACCTGGCTGATACAAATAACTCACGTTCATTCACACACACGTGCTTCATAACCCGACTACTTCCGTAACACCCACATATCTGTCACTATCTTGAAACAGACTATAGCCTAACACTCTTGCTATACACTACTCTATACACTGGAAAAGACTATGCTTAACCAACCGCGTACTACCTTCATAGCGACTTAAGCATACACACCTTACATTCCTTTAGTCATCCATCTCGGTAAATAACTGTATACCAAAAACACCGGTTACTTCACTGAATTCTAAACCAACATAACTGAACCAAACCGGCCAACACTACACAAGCAAATTACTCTTAGCAACGCATACTGTCTTTGACTAAGCAACTATCAATACTACATATATAGAAACATACCTGAATTCTAGGTTTCATAGTCTTGCAATACGGGCTAGGTATCTCAAACACATCTGATCCCTCTGACAAGAAAGCCCGTACTAACGTATTTCTGCTCTGACAGACAGCTTCCGCCTAGAACTCACTATAACAGAACTCACTAAAACTCCCGTGTTAACCATGTCTTAAAGATTTCACGTGGACCACGGGCCTCACGGACTATCGGCACAAAACAAACCGTTAACAAAAACCGTACCGTATTTAACCTAATGTGTGAGCACTATGCACGAGCATAGAGCTTCATCACAGTGCCTATGTATGTAAACAAGAGAATCTCCGATATTTCTGTACACATAAGCTTGAAACTTGGTAAAATACTTTCTTAAGTGGATGGCTAAGAGAGCCTCCGAGCATATTGTAATTGAATGTCTCATTGAAGACATAAACAACCGTTTATAGGAAGTCGGATGACCCAGATTAGAGACCGTAATTTTTCTCATATTTACTTGAACCTTTGCATATAGCTAGTTTGGAGAAAGACATTGGATGAGTTCGTTAGCTAGCTTTGTATCCTTTCAACTTCTTCAGTAAAAATTAATTCTTTCCAGAAAAGAATTAAAACACTAAAAAAAAACTTTACTTCTAGAGAAAGTCAGACAGTGACGGTGACGTAAAAGAGGCAACTCCGTCACCACGCAGACACTGACATATTACTCTAAATATGACGTCATTCTCTCTCGCGCGCGCGGCTCTCTCTCTCTCTCTCTCTCTCTCTCTCTCTCTCTCTCTCTCTCTCTCTCTCTCTCTCTCTCTCTCTCTCTCTCTCTCACACACACACACACACACACACACACACACACACACACACACACACACACAAACATGCGTGCATCTCCAGGAGGAATAGATCCTCATGCGTCCTCCAGGCGCATAAGGATCTATGCCTCTTGGAGATGTTTTGAGCGCGCGCGCATGCACGCACAGACACATCGACGCGCTTTCAGAAGTGCATCCAGGTCACGCCCGTGTATATCATGTACCTAGGTAAAGTCAACGTGCTTTCACACAAATTATAGCAAGACTGAAATTGTACCGTGAAGTTCTAGTTTTGTCAACATTTTCTCAGCCTATGAAGCGAAAGTGAAACTCATATCACGTAAAATATAAAATTACGTAAAAACTAAACCTTAAGTCATGACAAATGACGTTTGACAAATCAATGACGCGTATGTCCTGCGCCCCTTATAGAACTCACTGACGCATTGGCAGATCTGCGAGACTTTTTCAATAGGAGATAATTCAAAATTAGAATCAGGTCAAAGACAAAAGGTAGAGACCATTGACAGCGAGGACAGCTCTCATATATAAGGGACTTTGTGGGTTATGGTTCGTCCCATCTTGTTGTTTGTTTCCAAAAGGAAGAAACATGAAGAAAATTGTGTTGAAACACTACTTCGCTACTATCTGAAGGTTATCGTATCCTCTCAAGATGGCGGCTGACTCGCCGACACTCCTAGACAACGCGGGGAACTTCACGAGTCCTATAGGCGCCTAGGGGCGTCAAACTATTTTGGCACCACCCGTGAACTATCATGCTCGATCCATGTCTTGTTGTGGTGTGTCGGGGCTGAACGAAATAAACAGTCTGTTTTGTTTTCAGTGTGACGTCGCTGGGCTATTGGTGGATTGGACTGAATGACAGGGACTCGGAGAAAGGTGGGTGGGGTTCTTTCGTGGTTGTTCTGTCTGGTTCTGTTTGTAACCCCTGTAGTGCCGAGAAAAACTGAACACGATCCAAATGCAAGAGACATAGATCCTCATGAGCCTCCGCATCTGCGGGGGATCATGAGGATCTATGGCTCTTGTTGTCACCACTTAGATGGCTGGGGCCTTTTGGCCTTGAATTAACCAAAATGTTTAGAAAGAAAATGTGCGATTGCAGTGAAGAGGTCAGTACTGATTTGCTATGGGGTTAACCCTTTAGCTGTCGGTATCGGTTTTGTCGCGATGATTCCTGCAGGAATCATTTAAGACCAAAAAAACCAGCTAGCGACAGCCCGAGAGGTGTGAACTTTCGTATGCCATTCGTGAACTGCAACTTTACACTAATGACAGGACATTCGTGAGCATTGTTTGTAAACTGTTCTGACGCTACTCATTAGGCCGGCTAGGTTAACTCATTCAGCCCGACGCACGTATTTCCCAAATTTTGGAGGCGTTATATAATGACTATGTGCCTGATGCAGAAGATAACTTATCGACCATGGTAATTCAAGGGCAGTGCTAGATTAGCTTGGCGCCGACGGGTGCCAAGCTAATCTGGCACTACCCTTGAATTATCATGGTCGACCATCTCCTGCTGTAGTGCGTCAGGGCTGAATGAGTTAATATATGTACCACCTGGAATTGGATCTTTATAACCAGCACGATAGGACTAACTTGCTAGACTACAGAGGAAATCAGCAGTCGACTTATGCAAATATAGCCAGTACTGTGACCTGAGCTGCCTGCCATTGTCCTAGCGGTTTGTTTTGAGCTTCTTTTTTTTTTTAATTTTATCCCCGCGCAAAAATATCGCTGCAATGGAAAAGTTTACTGCAGCTGACCGAGGGAGCCTAACGACTGTTCTCGTCTACTGATGCCCTTGAATGTCTACAGGTCACGTGTGGTCTGACGGGTCGGGCGTGACGTACACTAACTGGGCCCGGGGTGAGCCGAATGACTACGCGGGGCGAGAGGACTGCGTGCAGTGGGTGCTGCCCAGGAACAACTGGAATGACGACGTCTGTGATATGGCCTACAACTTCATCTGCTCCATACCGAGGGGTACGTGTACAGGCGTGGTATGATCGTTGCGAAATCGGTAACCTCTGTAGCACGGATTGTAGGAAATAGGACAAATGACCACCTTATGCCTGTGGGTACGTGTGCATTTGTTGATAACTTGTCCATTTGTATGTTACGCCTGACTCTCTGCCCAAACGGCGCTCCGGCGGGTGAGGTTTTAACCCCTTCATTGCCCAGGAAAAGGTGAACATGATCCATCTGCAAGAGAGCAGTTTGTATACCTGTTCCTTCGACGGTTGTGACTTTCGGTCGCTGAATGAACAAGAATGTCCGAACAGAGTATATACGTCCGCTTGCAATAAGGGGGCTAAGAGAAGTATGATAGATAGGAACCACGCGACCCCAAAAAACACAGAAAATCCGGAGCGCCTATCAGTTCCCGTGTGTCTACGAAAGGCACGTTACTGTACCGACAGAGGGAGACAGATTGACTGTGGTAGTTAAAAGACGATGCCTCAATAACATGGTGTCTGTGTGTGCAGTGAGATACTCTTGAAACGAGAATTAAGAAAAAGAACATGGTGTCTGGTTTGATTGGAGTGCAGTCGGGTTAGTTTATCTTTCCGTTTCGTTAATGAGCTATGTGGAACCGCAAAATGGTGCACATGTTGCAGCAACATTTAGCGGTTCTTGTACTTTTGACGTTCGAACCGCAAAAATGTTGTGCAACAAGTGTAGTATTTGCGGTTTCCCCAAAGCGACCTGCTCCAGGTAAGAAGGGTTAATAGTTCGCAGTATCTCCTTTATAAATGTTCTTAGCATTTCCTACATTAATTCTTTCGCGGCCATCCGCATCCGTATGCGCGGCATAGGCCGTGCAGCCAGATGCGGCTGGCCGTAAATGAGTTAATGCTGCACTTTAGGGCTAACTCAGCTTATGAAGTTGGACTGTTAAAAAAAAATGAAAGACTTGTATGATCTTCTTCTCCTTTTTACAAAGGAGAGTTCCACCAGTGCGAGCCAGGTGCAGTAGAAAACTTCAGATACGTCTGTCTGCTCACATGGATTGTAAAAAAAGGGCAAACAATTTCAGCTGAGGCAAGACAACATTGAGAACCCGTTGTATCGGCGAATTTGAGCAATCAACCCCGCCCTGGAGCAGGTCGCTTTAACTACCTCAGGCCTAATGATGGCTTCCACAACTTTTGGAAGCGTCTATAAACACTGTTCACACACGGTAGGAGATGGATCGTCCATGATAGTTCAAGGATAGTGCTAGATTAGCTTGGCGCCTTCCCAGGCGCCAAGCTAATCTGGCTATACCCTTTAACTATCATGGTCGATCCATCTCATGTCCTGATGTGACTGTGTGCGTGTGACTAAGGTAAATGTGAGGTATAATTACTGTTGTTGTTTGCAGGTACCCAGTTGCCCACTACCATCGCCCCAGCCTCTGGCATCTCAAGTACGTCTCTCTCTCTCTCTCTGTATGTGTGCAGGCAGATGAACAGTCTGCGCACCATCTTTATCCTTGAATAAGTTTCATTTCATTCATTCATTTCATTCTCTCTCTCTCTCTCTCTCTCTCTCTCTCTCTCTCTCTCCTCTCTCTCTCTCTCTCTCTCTCTCTCTCTCTCTCTCTCTCTCTCTCTCTCTCTCTCTCTCTCTCTCTCTCATTTTAATGGCGCCCTCTGTCTGTTTTTTTGTGTGTTTTTTTTTGGTTCTTTTTTGCCAAACTGGGTGAAGGAATTTCTTGTTTGAACGCACACATGTGCAAATGATATAATCGGTCATTCAACTTCAAGAATTTTTCTGATAACATAAATGGCAGCATGCAACTAGCGAAAGTGTCTAAGTTCAGGACCATTTAATGGTCTTGAGTTTAGACACATTTACCAGTTGCATGTCCACTCCAGTATCGACAGACGGACTGAATACCTGGTAATGCCATGTTTTTGTGGTAACTTGAAGTTATAGCGACCATGACAGTTCACAGATGATGTCAAGCCTCACCACTGGAGAGTATCCAGAAATTTTAGGTTTTCCCCTTGTATGAACAGATTAGGAGACGTCACCTAATTAACCCATCAGGAGATGGATCAACCATGATAATTCAAGGGTTGTGCCAGATTAGCTTGGCGCCGTCAGGCGCCAAGCTAATCTGGCACAACCCTTGAATTAACTTGGTCGATCCATCTCCTGCAACTGGTTCATATTCGTCAGGTCGCAAGTCCAAAATTTGGTACTGACATGCGGCTGTGAAAATTAAATGGGTTTAAGGAAACTGTGTGTGCGAGACCGATTATCGTTATGTCCACAGAACGTTTATGTCTCGTGCAGGTGCTCTGTGCGGTAACTCTAGCTGGCTGTACTATTCCGGTCACTGCTACCTCATGAGCCCCCCGTCTGGGTCCGCCGCGCAAAAGACGTGGTACGACGCTCGCCGCACGTGCAACAGTTTGGGCGGTGACCTAGTTTCCGTGTTGTCTATTGATGAGAACAGCTTCCTAACATACGCCGTGAGTCTCTACTTTATGCGGATCATCACTCGCAACTCTGATCAATTCTTTCTCGACTCTGACACCACCTCTGTACTTCCCTCTGACCACCTCGCTATTCTCGTCTCCCTCAACCTACCTCCCTCGAAAAAAACCAAGCTCCTTGTCTCTCGTCGCAAACTAAAATCTGTCAAACGAGAGAGCTTCTTCGACGAAGCTGTCGACCTTCTCTTGGACACCGCCTCCTCTCCCGATCATGCATCCCATTTCGACTCCTCCCTTCGAAAACTTCTAGACACCCATGCCCCTGTCACCACCTGCTCCATACCCAACCGACCCCCCGACCCCTGGTTCACTGATGACATAGCTGAGGCCAAGCGCGAGCGCCGACAAGCGGAACGCCGCTGGCGCTCATCCGACCTCACCGTTCACAGACAGATCTTCCTAACAACCAGATCAAAAGTCTGCAGAATGATCTCCGACTCCAAACGTAAACATCTTCAAAACAAAATCCTGGAATCCACTTCTTCCAAAACCCTCTACGCCACCATGAACACACTCCTAGGCACTTCTAAAGACTCTCCTCTCCCCAACACACACAACAAAGAAGAACTCCCGTCCGCTTTTTCCACCTATTTTTCCGACAAAATCCAAACTCTGCGCAACACACTCGACACTCTGCCTTCTCCGCCTTGCCCTCCCGACCCCACCTTTTCCGGCACCCCCCTCTCGTCCTTCCGCCCCGTCTCTCAGGATGAAGTCCTCAAGACCATAAAGCCCATGCATTTCAAAACCTGCGAACTAGATCCCCTCCCAGCTTCTCTCTACCGGGACGGCCTTCCAAAACTTCTGCCCTTCATTACCGACATCATCAACACATCTCTAGAGAACGGCTCCGTCCCCGATATCTTCGAGTCCGCCATCGTCCGTCCTCTCCTCAAAAAACACAACCTCGACCCAAATGAACTCAAAAACTATCGCCCAGTCTCCAATCTCTCTTTCCTGTCCAAGCTTCTTGAGAAGGTTGTTCTCAACCAGCTCAACCTCCACCTCACCGACAACAACCTCCTCAGTCCCTTCCAGTCCGCCTATCGCAAACATCACAGCACTGAAACAGCCCTTCTACATATCCTAAACGACCTGCTTCTCTCCACCGACTCGGGCAACATCTCCCTTCTTACGCTACTCGGCCTCTCTGCCGCCTTCGACACTATAGACCACTCTATCCTCCTCCACCGCCTTCACCACTCCTTTGGAATCCCTGACTCTGCTCACTCCTGGTTTCTCTCCTACCTCTACGACAGACAGCAGTCCGTCACCATCGACGGCGTCTCCTCCAACCCAGTCACGCTCTCCTGCGGAGTTCCACAGGGGTCCGTCCTGGGCCCGGTCCTTTTCACGCTCTACATCTCTCCCCTGTCCAACATCATCCAGTCTCACCACATAAACCACCACCTCTACGCTGACGACTCACAACTACTAGACAAAGACAAACTCGACAACACTCAGTCACTACTGATTCGCACGGCTGACTGCTACGAAGACGTGAAAAACTGGATGACAGCAAACAAGCTTAAACTGAACGACGACAAAACGGAAGCCATGCTGGCAGGCACTCGCCAGAAACTTTCCCAGCTCCCTTCCTCTCTCCACCTTCAACTCGAC
Organism: Semisulcospira habei; assembly: GCA_036245525.1. NCBI lineage: Eukaryota > Metazoa > Mollusca > Gastropoda > Semisulcospiridae > Semisulcospira > Semisulcospira habei. The sequence goes on from BTPG01000001.1 coordinate 274,317,904, forward strand.
AGCACCCCCATCTGCCTCTCTGACTCGGCCAAAAACCTCGGCGTTATCCTCGATTCCTCTCTTTCCATGACCAGCTTTGTCTCTGCCACGGCACAGGCATGCTATTTCCACCTCCGCCGCATCAGTCAGATCAGAAAATACCTCACTACCGAAGCTGCCACCAAACTTGCGGTCTCTCTCATCCTATCTCGCATCGACTACTGGAACTCTCTCCTTTCCGGCCTCCCTCACTCCACCACTTTCACCATCCAGCTGTCCAGAACAATGCTGCCCGCCTCGTCCTCAGAAAGAAATTATCCGACCACATCACTCCCCTGCTCAAACTCCTTCACTGGCATCCCATCCCCCAACGCATCCAATACAAGATTCTGTCTCTCTGCTACAAATCCATGAACAACTGCGCTCCTGCCTTTCTCTCCAACTTACTTCACCCCTACACTCCTCTCCGCTCTCTCCGCTCCGCCTCCGACCCTCTCCGCCTCCACATCCCCCGCACCAAACTCAGCACTTTCGGCCCCCGCTCCTTCTCAGTATACTGTCCATCCGCCTGGAACACTCTCCCACTCTCTCTCCGTCAGAAACACTCTGTCTCCTCCTTCCAGTCCGCCCTCAAAATCCACCTCTTTCAACAGTTCTAGCACTATATCACCACACTCCCCACCCCAAGTCGACTGTCGTAATGTATTTCACTTTTTGTGGTACGCGAGCCGTTGTCTAAGCGTGCGCATGCGTGCGTGAGTTGTGAGTGCGCGCTTAGAGTTATAATTATTATAAGATAAGCGCATTATAAATGCCGTAACTTCTATTATGCGTGTATCGATATTTGCAAGATTCGAGAGTCAAGAATTCCTTGTCCAGTAGCTCTTCGCAGGCCTCGGACCGCAGCGTGTCTACACTGCAGTCCCATCTGTTAACCCCAAAAATGTGAACACGATCCAAGTGCAAGAGGCATAGATTCTCATGAGCCCCCGCAACTGCGGGGGCTCATGAGGATCTATGCCTCTTGCTGAGACCAATGTGTATCCATGTTTTTAGATGGTGTTGGTTTTTTGGCCTTTGAAAGAACCAAGATTTCAGAAACAACCATGTACATGTACAGTTTACGTACTGTGGCAGGGAAGGGGTAACAATGCCTTAGCGTTAGTCTGTCCCAATCATCCTCTCATTTTTCAGTCCCCTAAATAAGACTATCGCCCGTTTGCTGCACATTTCCAGGCACAAAATCCACCAAAACAAATCAGAATATCAGCCGTCTCAATTCCTGGCTATGAACCTGATTCCGTACCAACCCCACACCCAAGCGCAGCCAACACTGGTACGCACCTCAAATCACGATCTGCACGGCAACTCAAACTAGGCCAAAAATTGTACGCTGGCGGGAATAAGCCACGGCTGATACGAATCAAAGCACCAAACATGTCTCTTTCTGATCTATCAAGAACTTTTGTCTGATCTATCACGAAATTTAAAGCAAATCCCAACATACTATTCCTGTACAAAATTTCCAAGAAGGCAATAGTGGGTTTTTTTTTAAAGAATAAAGACATGTCCTCTGCCTGACTGACCCTCCTAATTGTTATGTGACCTTTGCCTATGGCTGGCGGCTGGAGCCGCCGCGAGACAACTTCCTATATCATGGGCGGCGAGATCCGCCCAGCCAAGGTTAGCTTGCAGTGCATGTGCTAGGCTATTTTTACAGCTGAATGTGTCATTAGCCCTTACTTGGCATGCGCACCGGATCCAGAAATGAACTATTAGTGGCAGAGTATTTAATTTACTTAGTAGAAAAAGAGTTAAAGGATATTTTTCTTTGCCTTCCCGTTCGTAAATAAAAGTAAGAAAACATAATACCACAACGAACGTAGTATAATGATCGTAAAAAAATAAATAAAAAAAAATGTACGGACATTTACAGAGCCACACAAATAATACGAACTGTTAAGTTATGATTACACAGCTGTGCCTTTTACAGTTTTAGACTAACAAACCTACGGAGAAAAGACAATCGACACGCAAAGGAATTATCCACCACGAAACTTAACCTTTTGCGTGTCGGTAGCGGCTTTTGTCGCGATGATTCCTGCAGGAATCATCGCGACAAAAGCCGCTACCGACACGCAAAGGGTTAAAGAAAACTGCGTGGGCTCCGTCCTTCTTGTGTTGTTTGAAAGTGTACGTTACGTCAGCTCTGTACAAATGTTTGTACGGACCTATGTTTACAGATGTCTCGCCATGCGCAGTCTGCCTTCTGGATCGGACTCACCGACCTGGATGGCACGTACAAGTGGGTGGACCTTACTATTGTAGACGTAACCCACTGACTACCGGTGGACGCAGATTGTCTTTCTGAAATATTTTTTATTCCAACGCCAAAGAGCCCGGTTCATCCACGGAACACGGATACAAAGTGGTGTCAGCAAGAGACATAGAAGATCATGAGCCCCTCAGTTGCAGGGGCTCATGATGATCTGTCTCTTACTCGCACTTTGTATACGTGACAGACACGTAACGATTCCTTTGGAAAAAAAGTTAGCAATTTGCACGTAAACGCCTTTTTACACAGGACTTTCTCAAACTCATAATTCCCTGTGCAAACGATGAACAAGTAACACATATACACATTGTTGGGAGCACTAAAGCCGACTGATTTTAAACAGCATAGCTCCTGGTGCGCTTAGCATCAAGAATAACAATACCGCTGTCATCTATTTTATCCTCATAAAAACATTCGTGAAAATAATCGAAGGCCGGGTGGCGTCAGTTGGCGCTCATTTTCACAGTGATGCTTCAACATTTCTTACACAACTAACGCTGTAAGCTAAGATGTACTTTGGGTAAGCTTTCGAATAAGTTATGACAAGAAGGTGGCCAGTGACCAAACAGAAATGATTTCATCTTGATAACTAGAGCCCTTTTCCCTAGTTGCCCGCACGCCTATACACCGTAATTTCGACAAACATTACTCAGGACACATATTTAGTGTTAACTTTGCCCGCTAGGTGGACGGACAACTCCCCTCTGACGTACATCAGCTGGCGGCCCAACCAACCAGACGACGCTTACGGCGGAGAAAGCTGTGTGGAAAGTTCACAACGAGGTTTGTTGACCCGCACCGTATAATGAAAGTACTCTCCAGATTGACGCATCTCATTTGAATAGAAGTGTACTTGTGGCGTACTCCCCGATTGGGTCTATCTTGGGAGTAGTCCCGGAAATGTACATTTATTGTATATATGTCTATCAAATGTTGCCCGAAGTTAGATCAGCCTTAGCAGCCTACTCGGTGTTAAACCTAAAATCTTAACCGTGAAATGTTACACTAAAAAAACAGCCACCAGTTGCAGGAAATTGTCAACGTCAGTAACTGCCAACCAACTGTCCCTTTGCACTGTGCACCGCGAGAGCCTTTTGCGTGGGGATAAATATAGCTCAAAGTCGCTGGGACTAGGGCAAGCACCTGTACCTACAGGCTATTTGAAAATGTCGTGCAAATCGACCCAGATTACCAGTCGTGAACAATGAATCACGCATTCCGGACAACAATCACCAATCATATAGCAAGAGATCACTAAAGTTATCAATAAAAGATGACTAGTTACACATTCCATTCACCATTTCTGGGCAAAAGATAACGGAGACAACAGATCACCGATACTGAATGGGCAACTTTTGTTCAACCTTGTACATCAGTCCAGCACAGGGTTTTTTTTTTTTTCTTTGTTGTTGTTAGAGAATACAATACAATACAATACAACTTTATTGTCTGTTCGAGTCAAGGCACGACAGAAATTTGCCTTTCGGCTCGTCATGAAACAACAATATAAGACATTAACAAACGCTACAAGAACATATGAAAAATTATCATTGCAGCAATCTATCACAAGCAATCTGTCACAAGATGGGGGGTAATGTTAAGTAGATCATACTTATCGCGGCGTTATAACCGAGAGTTCAAAATCGAGACAGCAGTTGGAATAAAAGACTTCTTAAAAACATTCTTTTGGGCAAGTTGCATGTTGAAACGTCTGCCTGATGGTAGCATTTGAAATTGATCAGATAGTGGGCGACGAGGGTGAATGAGTCAAGGGGTCTCAACCTGACTCAAAGGGTGGGGGCCCCAGGGGACGAGTTGCGTTGGTGGTGCGGGTGGTGGTGCGGGCACTCTTACAGCGCATCCTCCGGGATCACCCTAGTCTAGGGCCTCTCGGTCTTCGTGAGGTATCCTCGTGTATAATCCCTCTGGAATAGCATAGCATCCCTCTATCCCAAGAATGCCAGTGCGTGGTCCCTGGCCACATCCTCTCCGACGTGACACCAAAAACTGGGCAGCGCGAGCGCCCAGGCTAAACATGGTGGATCTAGAGGAGAGCACCTCGAAAATAAATAATTATCCTGCTGCCTTGCAGGCCCGGCCGCTTGGCTGTGGAAAGGCTAAAGGAGAAAAACCCTGACATCAAAGCCTTCTTGTCTCCGGGGAAGGTTTTTGAGCCAGAGACTAGGACAAGGACAGTCAGATGTAAAACCTACGACCTGAGGACCTCGCTGCCACCGTCCCAGTTTGCTAGGCCATGGCAGACGAACCAAGGGTTTGAAGGGTGGGGCCAGTACTGCGCGCACTGCACTTCACCAAAAGGTTCCACCGCGCAGGCTTTAGGAAACGTCCACGGACCATGACACCGACCATTCCAAGTCCTGTAGCGAGGGGCGAAACGGCAGGTGAAAGATGTCACTGGAAGCCGCAGTCTCAAACCTGCATGCAGGCGGTTCAGAATATTGGTCGCCTGATGTTGACCTGGGGATGACAACGTCACTCGGCACACCCTGAACGACAAAGCAGCCTTCTCTAGGGACAGCACTGCTTGCTCCACACGGAGAGGGGCCTAGAAAAGGTGGCCTAACCAAAGCTCGTCCCCTCGCAACCCCAGTTGGCTAGCCGCGGTCAACGGGCATCTTCTCCTGCGGTCAGAAAACACTGAAGAAAGAACAACGGATCCCTCTCACGACGACCACGACCGGACTCATCGTAGCATGTTGGAACATCCGAACCATGCTCGACACAGCAGACAGCAGACGCCCTGAACGTCGCTCCGCCCTCATTGAACACGAACTGCGGAGGTTAAACATCGACATCGCCGCGCTCAGTGAAGTACGCTTCTCGGACGAAGGCAGCCTCCAAGAACTTGGCGCTGGCTACACCCTTTACTGGTCAGGCAGGCCTGCATCAGAAAGACGGCTCTCAGGCCTCCATTGCGACCAAGCTGGAAAACCTACCAACGGGTCATTCTGACCGCATCATGTCCATACTGAGACACCAGCAGTACGTCACCCTTCCCAACCCTCCTGGCAGAGCCCACAGAAAAGGCACCCCTGCAGACGACAAAGTCATCATCCTTGGCAACTTTAACGCCAGAGTGGGCCAAGACTTTGAAGCCTGGCAAGTAGTCCTCGGCAAGCATGGTGTCGGGAACTGCAATGACAATGACCGCCTACTGTTGGAGTTCTGTGAAGAGTAGCAACTTGCCATCAATAACACTGCTTTTCAGCAAAAGGACAGTCGAAAGACCACCTGGATGCATCCTCGCTCCAAACACTGGCACCTCATCGACTATGTCCTAGTGCGTCGTGGGACCGCAGTGATGTCCTCCTCGCCAGAGTGATGCCCAGCGCAGAGTGCCACACTGACCACCGCCTTGTCCGCTGCAAACTCAGGCTCTACTTCAAGCCAAAACCCAAGAAAGCCCCCCCCCCCCCACCCCCCCAAGAAAAAGCTTGATGTTGCTAGCCTTCAGCGTGATGTCGTGAAAGCTGACTTTCCGACAGATTTACAGCGTAGGCTCAAGGACACAGCTGACCCAGCAGACTCCTCCCCTGAAACACTCTGGGAACAACTGAAAACTGCTATTGCAAAATCCTCTGCGGAAGTCTTGGGATTTGCTAGAAAGAGAAACAAAGACTGGTTTGACGAAAACGAAGTAGAGATCCAGGAACTCCTAGCAAAAACAAAGAGCCGCCCATCAGGCCCAGAACGAGTGGTGGACCAGACTCGCACAGAGGACCCAGCTTTGCGCTGACAACGGTAACTACTGGGCTTGTACGAAGCGCTGAAAGCATTGTATGGCCCCAGGCACCTGGTACAAAGTCCCCTGCGAAGCGCTGATGGACAGGCACTCCTCACAGATAATACATCCATCTTGAACCGCTGGTCGGAATATATCCTGAACCTCTTCAGCGCTGAGCGCCGGTTCAAGAAGCAGCCATCCTCCAGATCCCACACCTCCCAGTGAAGGTTGAACTGGACGAACCGCCCACCACTGAAGAGACCCTCACAGCCATCCATCAGCTCAAAAGTGGCAAAGCAGCAGGCATTGACGGAATCCCGCCAGAGATCTGGAAACGTGGAGGCCCAGCACTGCACGACAAGCTCCACGACCTCTTTCTCTGCTGTTGGGAGCAAGGAACACTACCAAAGGATCTCCGTGATGCAGTCGTCGTCACCCTGTACAAGAACAAAAGGGAGAAGTCTGCCTGCTCCAACTATCGTAGAATTACCCTGCTGTCCATTGCCGGGAAATTTCTCGCAAGGCTGCTCCTGAATCGGCTGGTACCTGTCATTGCTGAAGACCACCTCCCAGAGGGCAAGTGTGGCTTCAGAGCCAACAGGAGCACGACCGACATGGTCTTTGTGCTGAGACAGCTTCAGGAGAAGTGCCGCGAGCAGAACAAAGGGCTGTTATGTAACTTTTGTCGACCTAACAAAAGCGTTCGACACTGTGAGCAGGCAAGGCATGTAGCAGATCCTGGAGCGACTTGGCAGTCCCCCAAAGTTCCTCAACATGATCGTCCAGCTGAACGAGGACCAGCAAGGCCAGGTCAGACTCAACACTGACCTCTCAGAACCATCCCCCATTCTCAACGGCGTGAAGCAGGGCTGCGTGCTGGCACCAACCCTCTTCACCATCTTTTTTAGCGTGATGTTGAAGGAAGGCCACAGAGGACCTCGATGATGACGACGCCGTGTACATCAGGTACCGTCTCGACGGCAGCCTGTTTAACCTCAGACGACTGCAGGCCCACACCAAAGCCCTAGACCAACTCATTCGTGAGCTGCTCTTTGCTGATGATGCTGCCCTTGTTGCACACACACAGAGAGCCCTGCAGCGCATCACGTCCTGCTTCGCAGACGCCGCCCAGCTCTTCGGACTCGAGGTCAGTCTGAAGAAGACAGAGGTCCTCCACCAGCCGGCACCCAATGAAGAGCATCGCCCTCCCCACATCACCATTGGCGAGTCTGAACTGAAGTCAGTGCACCAGTTTACCTACCTTGGTTGCAATATCACGTCAGACGCCAAGATTGACAAGGAGCTGGACAACAGGCTGGCAAAAGCGAACAGCGCTTTCGGGCGACTATTCAAGCGGGTGTGGCACAATCAACAGCTGAAAAAGGCACCAAGATCACCAAGGCTGTCGTCCTCACCACCCTGCTTTATGGTTCCGAGTCCTGGGCCCTCTACCGCAGCCAACTACGACTCCTCGAACGCTTCCACCAGCGCTGCCTCGGCATCCACTGGAGTGACTATGTCACCAACGTCGAGGTCCTTGAACAGGCAGAGACCGTAAGCATCGAGGCATTGCTGCTGCGGACACAGCTCCGATGGGCGGGGCACGTCTCCAGGATGGAGGACCATCGCCTGCCCAAGATCACCCTGTACGGCGAGCTCGCCACTGGACACCGAGACAGAGGGGCACCAAAGAAGAGATACAAAGACTATCTCAAGAAGTCACTCAGTGCCTGCCACATCGACCACCGCCAGTGTTCTTCCCTTGCTGCGGACCGCGACACCTGGCGCTCCACCATTCACAAGGCAGCCGTCTCCTTTGAGGACTTTCGCAGAGCTAGCCATAGGGACAAGCGGCTCAGGAGAAAAAAAAAAACAGATGCCGCAACTCAGAACCCTGACCAGACCTCCCCCTGCAGCCACTGCGGTAGAACCTGCCTGTCCCGGATTGGCCTCCGCAGCCACGAGCGTGCCTGTAGACGACGTGGACAACCTCTGTAGAATCTTCGTTCGCGAAGTCAAGCCAAGAGAGAGGTGTTGGAGAATTTAAATGCCGAACTCTGCTTTAGATGTGCTGTCGTAGATTTTTGTTACATCCCAAACCGTTGGTCAGTACGGTAAATGTTTACTACATAACAATCTGTATATAATTCCCTGTTGCCCAAAACGTATTGCTGCTGATGCTGCTGCTGGTTAGTTAGTTATTGTTGTAAGGACAAGCAGAAAGGCCGTCAGACGGCAATAATGAGGATGGTGTCGGGGATAATTGAAATAACTCCTCTCACAACAAAGAAACACGATAAGAACGGACAATTACAACACATGTGTCTGGATTGTTTTAATCGTGTTTCTTCGTCGAAAAGAAACCGGCTTAAAAAGGACAACTACAACACAGTTGTAATTGTCATTTCTAAGTGTGTTTCTTTCTTTATTGGGATTTTCACGCTAGGAAGCCACCTTTTGGTCTGGATTTGGACGATAATGAAGTTGACAGTGGACACTAGATAACTCTTGTGTGACCTGTGGCAGGTGACTGGAACGACAACAACTGCCAAGACAAAAAGGCGTACATCTGTAAACAGCTGCCCGGCAGGGCCACAGCAAGGACTCCCACTCTGGCTACCCCTACTGGCGGATGTCCTGTTGGATTCACCAGCGTTCCCATATGTACGGCAAAGAGCGTTGTCTTTATTTTTATTACTACATGTAGGTGCATGATGGCAATGTGAAGGACGCAGGCAGCTGCAATACTCGGTTACTTTGACGTCTCACAGTGGTTTTAATTGGCACTGACTCGGGGCACGCACCTGCGACACGTCATCATTTGACAACTGCGATACGCCATAATTTGACGTCACACGCAGTTTTCACTGCATGTGACGTCAAATGATGGCGTATCGCGTATGGCGTACCGCACTTGTCTGGGTCTGTGTCAACGAATATCAGTGTGCTAGTGAGGTCAGGTTAAATGGCGTAACGCAGTTTTCTGAGATTGTATCAGTTGATAAAGCTTCAAGTAACGGCAGGTTATGGCGTATCGCAGTCACTTTTGGTCTGGATACACGTTATTGGAACTTATTCAATGTTTGTATTCAAACAGCCTGAAGAAGCACAGTGTGTGTGTGTGTGTGTGCGTGTGCGTGTGCGCGTGCGCGTGCGCGTTTGCGTTTGCGTTTGTGTGCAGTGAACAATTGTTACCAAGTGGCCGGGCTGACCAATGATACAATGACGAACTACACGGCCGCAGTACAGGCTTGTAAGGCCACGACGCCGCCAGCAACACTCGTCTCCATCCATAACTCCATTGAACAGAGTGAGTACTAATAGTGAACATCATAAAAGACGCTTTATTTGAGTTGAAAATCGACTCAACGCGACGCAGCGAGCTGAACATAAGGAGCATGCACGCCTCAAACACACATTTAGTTAATATGAACATACGACGAGCAAAAGAAATGCGACATTTTTGAAATCATCGGAAACACTTCAGTGTTTCCGATGATTTCAAAAATGTCGCATTTCTTTTGCTCGTCGGTATACATTCACGTGGTGCCAAGGGCCAGGCAAACCGAGCTATTGACGTTTCGAAACTTTGGTTCGTTCGCATTTTTAATTTTGATAAAGGGGTCTGAAATCGATACCAACGCCCGCAATTGGCAAAGCGTCCGTACATAATGTTGTAGAAATACACATATTGTCATTATGTTATAAAGTAAGGTGTGAGTGCGCACTGTGTGCTAGGGTACGTCACGTCGCTCACTGCCTTGCTGCCCACGAATGTGTGGATTGGCCTGAACGACATGAAACAACGCAACTACTTCGAGTGGGTCGACAACAGCGAGGTGGACTTTACACACTGGGGGCCTAACCAGCCCGACGAAAACACACGCAGCAACAACCGAAATGACAGGGTCTGTCCTATTAATAAGACGAACGAGAAAAAAATTATTATTGTTATTGTTATTATTATTATCATCGTTATCAATGCACAGTATGTTCCCACTTCCCAGTGCGCAAAAGGCCATCGGGCCGACGTCGGTCCGATGACTTTTGCGCGCTGGGTTTATCCCTACAGAAAATCGGCTCGTTGGCATGATGCCGGGTTGGCTCATGAATTTGCTTATACATATGAGTTCTATTGAACATATTCATGTTGAGTGATTATTTGGTTGGTACCACATTTTTTGGATAGATTGTTGGTTCAGGCCACAAATTTATGTGGTTTGCAGATGTTTCTATTGCACGTATTGCAATTGGTTACTTCTTTTGGTCGGTGTGTTTTGGTAGGCGGTGACAGACAATATGTGAATCATTATGAAGAAGGGCTTCTTGGCGGTCTGGCTAGCCCAGTAAGTAACGGTCATTGGGCCGACGTAGACCGCAGTAGACCTGTGCACAACTGTGCGCTGGCCCACTGCGGCCGACATCGGCCCACAGATCTTTGTTTACTGGGAATTAAGAGACTGCGTACGAACCTTACCTGCAATGGTCACATCAGACCTAATTAACAACCTTCTGTATTTTGGACCTTTGGCCCTGATCCGTAAGGTCCAAAATCGCAGACTGTCACAAATGGCCACTGGTGTAAGAATGTGCCCTGTTGCTTTACAGCGGGACTGTGTGATGCTGAACACAAGGCAACAGTTCGCCGGCAATTGGGACGATCAGAAATGTTCTAACTTGTTTGCCTACGTCTGTGAAACATCGCGAGGTAATCTACGTTTTCATTACTTCACACGTTTTCTTCTTGGCAATGTTTCTCTTCGCTTGGATACGGAGGACAGATTCAGTCACTGAATACATTTTACAAAATTAATTTATATACGGCAGTGTCAGTTGGTATAATACATTTTCAAACAAGATTTTATCGACTGTTTTATAAGTCAACGTTGACTGTGACAAACTGACTTGATTTTATCGTTAGCCCATTTAGCCTCGGCGCATTAAAGCAGGAGGTGGATTGGCTGACTTTATTTCAGTGCCTGGACTTCCAACCCTCTCCCCAGACGTGACGGGCTGCGCTGTGAGCGGCTACACTAACCACCAGGGGAACTGTTACATCTACTATGACACGCGCATGACCTGGCAAAACGCGCAGGCGCGCTGTCAACAAGATGGCGCCAGCCTAGCTTCCGCCACGGACCAGTTTAAGCAGGCTGTAATCGGCCTTCTGCGCATGCCCGACCTCCAGCACGCGAACAACAACTCCGACGTCTGGATGGGCATGTCTTTTGACGCGGTAATCCTGCAGTTTATTGACTTTAATTAACCCATTACATCCTGAGGCTACATTTTTTTTTTTAAATGTGTCTGTTGGCCTATGAAGGCTATATTACAGATTAGGAGACACATCAACCATTTTAGTTCCTTTAGCATGTCCGTTGAAAGGTCCTGGTAAATCAAAGTGCCACAGTTGCAGTGCGCCTGAATTGATCAGTGTTCAGGTCGTACTCCATATGAAATAGATTTCCCTATCCCCCATAAGGGCCCGTCAGGGCCGTCCATTATCACTTCGGTGCCGTGGACCGCGTCACCCCGAACTAACCATCAACCACTTTAGTTCCGGAGGGCCTCCGGGCGCCAAGCTATTCTGGCATCACCGTAGTCAGGTTTATTTTCAAGCAGTTGTGTATCAGGATGAAAAGGGTTAAGCTACATCCCAACAAATATACTTTCATTCTACTCCGATTTGCCTGAAGCTCCTAGGCAATCAGTTCACAGCTGAGAACTCAACGTATGGAGCTGAAAATTACCCCGTCAGTTCTCAGCTCTACCGTGCACAAGCAGCGCCACCACTAGCACTGAAGAATATTGATCAATATGGATCACTATGGCTTATTGGGTGCTCTCCAGTCGACTTCTGTATATTAATTGTAGCAACTAGAAGTTTTCATGGACATGAATTCAGAACTGATTTCGCCTATGATCATAAATGTGTATTGGCCTACTGTCGAACAAAAGAAATGCGACATTTTTTTCGGAACCATAGGAAAAACTAAAGTGTTTCCGATGGTTCCGAAAATATCGCATTTCTTTTGCTCGTCAGTATAATATTATTCTCGATCGTCTGTGCGGCAACAGGTGAAGAGTTAATGTGTCAAATACTGCGTCTGAAAGAATTGTAAATTGGTGGGGCTCATGTCAATAGATGGTTGGGCGCGTGCTACTGTGAAACAACCTAACTGAGGTGTTTGCACAGTCATAGAAGTTTAACTCATTGGATACGTGCCGTATACGGATACGCGACGAATAGCCGCATGTCCTATACGGCGCGTCTCCAATGAGTTTATGCATTCCATCAGACGAAAGCCGACTAGGCCAAAAGATATCACGCACAAACATCGTAGTATGAATGTCCAGGATTGTGTATATCATTTCCTTACATGATGCTGTCGCTAGCTTTAGAGCTCTGTCACTAACACTGTATCACAGTGAAACAGAACACTATCGTCTGTATGACAGCCTTCCAGAACATTCCGTTGGCTCAACGGCTATCCCGTGCAATACACCAAATGGGCCAACGGGGAGCCCGACCAGTCGGGGCCGTGCGTGCGGTTGGACTCCGGGGGTAACTGGCACGATGACCCGTGTAACAATACCTTCCCCTTCGTCTGCCAGATTAACACAGGTAATTACTATGCTGTCCTATTCTCAGTGTTTGTGTGCTGGTCTGGTGGTGTGGCACCCCGTGTATGGTATGATCCACACTAGTTGTCTCCCTCGATTCGAGACAACCAGTGTGGGTATTTCTACTTGGGCTATACCTTCACTTGGCCCTGACAATATAAGTGTACACTTGCACCAAACGTCCTCCGGGCCCAGGTGTCATGTGGCTAAAAAATAGCTTTTGTTACAAGAACAGAACAAAACTTTTTTTCGGTGAAAAATACAGGAACTAATAACTATACTTTTTAAAAAAATAAAATGTGTGTTGGTGTTATTATATCATTGTTCAGAATGTACGGTTCACATTTCACTTGATATAAACTGTTCACCTCCCCAACCAACCCAGCCCCCACATACCTACCCCCTATTCCTACACACACACACACACACACACACTCTCTCTCACTCTCTCTCTCTCTCTCTCTCTCTCTCTCTCTCTCTCTCTCTCTCTCTCTCTCTCTCTCTCTCTCTCTCTCTCTCTCTCTCTCTCTCTCTCTCTCTGTAACGCACGCAGACTTGCCCCCAGTCGCACATACAGACTCTCGCACAACAGACGCATACACCGCCACTGACTCAGACGGGCGCATTCATGCGGTAAAACACAACTCACGGGCTTCCTTTCTAACGGAACTTTTATACAAAAGTAAACAATAAAACGCTCAAAAGATTATCAAACTATATACACTTCCCCACTACCGGGTACAGCATCTCAAAACCACATGCACACACACACACACAATATCAATGCCAGGCTAGGTAGTAGTCTCTCACACTCCAACCTGTTTGGTGTTCTCGCCTGGTTACATTCAGTCCTTTCACATTTAGGCGTGCAAGTCCTTCCTACGCTCCCGAGTCGTCATGTCTCTCGTACCGTGGACGTCATCGTAACTCGTACCGTATCTTCGCCGTGACCCAAGTGTCTCGGCACCGGTCGCTCACTCCCCGAGTGAATAGATGGAGAGATGACCTCGCATTAGGTCCCTGGTGACTTGACGTCTCGGCGTCCGTTGCTCCAACTCCGACAAGCACTCTCAACAGTAATAAAGTCCTAAATCGTAACACTTGCTAAACACACACACATATTGGATAATATGAGATATATTACGTAACCTGGCTGATACAAATAACTCACACGTTCATTCACACACACGTGCCTCATAACCCGAACTACTACCGTAACACCCCCATATCTCCGTCCTACCTTGAAACAGACTATAACCTAACACTCTCGCTATACGTTATCCCATACGCTGGAAAAGACTATATTTCACCACGTACTACCTTCATAACGACTTAGGCATACACTCACATTCCTTTAGTTATCCATCTCGGTAAATAACTATCTATGCAAGCACCGGTTACCTCACTGAATTCCAAACCAACATAACTGAACCAAACCAGTCAATACTACACAACCAAATTACTCTTACCAACGCATACCGTCTTTAACTAAGCAACTATCAATTAATACATATATAGAAACATACCTGAATTCTAGGTTTCAGAGTCTTAGAATACGGGCTAAGGTATCTCACACACGTCTGTACCCACTGACAGTAAAGCCCCGTACTAACTTATTTCACCCTCTGACAGACTGAGCTCTCGCCTAGAACTCACTAAAACTCCCCGTGTAAAACGTTCCTTAAAGATTCCACGTGGGTCTCGTGCCTCACGGAATAGTTGTCACAAAACAAACTGCTAACAAAACTGTACCGTATTTAACCTACTGTGTGAACCCTATGCGTGGGCATAGAGTTTCATCACACACACACACACCACACACACACACACACACACACACCTCTTTCCGGTCTCATTTCCGAAGAGCCTGGGTTGACCGGCCGGCCATACCTCCTTTGCATATCTTCGTTTACGACTGGTTTTGAACTGAGCGGCTGAAGAGCCGTGTGCTTTTTCTCTGGCATGGCAAGCCAAACCATAGTATTATATCCGTGCTGTATGTTCACTACCAACTCCCGTCCCTTGACATGGATGTTGCTACTTTTGGCTCACTGACCCCCAGACAGTCGTCTGTTAAACCAATGGTGCAAAGAAATTCCTTTTTATAAAAAAGATAAAAAGATACGCGCCTAAAAAAAAGACAAGTACAACATTGTTATGTTATACTTGTCCTTTCTATTCGTGTTTCTTTGTTTGTTGGAAATTTCTCTGTAGGGCACATAATAATTTGGACACACTGTACAACAGACGGATTACGAACAAATTGGCTGACATTCTTGATGACAAAACACATCCACTTAGATATGAATTTGACAGCAGACGTATTGAACGAAGTGGCAGACTTCGAGTACCCAAAAGTCGTACTTCACGTTATGCCAACTCTTTTGTCCCTCAGGCAGTTACCCTTTTCAACAGTAATATCAGTAGATAGTGTCGGTCAACATTCTTCAGTTCCTTAGTACTAGCCCTTTCAGTATTATTAGTAGTATTATTTCTTTTTTTTTCTTTTTTTTTTTAATGCCAAGTGTGTTACAAAGGTAACAATACGTCTGTACAGTTCATTTCTTTAATTGAGAGTTATGGGTTATTTAATTATTTTTATGAGTGAATGATGATGCCATGTGTTGTATGGGCAGACAGTGAATTTCCCCTTGAGAAATTAATAAAGTATTATTGTATTGTATTGTTTACACGCTTGGCAGTGACCTTTTTGCTTTGCGTCATTGGCGTACCAACCTACTTTCCTGTACTGAATGATTGGCAGACACGCCTCCCACTGTTCTGTAAGTGGGTCAAGTCCCGTTCTGTAAGTGGGTCAAGCACGTGGTCCCCGTCACTGACCCACTCTTGTGTGTCTTGTAATTTGCAGGCACGCCTCCGCCCACGACGAGCACCGTAAGTGGGGCCTGTCCCGACAGCACGTGGTCCCCGTACGGCGAGTACTGCTACCAGCTGGTGACCAGCAGACCCAGGTCGTGGCCCGAAGCGAGGTACGCATGTGAGATGCAGGGGTCCAAATTGACCAGTGCGCACTCCCAGCCCGAAATGAGCTTTGTCGTCAGTCTCTTCAACGCTGCGGCCAGCAAGGGCGTGGACAGGACTGTCGATGTGTGGCTGGGCCTCAGTAAAGGCCTCGGAGGTTGGTGCACATTTATAATTACGCGGGCGGAGAGGGGAATTTTCGGGGACTGAGATCTTCTCTGTTAATAGTGAGGTTCGTTTGCGACGAACGTCTCCCAACAACTGAACGAGAGCCAAGTGACACGGCGGATATAATCAACTTGAACCATAAGCACAGACGCTACTCCAAACATCTCCAAGAGGCATAGATCCTCATGAGCCCGGCATATCCAAGAGGCATAGAGCCTCATGAGCCCTCCGGAGGGCTCATGAGGATCTGTGCCTCTTGGAGATGTTTGGAGTGTTGTCTGTGCTTATGGTGCAAGCTGTTTATCCGCCGTGACTTGGCTCTCGTTTCTCGTTCGTTGTTCAGTTGGGAGTCGTTCGGTGTAAACGTAACCTCACTATTGTCGCATGCACACACACAACCACACACACAACCACACACACAATCATACACACAACCACACACACACGCACGCACGCACATACAAGCAAATATGTCCATGTTTTGGATTTTCTGGCAAAATTTGCTCTTGTGTATTTTTGTTTAGACACATACTGTACAGACACATACATGTATCCCTTGGCCTGTCTACCCTAATTTTCAAGTTCTTTTTACACTAAGTGTTTTTGGTGAATTAGAAAGCTATCATTTGGGTTTTTTTGTTGTTGTTTTTTGGGGAGTCGGGGTTCGGGGGGTGGGAGGGGGGGGGGGGGTGATGGGTACTGATGATCGTACATGCTAAGTAAATGTTGAGATACAAACATAGTACTGACAAGCGTTATACGATTGTATTTCGTTGTTGTCTCTTGGTTCTCAGTGGGATTCTCGTGGCTGGACAGCACGGAGCTAGAGTTTCAAAACTGGGGTACAGGAGAACCGTCGGACAAAGACGGCAGCTCACACCAGGACTGTGTGCAGGCCGCCATGACAGACGGCACCTGGAATGACGTCAGCTGCTTCGATCCCAACTATTATGTCTGCAAGACAATACAGAGTAAGACATCCCAACTCGCATAGTTAATATTCACACACTGCCTAGTGTTGTTTCTATAAAAAAAAATTTAAAAAACTATTTAAAAAACTAAATAAAAAAATAAAAAAACTTAAGAGAAACTTGATGAAAGGACAGACGATCGTAGACTGCCTAGACCAGCTAAAATCTCACTTGACCTGTGGGTTCACGTGCCGTCTGAGGGACACTGAACTAATAATAATGGGCGTCTGTCGGTCTCAGTCGACCATAAAATGACAGTGCATCTGATTGCCTGCTCAACTGGATTTGAAGCAGCATCTTTTGTGACTGTAGAGGCTAATGCGGGAGTGGCAGTCCCTGCTGCAAAGATCACAAAATGTACGTGGTCGCTGGTCTGATGGAGTTGTTGCACTCCTTTCTGCGTGCCTGCTTGTCTGCTGCTGCTTTCGACATCTTCTCTTCCCCTGACTTGAGGTGTTGGTGGAGGATACTTCTCCACTTTGCACGGTCATCCGCTAGGCGTTCCCAGGACCCAGTGTCAATGTCCAGTGCTCTCATGTCCCTCTTATAGACATCTACAAATCGTAGCTTGAGGCGACCAGTGTTTCTTCTCCCAGCTGCCAGTTCTCCGTAGAAGATGTCTTTTGCAATGCGGCCATCTTCCATGCGGTGAACGTGGCCGAGCCAGCGCAGTCTGCGTTGTCTGAGCAGGGTGTACATGCTGGAAAGGCCAGCGCGTGAGAGGACTTCGATGTTGGTCACTCTATCTTGCCAAGATATGCCGAGAATACGGCGGATGTTTCTCAAGTGGAAGGTGTTAAGTCTTCTCTCCTGTCTAGCATATGTGGTCCATGTCTCACTGCCGTATAGCAGTGTGCTGATGACGCAGGCGTTGTACACAGCCCTTTGTTTTCACAGTCAGCGTGGGATTTGTCCACACTCGAGTTGTGAGGCGTGCAAGAGTTGCAGCGGCCTTCCCGGTCTTCTTGTCGATCTCGATGTCCAGAGAGAGGTTATCGGTGAGGGTGGACCCAAGGTAAGTGAACTGGTGGACGACGTCGAGGTCGTAGTTGTCAATGGTGATGAATGGCGGTGTCTCTGTGTCCTGTCCCAGGACGTTCGTCTTCTTTAGAATGATAGTCAGTTCGAAGTCCTTGCATGCCTGGGAGAATCGGTCCATCAGTGACTGCAGTTCCTGCTGGGTATGGGTCGAAACTGCCACATCGTCAGCGAACAGCATGTCCCTGATGAGGGATCCGCGTATCCTTGTCTTGACTTTGAGGTGGGCAAGGTTAAAAAGTCTGCCATCTGATCTGGTTCGCAGGTCGATTCCTTCTGTTGCATGCTTGAGCAGGGCAGCGAAGAGGATCCCAAAGAGAGTAGGAGCCAGGACGCAGTCTTGTTTGACTCGGCTGCATACGTCAAAGGGTTCGGATGTGCTGCCATTGAACTGCACTGTCCCCTTCATGTTGGTGTGGAAGGATTCTATCATACTCTGCAGTTTGGGTGGGCATCCAATCTTTGAGAGGATCTTGAACAGACCGTCTCTACTGACCAGGTTGAAGGCTTTGGTGAGGTCAATAAAAGCGACGTACAGAGGCATGTATTGTTCCCTGCACTTCTCCTGGAGTTGACGGAGGGAGAAGACCATGTCTACCGTTGACCACTCAGCTCGGAAACCGCACTGTGACTCGGGATAGACACGTTCTACAGCTTCTGCAAAAGGATCAAGATGACCCGGGCAAAGACTTTGCCGACAATGCTGAGAAGGGAGATGCCTCTGTAGTTGTTACAGTCGCTTCTCTCGCCCTTGTTCTTGTAGAGGATGGTGATCTTGGCATTCCTCATGTCTTGTGGTACCTCTTCTTGCTGCCAGCACTGGAATAAAACCTCATGCAGGGGGAGAATGCAGTTCTTGATCAAATCCGGGGTGGGGGGAGGGGGGGATCCCATCGTTGCCTGGGGCTTTGCCTGAAGCCAAGCTGTCAATATGAGCTTTGCTGGGCTCCTCTATTGTTGGCACTGCATCTAGCTCATCTATTACAGGCAGGCACTCAATGGCGTCAAGAGCTGATGGGGTCACGATGTTCTGTCTGGAGTAGAGGTCAGAATAGTGTTCTGTCTGGAGTAGAGGTCAGAATAGTGTTCCACCCATCTCTCCAGCTGCTGGCCTTTGTCCGTAATAACTTTCTCAGTGGAGGATTTGAGGGGGCCCATCTTGTTTTGGGTTGGACCTAATGCCTTCTTAATGCCGTCGTACATTCCTCTAAGGTTACCTGTAATAATAATTTTAAAAAAAAATTACGGTATTTATAATGCGCTTATTTTATAATAATTATAACTCTAAGCGCACACTCACAACTCGCGCACGCATGCGCACGCTTTAGACAATGACTCACGTACCACAAACAGTGAAATACATTACGACGGTCAGCTTGGGGTGGGGAGTGTGGTGATATAGTGCTAAAACTGTTGAAAGAGGTGAGTTTTGAGGGCAGACTGGAAGGAGGAGAGAGAGTGTTTCTGACGGAGAGAGAGTGGGAGAGTGTTCCAGGTGGATGGACCGTAGACGGAGAAGGAGCGGGGGCCGAAAGTGTTAAGTTTGGTGCGAGGGATGTGGAGGCGGAGAGGGTCGGAGGCAGAGCGGAGAGAGCGGGAAGGTGTGTAGGGGTGAAGTAAGTTAGAGAGATAGGCAGGAGCGCAGTTGTTCAGGGATTTGTAGCAGAGAGACAGAACTTTGTATTGGATGCGTTGGGGGATTGGGGACCAGTGGAGGAGTTTGAGCAGGGGTGTGATGTGGTCGGATTTTTTCTTTCTGAGGACGAGGCGGGCAGCATTGTTCTGGACGCGCTGGAGAGTGAAGATGGTGGAGTGAGGGAGACCGGAAAGGAGAGAGTTGCAATAGTCGATGCGAGATAAGATGAGAGAGACAGCAAGTTTGGTGGCAGCTTCGGTACGGCTGCAGTCTGGATGTTCTCACTGAGCTCCGTCCAGTACTTGTTGGCGCAACGCCTGGCAGTCTGTTTGACCTTGCTCATGGTAGCCCTGAGAACCTGCAGGTTCATTTTGCTCAGCAAGGGCAGTTCGCTTGGCTTCGATGATGGGGTACATCTCGGTCGACTTGGCCTCGTACCAGTCTTGTGTCTTCGATGTCCTCTTTCCAAATGTGGTCAAGGGTGTGCGGTGCGTGGTGTCCTGCAGGGTTTCCCACTTCTCTGTGGCAGAGTCAGAGCCACCGGGCAGTGAGGTTTCAAGTTCCTTCTGGAAGGCCTCTGCAAACTGGTCCACGAGGTTGGGCTGGGACATTTTGCTGACATCGATGCGAGGCTTCCCTAGCTGCTTGGTGCGATGAAACTTCTTCGGTTGCAGCCTGATCTTGCAACACACCAAAGAATGGTCTGTGTCGCAGTCTGCTGAACTAATACTACACTGCAGGGAGTTTGCGCACTTCTTATCAAATGAGATGCTGCGCATCTCATTTCAATAGAGTGTACTTGTGGCGTACTCCCCGAGCATCTTGAGAGTACTCCCGCAAACGGTACTGGTTGTGGATGCGATGATCACCACAGTGTGTAAGTCACCGTATATGTAAACGTACGGTGGTACAATACTGTGATCTGACATTATTCCGTGGTGGCGTATGTTTTAACCCTTTGCGTGTCGGTAGCGGTTTTGTCGCGGATGATTCCTGTACCCCTTTGCGTATCGGTAGCGGTTTTGTCGCGATGATTACTGTAGGAATCATCTCGACAAAACTAATGACCCGCTACCGACACGCAAAGGGCAAGGTCATAATCACCAGAAGCCTGCTGCTGCTATAAATTGCATATTGGCCTGTTTGTATGACCTCTTTCTGTGGTTTCGGTATAACTTCACGTTCATCAGCGTAAAGTCGTCCGGGTTCTGGCTGGTCACACAGTGAACCCTGGACACTCAGTCACACTGTGAGCGGATCAAACCGATTCAGTCGTCATCCTCTTGTGCACGCAGGCCATGGTACTGTTTACTGTCGTAGCGGTGGCTACATGCACAATAACTGAGGTTGCAAGAACTCTCGCACTGTCGAGGCTGTATATTGAAATGAAATTTTAGCTTTTCACCAAAAAATAGGCTTTCGCTTTCTTTGCTTGTCTTTGGCTTTCACAAGGCAAAACTGTCCATTGTTGCAAATAGCAGCTTATCAGTTCTGTTTCTAACGTTTTTCATTTTGCTTTTCAGAAGCCGCATCCACCACGCAGTACAGACCAACTACACAAGGTGAGTCAGACAACAACCTCCTACCTGATCAGCTCGTGGTCAGTGACAAGACCGGAAAGTCATTAGCTAGCTGCCAGTCCTGTCAAATACAACCGGAGAACCAACTCATAGTGTGTGCTGATCTGTGATTTTAGACCATACGACTTCTAGGCGTAAGAACCAAAATCACAGTCCAGCACACTAGTGCTGTTGCTAACACTGTAACAGTGGTAGATCGACAAATTTGACTCCCACGAGAGTATATACTCCGAGATAGAGGGCACGGTTTCTTGATTCCTGTAAAATGTTCAGATTTTATTGATTCCGGTATGTATACCACCCTGTCTTCTCTGGATTTTGGAAATAAATAAAAACTCAAGATGGCTGCATTTTTTAAAAACAAATATTATAAAAATACAACAGAATATGACATCATACGGTACATGCAATGTGTATTTTTGTGTCTCATTCTAGGCACTAATGCGCCGACTCAGACCAACGCTCCACAGACTAACGCCCCTCAAACGAACGCTCCGAAGACAAATGCTCCTGTAACGAATGCACCTTTAACAAACGCACCAAACACAAATGCGCCTTACACCATCGGCCCTCCGACATTTGCACCGGTGACAAACGCCCCTGTTACAAACGCTCCTCTGACGAACGCACCACCAACAAACGCCGCACCACCAACAAACGCTCCGCCAAATCCTGGAAGTGCGGCGGGGCAGACAGGAAACAGTGGTAAGTATTTATCTCGTAGCGTTTATTTTACTCGACTCCTACCGTTTGCAGGACTGAGTAGGGCCGTACTCCTCCAAATAGACACACTCAGGGAGTACACCACACGTCAGTACACTTCTATTCAAATGAGATGCGGGAGTACTCCCTAGACTGACCCATTCGGGGAGCTACGGTACGCCACAAGTACAGGCTTCTATTCAAACGAGATGCCCATTGCGCAAAGGCCATCGGCCCGATGGCCTTTGCGCAATGGGCATCTCGTTTGAATAGAAGTGTACTTGTGGCGTACCGGCCGTAGCTCCCCGAATGGGTCAGTGTAGGGAGTACTCCCGGTTTCATAGGTCAGTCAGTCTTGACTATTTCTTGCACGCCTTGACCAATGTCGATCAATACCAATTTCCTCAGTAAAGATGCCTGTACCATTGAATTTGTTTCCCTTAAAAAACAAACAGAATGTGGAGCCATGTGTTCTCATTTGTCATTGTAGGGTCGCCGCCTAACTCATCAATATCAGGCGGGGCAGTAGCCGGCATTGTCATTGCCACGATAGCCATTCTTGCTATAGCAGGCGTGGCGGTGTACTACATCCGCAGTCGAAATCAGGGGAGCAGGATGGGAACGGGGACCCTGAACGGGGATGGCGGCTTTGACAACGCGCTCTACCAAAGGAGAAACTCAAGTTCCGACGGCGCAGGCAATGTTCATTTCGGCCATAAGGATGAAGATAATAGCTCAGCGTGAAACATGCGCTCTGAACAAACTGAACCCTTCACTGCCAGGGGACGCAAGTTCATGTCTTTGAAACTGAGCAGGCAAATGCAACACTGTGACCCCCTCAATCCAGGAAACACGGATATAAATACGGTCAGCAGGCTTAGGGTTTCGGCAGGCAATGCATTTTATCACGTAATGCCCAAGATGTGTTCAGATGCTGCTGTCAAATCGAGACCGAGTAGGTGATTGCCGAGTTCCATATCTCACCAGAAAAAGGGTAAGCAAAGCATTGTCATTCAATACTTGTCAAGAAAGCCCATTTTGAAGAGAGATTAGTACAACTCACAAGACCAGTACACGAGTATATCAGGAAGTGCAAAAGAGCAGATTTTGTGATTGTGTGATCACAACGTGTTTAATCTTAATTCTTAATTATTGTTTTGTCCTAGCTCATTTAACTCATTTGAGACATGCAGCCTACGGATACGCGGCGAATCGCCGCGTATCCGTAGGCGGCACGTTCCGAATGAGTTAAACCACCAGAACTAAATGACTAACAGAATGGAAGTCATTTAGTTCTCGGAGTTTAAGAGTTAATCTTGATGTCAATGCTTTTAGGATTCCATGTTTCCATGTATTTTTTAAATGAGCCAAAGACACATTTCTGTTCAGCAAGGGTTTCAAACAATAAAATATTATTATTATGTTGTGTTGTATATTTTGACAGTATTATTCATTTGTGAGCAATACATGTTATGTACCAGGGTTTTTATAACAAGTTTAACTCATTTCTATTGCTTATTGCATATATCTCTCTGCTTAAAGTGTTTTCTGCTATCTGCCTAAACTGTGATAGCTGATTGAACTGTGATTCATACAGCTGTGATACAGAAAACGAAGTGATCATGAAACTCTCAAATTTGGGAATGTCTTCCGAGTATTACGTATCAGGGGTTAGATCAACCATTATAGCGCATGGGTGGTGCCAGAACAGCTTTGGGCTAAGCTACTCTGCCACCGCCCTTGAACTGTCATGGTCCATGTTGTGTCAGTGCTGAATGAGTCAGGTGTGAATGCTTGTGAAATAAAAACAAACCATTAACGACACCAGCAAAACTCATATTATTCTCATGTACCTCTGCCGGCTGCAAGTGCTTATGAATATCTGCGCAATTGTAGATTGTAGCAAATTTTTAGTATTCATGTTATGTATCATCTTTTTCAATGCATTTTTCCATGTCATATTTCATTAAAATATGATTATTGTGAATGCGATTTTTGTAAGCATTTATTATGAAATGAAGAAAACTGTAGAAACATACTTTTTTTCTCAAAGCGTGTGCAATCGTAAATTTGAACAAGAGTGACAAAGCCATCAAGGCTCATGTGCAGACCCCCCCCCCCCCCCTCACACACACACACTACTAAATCATGTCACAGACTGCTTATGTGGATTTTTGAGATTTCCAAGTATCCGTCATGACAAATCTTGACATGACCGTAATAACATACAACATGACTGAAGTGAAAAGTTGTCTGACCTATGAGAGAGGTCACTCAGACTGTTATGTTTAGAAAGGTCTCACTACAAACTATCTTTCTGCACCAGCAAAATTTAAGCATTTTTCACACGTGTCAACCACCCGCCATGACCCTTTGCGATGAGTTGACTAAATTAGTATACATATGAAGGTCTTATCATCAGCTACCTTTATTCCAAATTTAATTGAGAAGTTTGAATAAATGTTGACAATACATACACATCTATTTTTTTTTTTAATGGCATTTTACACACATCTGACGATCTCTTGTGACCCTTGACCTTTCCGAGGGGTCATCCATATTAGTATGCATAGATAGGTCGTACCATCAGGTATCTCTGTACCAGGTTTGGATTTGAAGTTGTGAATAGTATTTCAGAAAAAAACCTTTTGTCCAAATATGGCTATTTTGAACCTATTTCCTGATCTTTTGTGACCCTTGACAACCAAATTAATATGCATAGAATGGTCTTACCACCAGGTATCTTTGTACCAAGTTTGGGTTTGAAATTATGAACAGTATTTGAGAAGAAATAAATTTAGTCAGAATATTGATAATTTTTACCTATTTCCTGATCGCCCTGTGACCTTGACCTTTATGAGAGGTCACTCAAATTGGTATGTTTTAGGCCCTGTATTGTTTACGTTGTATTCACAACCGCTGTCAGATGTTATTTCCAGCCATCAGTGTTCTTATCATAAGTATGCAGATGACACCGAAATCTCTCATAGTCCACCTGGTGAATTTCAGTCTGTTGAAACTGGCATCAAGTCTTGTGTTGACGATGTCACGACATGGATGGACAGTAACAAACTTATGTTAAACCCAGAAAAAACAGAGTTACTGCCCGTTGGCGCAGCATCCCGGCTTCAACAAATTCACACCGAGTCTTTACGCATAGATGACACTGATATTCCATATCAGTCTTCAGTCAAATATCTTAGTGTCAAGCTCGATAAGACTTTGAGTATGCAGGATCACATCGGTGATATCCGTCGTGGTGCTTCATACTCTCTGAGACGCATCACATCTGTCCGACACAGTCTTTCTGAATCTGCCACTGCAAGGTTAGTGAATGCTTTAGTCACGAGCCGTCTTGACTACTGCACAATTCTCTGCTTTTTGGTCTTCCATCTGAGCAGATTAGCCGCCTTCAGCGAGTTCAAAATAATGCCGCAAGGCTTGTGAAGCGCAGGCGAAAACGAGACCATGTAACCCTTATACTGAAAGACCTTCACTGGCTTCCAATCCAATCCCGCATATAGTTTAAGATTGCGACCCTTACATACCGCCACTCTGATGGCAGTCTTCCTTCATACCTTTCCTCCAGTCTGATCACTTACCAGTCCTCTCGCTCACCGAGTTCATCGGGAGAGAAACTTCTCAAAGTTCCAAAGTACCATCTCAAATCTGCCGGTGAACGCTCTTTCAGATGTACTGCTCCTTTAATTTGGAATTCCTTACCGACTGCACCGATAAATGCCTCCCCCCTCACGCAGTTCAAGGCAAAGTAAAAAACTTACCTTTTCTCGCAGACTTTCGTGTGATCTCTACGGTTTTCTGTACCCCCCCCCCCCCACCCCCCACCCCACCCCACCTCCCCACTGCAGACTCTGTGTGTGTGTGCGTGTGTGTCGTTTTCGCCTGCGCATTGAGTTATAATATAAATATGAGAAATGCGCCATATAAATACCATGTATTATTATTATTATGTTTAGAAAGGTCTTGTCACAAAGTATCCTTGGGCCAAGTTTGAAGACTGTGCCTTGAATAGTCTCTGAGAAAATGCCAACGTTAAAGTTTACAATGGACGACAACGGACGGACGACCACTGGTAGCACATGAGCCAAAAATAAATGCTCTCAACTGACAGTTCGTTCATGTCATCCACCTCTCACTTTCAACAGTACAGAAAACACAACAGTAACATTTATAAAGTGTTTGTAATGCAAACAAACTTTAATACACACCAACACCACACAGTGTCAACCACTGCACTTGCAACTGTTGTACAACCATTAGTGCTGAATGTTGATTACGGCGCTAGCTTCTCAACCCCTTCACTGCCAGTTGATGCAGATTGCATTTCTTTGTTAACCCATTTAGCCCCGATGCACTACAGCAGGAGATGGATTGACCATGATAATTTAAGGGTAGTGCCAGATTAACCTGGTGTCATCAGGAGCCAAGCTGACACTGCCTTTGGACTATCATGGTACTGGTAGATCCATTTCCTGCAACTGGTGCATAGTCGTTAGGTGACAAATCCAAAATTTGGGAAATGTGGCCTTGGGGTAAACTGGATTAACAGCGAAGGGCCCAAGCTGTCCAAGTAACATGGATACAAAGTGGCGTCAGCATGAGGTATAGATCCTCATAAGCATCCACAACTGCAGGGGCTCATGAGGATCTGTCTCTGGCAATTGTATTGTTCACTTTTTTCTCAACTGTAAAGGGGTTGAGTTGAGCACCAAGCCACACAAAGCAGGATATGGTGTGATCTGTATAACTCAAGGGTAGTCCCCGATCAGCTTGGTGCCTTCCCAGGCAATGCCCTTGAACTAGCATGACTGATCCATCTCCTGCAAGTGGTGTCCAGTCATTAGAGGCTGTGCACATCTCAAATGTAAAGGAATAAATAAATTAATAGATATGACCAGGCTGAACACAATAATCAAGATCCACAGTGCAACACTTAGCTGCAGGATGGATCGACCATGACAGCTCCAGAGTACTGTCTGACGAAGCAGGGACATAGTATAGGATACCCCTCTTTTAAATAAACTATATCATGGTCAGTCCATCTCCTCAACCATGTTTGCTATAAAATAGTTCGCTTAAAGCCCTTCATCAAACACATACAATGCATTACTTATCTCCTGGATACAACACAATATACACTAACATTTGGCAGTCACCTTTTTGGTCTGGATTTCGTATTCCGCATTGCTCTGCAAGTGTCAGGTGTAACCTTATTAACTCTCCGCCTACTAAGTAACTTTTTTGTATTACATACTCTGCCACTAGTAATCTTGTTAAGAGTGCATTTATGGGGCCAGTGTGCATGCCAAGTAACACCTTGTAACGATTCATTCAGCACTAAAAATAGCCAAGCACACACACACAGCAAGCGAACCTTGGCTGGGCGGATCTCACTGCCAAAGTAAACTTGAAGTCAACAAACTCTGGTAAACGTACCCAATACATGTACAATACAGGTCAAGCCTAGATTCGTCTCGCACATCAACCCGTTTCACTCTCATACACCCACTGCTTGAAATTAATTGTACTAATAGTTCAAGGGTGGTGCCATAATAGCTTGATGCCTTGAGGCGCCACGCTATTATGGCACCACCCTTTAACTCAAATGATGGATCTATCTCCTAATCTGCAATACAGCCTTCATAGGACAACAAGCAAAATTTAAAAATACAATCACAGGATGTAATGGGTTAACAAGAAACATCCCAGTGAGCATAGAAAAAGGAAGGCAGCATAGGAGACAGCTTACATTCAACAGACAATAACCGAATGGTCAAAACTTAAGGGCCAACACACTTTTTTGCTAATAAAATACAATGTTCTTTCGATCCAAATGGGTTAAAAGTTGACCCTAGACTGTCTACTGTACAGGGAAAAATAGACAACAATTCATCAATTTTCAAGAACATGTCACATGCATGTGAAACATTGTCAGTTTTTGTGAAAAGCTGTGCGATATTGGCAGGCAGGTGGAAAAACTTGGTAAAATCGTGATGCACGTGCTAAATGGGTCAGTCATGAACACTGAGCACCTCTGTTTCGCTACAAATACCGGTACAGTATGGGCATAATTGTCACTTTCCTAACCGTGCCACCACGACGAAGCCTAACGCCAGTAGATAAAGGCCGGGCGCTAGCAGGGCTGCAGGATGGAATTTCCGGACAAGAAGTTAGGAGACGTCTTGGGGTGTCCCATTCAGTGATCCAGTGGCTGCTGGCATGATTCCAAGAAACTGGAAGGGCAGAACGACGACCCTGCTCAGGACGCTCGCGCTGCACCAGTAAAAGGGAGGACAGATACCTCTGTGTGGTTGCTCTGCGCGACCGAACTGTCACGTCAACCACTTTGCGACATCAACTGATGCAAGCTGCAAACGTTAACGTCAGCAGAAGCACAGTCTGCCGACGTCTGCGTGAAATTGGCCTGGCTTCATGCAGAGCAGCAGTGAGAATACCCTTCACTCCAGCTCATCGCACAGCCCGAGTTGCCTGGTGTCATCAACATGTGAGGTGGAACAAACTCCAGTGGACTCAGGTTCTGTTTACTGATGAGTCACGGTTCACTGTGTCCTTCAACGACGTCAGGGTGAGGGTCTGGAGACACCTGGGCAAGCGATTCACGGATGGATGCGTCCATCGCTACGGAGGAGGCTCAGTCATGGTCTGGGCAAGCTTCAGCAGGGAAGGCATCCATGTCATCCGAGGCACCCTGACTGCACTGCGTTATCGGGACGAGATTGTGCAGCCCCTCATCCAGCCAGCTCTCCAAGCCATAGGCAACAATGCTGTTTTGCAGGACGACAACGCTCGACCTCATCGCGCCTGTGTGGTGGATGAGTACCTTGAGCAACGGGGCATCACGAGGATGGAGTGGCCAGCTCGTTCACCTGATCTGGCTCCCATCGAGCACCTCTGGGAAGTGCTGGGGCAACGTGTACTCAGCAACCACCCCCCACCTCAAGGTGTCGCCCAGCTGACTCAGTTCCTGCATCAAAGAGTGGGAAGCGATCCCACAACATGTTCTCTGAACCCTGGTGAACTCCATGCGTAAACCCTGCACTGAATGCTTAGCTGCAAACGGTGGGTACACTCGCTACTGACTGGACCAGTCTTGTGTGACTTTTCAAATGAGGGGTGGATGAACATTCTAACGTAATGCTGTTGTTATAATTGCTTGATTTACTCAAAACTTAAATGAAATTGTTACTGAATAAATTAGCAAAGTACTGACTCCGTTACATTATTTGTGTGGTGTTGTCGATGCGTCTGCGATAAAAAGTTCCTTAAGTTTTGACCATTAGTATAGGTGGGACAAGTGCAGGTACATACAGTCCACATGCCAAGGGAAATTGCCAGCGCATCATAGGGATGTGTGTGACTGTTGAGTGGGACTCTATGCTAAGTATGTTACGTGGGCTGGTGAATTGGTACCATAAGGATGGGGTCGGTGGATTCGTCTGTCCAGCGCTGAATAATTTTCCTTGGCATGTTTTATGTTCAACAGGTAATATTACTTTATACATCTTCAAGGTAATATTACTTTATACATCTTCACAGGCACTAAACTAAGCAATGTGCGTCATGTACAAGTACGAAGAAGAGACAAAACTATACAGTACAGTTAACCCATTTAGCCTTGATGCATGACAGCAGGAGATGGATCGACCATGATAATTGAAGGGTAGTGCCAGATTAGCTTGGCGCCTAATGGCACCAAGCTAATCTGGCACTACCCTTCAATTATCATGGTCGATCCACCTCCTGTAACTGGTACATAGTTATGGAAATGTGGCCGTAGGGTTAAATGGATTATAAACAACTAGTAAAGTAGCGGTTTTGGAATGGACGTTTGATGTCATTTGCGTATATATATTCAATGTACAAGGAAACACACCATACATTTTTACAAGCACTCACACCTGGCTTACAATGCATAAAGATCATGTACTGAAATCATAGGTCTGCGCTAAATAACAAGTTCTAGACTACTATTTTATGCATCCTTGACTGTGGTCTTGGACCTTGCGGCAATGAGCCTAAAGTCGCACACACGTAGCAGTAGCCGAGTCCAAAACCACAGACCAGCACACATGGAGCCAAGAACTTGCACACGCCATTCTATTTCAGTCAGTCCATTTATCACGCTGCAGAAGCCTTGTGCATCATTTCAGTCATTCCACAAAGCACTTTCCACTGAGACTAATCGTAAAAATACACAAGCAGCACAATTACTCTCTTTAACCCATTTAGCCAGACGCACTACAGCAGAAAATGGATCAACCACGATTCAAGGGTAGGGCCAGATTCGCTTGGTGCCATAAGGCGCCAAGCTAATCTGGTAATATACTTGAATTATCACTGTTGATCTATCTCGTGCAACTGGTATAGTCATTAGCTGACACCTCCAAATTTTGGGAAATAAGGCCTTGAGGCTAAAGGGGTTAAACACACAGTTGGCACATTGCAAAACACACCTGCAAACTCACCAGATCAACTTTACATTTTGCAGAGTTCATTATATACAACTAACAAAGTCGTTGCCTATACTGCTAACTACACATGAATGGATTGTTGTAACTGTTCTTGGCACAATTCCCCTCTCTTTCACGTAACATGGCATAAACTCAAAACTATACTCAAAACATTCCATACAGCCCATTTTCACTTGGACCCTACTACTATATTTAACAATAAATAAGAATTGTGTGACAAAACATTCATCTATGTCATACTAAATTACTATTCTATTTATCACATCAAAAACTAAGTAATAACATAGAAACACAAGTAACTGAAAAACTAAACTAACCCTTTGCCTGTTGGTAGCGGATTTTGTTGTGATGATTCCTGCCACCTTTTGCCACCGTAGTCTGCCAGCTAGGTTTTTCCCCCTGAGCGTATGCCTTACTTTGGCTCACTTCCCTGCTACGGTAGTAATTTTGACACATTAAATTGGCCTTGTCTGTGTAAAAATCTTATCATACCCCAACATATTTGGTATCAGTGGAAAAAGCAATTCAAGGTGAACTCATAGACACTATGCTAAAGAAAATATTTTGTATTGTTAAAATTTTACAGGTGTATAAAGAAGATGGAGTTACTGAACAGACCTAGCCCACCCGACCCCCCCGACATCCAGCCGGCAGAGACCGACCTACCAATCAGCTGTGACAGACCCAGCCAGGAAGAGATCAGAAAAGCAGTGGCATTTTTGAAGAATGGCAAAGCAGCAGGGCCAGATGGCATCCCAGCGGAGTCTCTGAAAGCAGACCTAGAGACAACAGTTGAGATGCTGTACCCACTGTTTGGAAAGATCTGGGAAGAGGAGGTGATGCCAGCTGACTGGAAGGAGGGGTACCTAATCAAGCTTCCCAAGAAAGGCGACCTCAGCAAGTGTTCCAACTACAGAGGAATCACCTTGCTGTCAGTATCAGGAAAGGTCTTCAACAGGATCATCCTAGAGAGAATGAAGAGCTCCGTTGACCCCCAGCTGAGAGACCAGCAAGCAGGATTCAGGAAGAACCGATCATGTACAGACCAGATCGCCACTCTCCGCATCATCGTGGAACAGTCTCTGGAGTGGAGCTCCCCGCTGTACGTCAACTTTGTGGATTATGAGAAAGCATTTGACAGCGTGGACCGAGAGACTCTGTGGAAACTCCTACGACACTACGGTGTACCCACAAAGCTCGTCCGCCTGATCAAGAGCAGCTATGATGGCATGACATGTCGCGTGATCCACGAAGGGCAGTTCACCAGAGAGCTCCAGGTCAGAACTGGTGTCAGGCAGGGGTGTCTGCTGTCTCCGTTCCTCTTCCTACTGGCCATAGACTGGGTCATGAAGATGACCACAGAGCACAGACGAAGTGGAATACAGTGGACACTGTGGACACAGCTTGACGACCTCGATTTTGCAGACGACTTGGCATTACTGTCCCACACTCATCAACAAATGCAGGACAAGACCACGAGGCTTGCTGACATCTCGTCCCAAGTGGGCCTCACCATTCACAAACAGAAAACAAAGACAATGAGGCTGAACGCAACCAGGGAAGAACCAGTCTTGCTTGCTGGCACCCCGTTGGAGGAGGTGGAGTCCTTCACCTATCTCGGGAGCATCATAGACAAAAAAGGCGGCACTGATGCAGATGTCAGAGCACGAATCGGTAAAGCCAGAGCAGCCTTTCTCCAGTTGAAAAAAGTGTGGAGTTCCAGAGAGCTGTCACAACACACCAAAGTCCGGATTTTCAACTCCAATGTAAAAGCAGTTCTCCTATATGGAGCAGAGACATGGAGATTGACAAAAACCACAGTCAACAGAGTACAGACCTTCATGAACAGTTGCCTTAGAAGAATTTTGAAAATCCACTGGCCAGAGAAGATCAGCAACGTCAGACTCTGGGAGAGAACAGAGCAGATAACAGCAGAGAATGAAATTGGGCGAAGAAGATGGGGATGGATTGGTCACAGTCTGAGAAAGCCAGCTTCCAGTATCACTAGGCAGGCATTGTCATGGAACCCCCAGGGAAAGAGGAAAAGAGGTAGGCCGAGAAACTCCTGGCGTCGAGACCTCCAAGCAGACATCAAGAGACTGGGAACCACCTGGAGTAGAATCGAAGGAGAAGCACAGGACAGGAGTTGCTGGAGGTCTCTCGTCGACGGCCTATACCCGGGTAGGGGTGACAGGCGTAAGTAAGTAATAAAGAAGATGGGGTAAGAAGCCAAAAATCAAAAACAGATTTGCACTGGGTTCTGAAAACATGCTGTTAGTGTATTAGTTATCCACAGTGTGAAAATTACAACTCACCTGGCATTCCAGAGACATATTCTAGTGTGTCACCAGTAAATAATCCAGAAAGAAAGGCACAACAGAAAAGTTTCTTCACAAATAAACTTTTTTACACCAAAATCCGCCATTTTTTTTCGCAGATGGGGATGTTTTGTTTTAGAGCTTCTGATTCGTTGGTTTCAGCCCATACAAACAAGAAAAGTCACTCAAACAGTACAGAAATGAGTGCTTCAAATATTATAGTAGGTTGCTTCCCTTAGACCACACTGCCAGTATTGCCCGTTATACTGGTATCCAGCGCACAGATGTGTGCGCCTCGTCGGCAATGGGAAACAAGGCCAGCGCACATATGTGTGCGTCCCGTCGGCAACGGAGCTTTGCTTCGCGCACACATGTGCGTTCCGTCGTCAAAAGGTTAACACAGAAACACGAGTAACAGAAAACTAAAGTAACTGTTGGTACACAACTATAACACTTTAACTCATTCAGCCCGACGGCCGTATTTCCCAAAGTTTGGAGGCGTCTTCTAATCACTATGCACCAGTTGCAGGAGATGGATCAAACATGATAATTCAAGGGCAGTGCCAGATTAGCTTGGCGCCGACAGGCGCCAAGCTAATCTGGCACTACCCTTGAATTATCATGGTCGACCCATCTCCTGCTGAAGTGCGTCAGGGCTGAATGGGTCAACACAAGAAACCAAATACAAAACTTCAACACAGAACACAAGCACCAGCAATTTTTTGTGAACTGGGTGCAGATCCATGGAGCCCCAACCTACCTTTACACACCTACTGCAAATAAAAATTCATCTGCAAATGGAAAAGATCCACTTCTCCACACATAAATGCAGCGGCTCATGAGAATCCACACTTTTTGCTGCATCCATAGATGCTGCAAGTAGAGTGGATTCTCGTGAGCCCCTCCATCTTGTGAGAGTTCATAAGGATCTATTCCCTACATGGATATCTCCAAGGCTGAGTTTGGCATAAGGTGCAAAGGGTTACACGAAATTGGTTTCAACAACAAGAAGAAAAAAACTTGCAGAAAATAATCTCATCTAAAATATCTCATTTGAGGCACATAATGACTTGACAATCTTGAGACAGTGAATTCTGAATGAGTATAAGTACACTGATTACTGACCTGAGCTTGTCGTGTACAACACAAATGGGACCCACACATACTAGCTACCACTAGAGTAATGTACTACTCAGAAGCATGTTTGTGCTACAGACTTCTCTTATAAAGATTTCATTAACCCTTTGACTCTCAGAACCAAATGACTTCCATTCTCTAGAATGGAAGTCATTTATTTCCTTGGAGTCAAAGGGTTAAACATCAAACTGACAGACATGAACATGCGGATAACAGACTAAGAAACACTACGGGGATATTTCTACTGCGTGCCTAAAGATTGACAAATGCTGAAGAAAAGAGAAATATATTATTAAGTGTTACACAAAAGGAAGACAACAATGATTCTGACTAGAAAAACTGCAATTAGAGCAGACAAGCAGCTGGTCAAAACAAAGATAGCCAGTACGCAAAGGTCTTCAGGTCCATTATGGCCGCAGTGTGCACGCACATGACTGTGTCCTGGGCCCAAAGATGTTTGGCTGCTGGGGTATAATAAAAATAAGGACACATTTTCCCACTCATCAGAAGAAATTAAACCACACAATCTGCAGTGCACATGCACTATACTGACAAATATCTGCAATAACTAAAAGCCATCACAAAGTCTTACAACTGTTCTCCATATGAAATATGCTAGAGTGAAACTGCACATATTTAACAGAAAGCGTGCAACACAAATAAACTAATGGTGCTGAAAGCATACCGGTTACTTGCTCATTGTAAACACTTTGCTTCCACAAGAAAACAAGTCCACACCTACTCGACTTCCAAAGTCTAGGAATGCATCCAACAAACATCCAATGAACAGCAAACACTCATCACAACATGCAAAGCACATCAACAATAATACATCTGGGAAGAAACCCAAACTGATCTCCATAACCCAAGTCCTGTGGGTTCTTCATATTTGTAACTGTACTAGGTCCATGTCTGTAAGAGTGTTGTTTTTTTTTTCTTTCTTTCTTGTTTTGTTTCTTCCTTTTTAGTCTCATGAAAACAACACTGCTTGTACAAACTTGCAACACTGTACTTCAAGTGATGTTTGATGGGATGACTCACTACTCATTGAAGTGCTTCATCTCCAAATCACACTGCCCCTATGTTCTAATGCCTAAAAAACAAGATGAACATTCAGCCCGACAGAAGATGATTGACCATGACAGTTCAAGGGTAGCGCCCAAACAGCTTAACCCTTTTAGATCTGATGCATTACAGCAGGCGATGGATCAACAAGAAAGGCAAAGCCCTTAGGGCTCACGTGTATGACCGATCTAAACATGTCTGACAATAAGTAAAGGGATGGCTTCTGCATTAACAAAATCCATGTTTTCTCAAAATTTAATCAGTTTTCACACATCTGTCAAACCCCCCCCTGACCCTTGACCTTTGCGATGAGTCAAATAAATCAGGATACATAGGAAGGTCTTATCATCAGCTACCTTTGTACCAAATTTGATTGAAAATTTTGCAAAAATGTTGATAATAACTACAATTATTGGCTTGTTATACACATTTGTCAACCTCTTGTGACCTTTGACCTTTTCCAAGAGGTCATCCAAATTAGTATGCATAGATCTTCTTCTTCTTCTTGTCGTTCGCAGTGGGCTATACGGTCAGACCAGCACCGGTGATGAATGACGTCGTTTTCTCCAGGTCTTCTCGACTGCCGTAGAGTTTGGTCTGCAGTGGAGTTGGCGATGGCCACACTTCTTTTCTTTCATCGTCCAGTAGGGGGCATCTCTGGAGAATATGTTCCGCTGTTTGGTCTTCCTGACCACAGGCGCAGGTTGGTGATGGCGCCAGCTTCAGCTTTCTGTTCATGTGAGCGTTCAGTCTGTTGTGGCCGGTACGCAGTCTGATCAGGACGACTTGCTGCTCTCTGGTCATTGTGTGGTAGTCGTCTCTGTTTGACCTTGGCCTCATCAATGCCTTGATGATTGTCTTTTGCTCACTATAGCTGACGCTGTTTTCTTGTTGATCTTTTGTGGCTCCTTCTTTCGCCAGCTCGTCTGCCCTTTCATTTCCTGGTACCCCACAGTGAGCTGGTATCCACTGGAGGACAACTCTTCTGGTTTCTCTGACCTTCTGCAAGGCTCTGGTCAGCTGGGCGAGCTTGTCGTTCTCGAGGGCCTGAAGGACTGAAAGGGCATCGGAGAAAAAGACAACTTGGTAGCATGGGTCTGCGGAATTCTAAACCATGGAGGCGGCCTGCATAAGTGCTTCGGTTTCTGCTTTGTAGTTTGTGCAGTGTTTGCCAGTGGCTACACTGGATGTGGCTGTATGTCCCCCAGGAAACTGGATCAGGATGCCAGCACCTCCATTGGAAACGGCATTTTTTGCTGATCCATCAGTGTAGATGTGGATCCATGCCTCTTTTGGGTATTGTTCGTTGATCAGGGCTAGGGTGAGTGCCCGTCGAACGGTGTCATCCTGACTGTCTCCTGAGGCAACATGTGGGACACTGGTGCGGATCTGGATGTCTGGTTTTTCCATTGCCCAAGGGTTTTCCTCTTCTTCTGTGATCGGAGGTAGAGTGCTCTGTGGAAGGACTTCCCTGTGCTGTCGAGAAAGTCGCATGCTCTCATGGACAAAGCTGCTTCTTTTAAGCCGATTCTTGGTGAGGTTGCTCAGTCTGTGCTTCATGGGGTGGTCGGGCAAGCACTTGAGCTTCTCAGCCTGTACCATGGTTTTGGCTTCTCTCCTCTGACTGAGAGGTTGGATTGTGGTCAGCTTCTCCATTTCCTTGATTGGAGTGGATTTCATTGCACCAGTGATGATTCGAAGAGCCTGGTTTTGCACTCGGTCGAGGGTCTGCAGGTTCGATTTGGCTGAGGTTAACCACGCTGTGGAGCCGTACTCGAGGTGGGGCCTGACTGTTCCCTGGTATACTGTCTTCAGTATCTTCTCGTTCGCTCCCCAGGTGGTGCCTGCCAGTTTCCTGAGTATGGCCAGCTTGCTTCGGGCCTTCGCCTCTGCCTGTGCAATGTGTGGTTTCCAGGTCTGTCGTCTGTCAAAGGTGACACCAAGGTAAGTAGCTTCTTCATCCTCTCTCAGAGGGGTTCCACCAAGCTTGATGGTTCCGGCTTTCTGCTTTGGGGACAATGTGAAGAGGGTGGCGGAGGATTTCTCCTTGTTGACAGAAATGCACCAGTCATCTGCCCATGCGTTCAGCTTGTCTGCCGCTAGCTGCATTCTGTAGGTGGCAGTACTTGCATGCTCCTCCTTGCACCAGATCACAAGGTCGTCTGCATATAGGGCAGCTTTGATTCCCTTGGGCATCTCAGACACCAGATCGTCGATGAAGAGAAGGAAGAGGGTAGGGGAGAGGACTCTGCCTTGCGGGACGCCATGACGAAGGAGTAATTTCTTGCTTTTGGTCTGGTCGATGCGGACTCTTGCCCTGCGGTTGAAGAGGTAGGAGCGTATCCATTGGAACATGTTACTGGACACGCCTTTTCTCAGCAGTTTGACAAGCAGCCCATCTTTCCAGACCTTGTCAAAAGCCTTCTGAAGATCAATCCAGGTTACGAAGACCAGCTTCTCCTCCTGGAATGCATCTTCAACTTCCTACGCCAAGTATGTGACCTGGTCTTCGGTGCTGCGGAACTGTCGGAAGCCAGCTTGTTCAGGGGCGAGGAGGTTCCTGGATTCTAGGCAACACCTGAGGCGCTCGTTCACAATTCTCTCCAAGGTCTTCACAACACAGCTGGTGAGGCTGATTGGGCGATAGCTGGTGGCCTTCTTTGGATCCTTCCCTTTCTTTGGAATGGGGATCATGATCGCTTCTCGCCAGAGTTGTGGTAGCGATCCTTCTTGCCAGCTGCTGTTGAGGACCTCAAGTAGCTTGTTTTCTGCTGCACTACCAAGGTGGGTTAGCATCTCGTTGGTGATGCCATCTGGACCAGGAGACTTCTTCGCCTTCAACTTTTTGAGAGCTGTATGAAGCTCTTTGTGTGTAAGTGCTTGATTCATGGCGTCCGCTGTTGCTTGTTTGGCAGTTCTCTCTCTTTGCTCTCTTCTTGCTTCTCTCTGCTTTTCGGGGCTAACATGGAGATTGCTCTCAGCTGCATAGTTTTCGGCAAATTGGTTTGCAGCATGCTTTCCTGTTAGTATCTTCCCATTTTCTTCCAAGGTGAGGTTTCCTTTGCTCGTGTTCTCATCGTTCAACTGCTTGGTCAGTTTCCAGAGCTTTCTGCCGTCTTTCTCAAGGTTCAGGGAGCTTGTTTTCTCTTGCCAGCTCCTGCGTCTTGCCTGTAGCTTCTTCTTGAGAAATTTGGCTTTGGCTTCCTGGAGGCGGATGTTGTTTGCCTGTGATGGATTGACTTCTGCTTCCCTTCTGGCATCTGCTAGATCGTCGTCCAGTTCCTGCAGTTCATCGCTCCAGTAGGGCTTATAGTCTTTTCTAGAGCCTCTGGGTATGGACTCACGCGCTGCTCTGAGGATGCTCATGTTGAAGTCATTCACCACCATGTTGATGTCTCGACCTTCGACTCGAATGTCTTTGGCGAGTTCGCTGGTGCGGTGTCTAAAGAGGAACCAGTTCGCTCTTTTGTAGTTCCACCGTGGGAAGGTTGCTTCAGCGCAGGACTCTGTGCCCAGGGTCAAAAAGACTGGCCGATGGTCACTTCCTCCTAGCTGTTCTCCGACCTCTCTGCTGGCTTGCTTGTGCATGTCTTCCGTGCAGAAGGCTAGGTCAGGAGTCGATGTGGTGTGCCATCTTCTGGAGTAGAACGTGGGGCAGTCAATGGGACTGTTCAACAGAATGCTATGCATAGATAGGTCTTACCATCAGGTATCTCTGTAGCAAGTTTGGGTTTGAAGTTGTGAATAGTAACTGAGAAAAAACATTTCTTGTCAAAATATGGCTATTTTATACATATTTCCTGAGCTCTTGTGACCTTGACCTTTCTGAGGGGACATCCAAATTAGTATGCACAGATAGGTCTTACCATCAGGTATCTCTGTAGCAAGTTTGGGTTTGGAGTTGTGAATAGGAGGTGGAAAAAAAAAAAAAATTCTTGTCAAAGTGTGGCTATTTTTTTTTTTACCTATTTCCTGAGCTCTTGTGACTCTTGACCTTTCCGAGGGGTCATCCAAATTAGTATGCATAGACAGGTCTTACCATCAGGTATCTCTGTAGCAAGTTTGGGTTTGAAGTTGTGAATAGTATTTAAGAAACATCTTTTGTCAAAATATGGCGATTTTGGACATATTTTTGGAGCTCTTGTGACCCTTGACCTTTCTGAGGGATCAACCAAATTAGTGGGCCTATAAAGGTCTTACCATCAGGTATCTATGTACCAAGTTTGGGATTGAAGTTGGGAATATATATAGTATCTGAGAAAAAATAAATTATGTCCAAAAATAACTATTTTTGATATATTTCCTGATCCTGTGACCTTGACCTGTGTGAGAGGTCACTGAAATTGGTATGTTTAGAAAGGTCGCCACAAAGTATCCTTGGGCCAAGTTTGAAGACTGCAGATTGAATAGTCTCCGAGAAAAAGCCAACGTTAAAGTTTACCACAGACAACGGACGACGGTGGACATCCGACGGACGACAGATGAAGGATGGACGACCACTAACCCAGAACATAGATTTACTTTGCTTCACACAGTAGTAATTCAAGGGTAGTGCCAGATTAGCTTGGCACCATCAGGCACTAAGCTAATCTGGCACTATCCTTGAATTATCATGGTCGATCCATCTCCTGCAACTGATACATAGTTGTTAGGTGACATCTCCAAAATTTGGGAATTGCGGCCGTGGGGTTAAAAGGGTTAAAGTTTTGAAAGTGTTAAGCTGATCTGGCTCTACCCTTTAACTCATCCAGTTAATTTATCTGCCACAACAGGTATATAGTCATCAAAAGTGTTAAATAAACCCACAGTGAACACATGCTTTGCGCATCCAACGCAGAGAAAAACTAACTCTTAAACATTCAGAAATTCTAAACACTTGGCTCAGACTGTTCAAAACGTTCAAGAATTGAAATTCTAAACACTTGACTAGGACTGCTCAATTTGTATTTTTGTCTAAAATGTATTTTTTCGAAAAATACTTACCGACGGCATTACTATATGGAAGGTACACTTAGCTTACCGATTTCAGCCTAAGAACCCTTTGTGTGTACCTACACAAGGGAAGCAACTCTAGGGAGTTGTAACCAAGAACCATGGGTAGCCTCTCTTCCCTCCATAAGCCCACTTGAACAGTGGTGCCACTCCAGTCTTACACTTAGCTTACTGGCGGCAATAGGGGCAGGTGGGAGGGCCATTTGAGTAATGCAATCGGTAAGTATTTTTCGAAAAAATACATTTTAGAGAAAAATACATTTGTTTCCTCAAAACCCTTATCGATGGCCTTACTATATGAAAGAATAGCGAACAGGAGGAGGGTGCCGCCCAACAACCCCGCAACTGCAAGAAGCTCAGTGAAGCCCTCGAGGGGTAACCTCTTGATGATTTCAGCTAAGCGTGACCTACAGCGCCCGAGGCGCCGGGAGGGAGTGTTGCGCTGCCGAGAGGTCTCCGACCAGGGCCAGGCGTCTGGTTGGTTGGAGAGGTCTCGGGGCTAGAAGCGGGCGAAGGTGGAATCTGCTCGCCACCCGACAGCTGCTACAATGTCTCTGACAGACAGCGCAGTTGCGGTCACACAGGACGCTCGTGGCGCTAGCTCTGACCTCGTGCGCCCGTATCCGCAGTCTCTTAGCACCCTCGTATGCAGAGCGAATGGCCCATCGCCGCTAGGACGTTCTCAAGGGCAGGAAGGGCAGGGGGTCAAGGGCAGGAAGAGGCGAGAGCGGCCTCTCCTGACGGGCCTAACTCTGCTTAGAGAGACCTACAGCGCTCGGACCGGGTCCTGCAGTCAGGACTCCTGGGACCGGTCAACTCTGTGAGCGGGCGGAGACATCCCTTGTGCCGCGGCCGTGGGGGGTCTATTCCTGGCCAAGAAGGACAGGCTGGTCAGGAGTTGAACCGAACCATAGACCCTAAACTGGAGGCAGGAAGGATCCACAGACATCGCATGCAGCCTGCGCACTCTGGCCGCAGTGGGCTTCTCCTGGTCATGTCCGCTATGTGGGCGAAGGGACGAGGTTCGAACTCTCCCGAGAGCCACCAGGTAAACGCCCCATTGGAGGCCCCATCTCGGGCCTCATCGAGTTGGAGACCGGACGCTGGAGCTCGAAGTGGGCCAACAGGTCGGAGGGGCCTTAGCACGCTCCCGGTCAGGCAGGCCCAAGCGCCGATAAGTGCCCGCGATCAGGGAGAGGCAGCTGCAGATGGCATTAGGGGCCACATTCTGCTCCCCGAAGCTAGCTAAGGCATGATCAGTGCCATGGGAGACAGGAGCCCCAACTCGCACCAGGACTGTAGGACCCGCCGCTTTCCCTCGTGCACATCTTGTTGCGAGGGCTTGCCACATAACCACCAGGCATGCAGTAGGAGTCTCTACGAGACTAACGGGAAGACGAAGGTCCGTACCCGAACGGGCTTCAGCGCGATGAAGGCTCCATCCGTCGAGCGTCTGCCTGAGAGTGTCTCTGCATTGTGCCGGGCAAGGTCTCAACCACCCCAAATGGCGAGCCATGTGAGACCGCCTGCTGCATCTCAGCCACCACAACCGGGGAGCCATGCGAGATGTAATGATGTGTCAGCTACCACAACCGGGGGGCCATGCGAGACTGACTGCTGCATCCGTCAGCAGTGAGGGGGCCATGCGCGACTGCCGGAATCCATGTCGAGCGTCTGCCTGAGGGTGTCTCCGCGTTGTGCCGGACAAGGACTCAGTCACCACAACCGGAGAGTCATGGGAGACCGACTGCTACATCTCCGCCACCACAACCGGGGAGCCATGCGAGCCGGAATGATGTGTCTCAGCCACCACAACCGGGGGGCCATGCGAGACTAACTGCTGCGTCCGTCAGAAGTGCTGTATCCCAGCCGCCACTATCGGGGGACCATACAAGACTGATCACTGCGCCTGGCCGGAAAAGGTCCCACGAATCCAGGGCGCCTGGGAAGACCTGGTTCCTGTCTGCCAGGGGACTGTCACTGACCCCGGAGATGGGCGACTGACGAGAAGGCGAAGGTGCGCACCTGTGCCGTCCTGCCCAGGCGTCAACATTAAGCGGGCTCCGCCGCACACTGGAAAGGGCTGCAGGCAGGAATCCCCGTCGAGTGACTGCCTGTGGGAATCTCTGCGGTGCGCCAGGCAAGGTCTTGGCCACCACCACCTGGGAGCCATGAGAGACCGAGTGCTGCGTCTCAGCCACCAAAACCGGGGAGCTATGCGAGACGGAATGCTGTGTCTCAGCCACCCCAACCAGGGGACTACGCGAGACTGACTTCTGCATCCGGCGGGAAGAAGGCCTCACAATGGCCGCTGGCGTGTGTCCGCGAAGGCCTGGGTGGCTTGGTCGAGCAGGGATTGACATATGCCACGTGTCGGGGCTTGGCCGTGCGGGGGCGGGCAGAGGGTTGAGCGTCTACCGGTCCGGCGCCGAGTGCATGGCCAGGACTGGGGAGCCGCAGAAGCAGCTGGGGCGGGCGCAAGAAGAGCCTGCCAAGGGGTGACAGCTCCGCCGCTGCATTCAGGAGGCCCAGGGGCTGAACCAGGTCCTGGCAGAAACCGCCCTTATGAGGGACACTTGGTGGGTGAGGGCCGCCAACTCCCAGATCTGGGCCTCCGGAATTCGCACCCTGTTGAGGTCGATCAAAGAGACCATGCCTATGTGGAGGAACCTGCGAGACGGTGCAAGTTCCAACTTCCCAAGTCGTCTAGGAAACAGAGCTGCCGAAGGAGCGCCAGTAGTGTGTTTTTGTCCATTTCTAGCGAGGTCGCATCCTGGTTCCCGGGGAGCAGGTCGTCCAGCGCCTTGGACGTAAGGCTTGAGGAAGCCTGCCTGGCCTTGGCAACTACCATATCCAAGAACCTCATACGGCCTAGGGGCTGAGGAGGAGACGGAGGAGAGAGCTCGGAACTGGATACATCCAACCGCGGAGGGCGAAGCGCAAGTAACAGCACGCCAAAGGGTGCACGGAACGTGCAAGATAGGAAGAGATTCCATCTGGGCTGCCTCAGCATAGGGCGAGGTGTAGGAAAGGCGGTCCCGCGACGCAGGTCAAGAGGTCAGTTGTCCGTCTCCTGTTCCAACGAACGGGGCCATGAGGAGTCGGCCCGTGTTGCCTCCCCTGAGCGTCAGCAGGACCTTGGGCACCAGAATGGAGGGAGGGTAAGCGCAGGCCACGAGGCCCTCCCAGCACCTGGGAACGATCACCTGCTGCGTCTCAGCCCAAGGGGGCCTGGGATGGCGAACAAGAGTGGGAACAGCCTGGTCCATTGCGAACCTGATTGCTTTTGGAAGGCTGTTGCCCCGATGGTCCGGTATAGGTCCGACGCTCCAGCACCATCCATCTCCGGGCTGGTAGATTCGGCAGGTGAGTCGAACACTTTCCTAAGCGGAGTCTGACTTCAATGGCCACCAACCTACTGCAGTGCCTCTGGTCGCAAAAGGCCAAATATGGGCGTCTCCTAGTGCGCACAGAACATCTGGAAACATCCGGACGGAGGGACCACTCGGAGAGGAGGAGCTGATCCTGCAGAGGTAAGGTAGCCCACGAGAACATCCAGGTAACCCATGATGCGCCGCGCCCGAAGTGAAATGCAACGATCTCCGTCTCACAGGAGAACCTGGGGTAGGCCGCAACCGTCGCGTTGTCGGACAGGATCCAATCGCCTCCACAAGGCCTCCTGGCCGAGGAGACGCGACTCCCAGTTGAAGAGCACAAGTGTGATGAAACTCTATGCTCACGCATAGGGTTCACACAGTAGGTTTAATACGGTACAGTTTTTGTTAGCGGGTTGTTTTGTGCCGATATTCCGTGAGGCACGTGGGCCACATGGAATATTTAAGGTCTTTTGGCACGGGGAGTTTTAGTGAGTTTAGGCGAAAACTCAGTCTGTCAGAGGGTGAAATAAGTTAGTACGGGGCTTTACTGTCAGTGTGTGATACCTTAGCCCGTATTCCAAGACTCTGAAACCTAGAATTTAGGTATGTTTCTATACGTATTATTG
The DNA here is from genome assembly GCA_036245525.1 of Semisulcospira habei. NCBI lineage: Eukaryota > Metazoa > Mollusca > Gastropoda > Semisulcospiridae > Semisulcospira > Semisulcospira habei. The sequence goes on from BTPG01000001.1 coordinate 274,361,692, forward strand.
ATGGTTATTGCATAGAAGATAGTATGCGTAAATAGGAGTTATTCGATTTTGTAGTGTTGACTGGTTTGCTTCAGTTATGTTGGTTTGGAATTGAGGTAACCGATGTTTTGTATATAGTTATTTACCGAGATGGATAACTAAGGAAGGTGATGCATGTATGCCTAAGTCGTTATGAGGATAGTACGTGGTTAAGTATAGTCTTTTCCAGCGTATGGGATAACGTATAGCGTTAGGTTATAGTCTGTTTCAAGGTAGTGACAGAGATAGGGGGCGTTACGAAAGTAGTCGGGTTATGAAGCATGTGTGTGTGTGTGAATGAACGTGTGAGTTATTGTATCAGCCAGGTTACATAATGTATCTCTTATTATCCAATATGTGTGTGTGTGTTTAGCAAGTGTTACGATTTGGGACCTTATTATTTATTCAGAGTGCTTGTCGAGAGTGGAGCGACGGACACTGAGACGTCAGTCACCTGGGACCTAATGCGAGGTCATCTCTCCATCTCTTCACTCAGGGAGTGAGCAACCGGTGCAGAGACACCCGGGTCACAGCGAGGACTGCACTATACGGTACGAGCTACGAGGACGTCCACGGTACGAGAGACAGGACGACTCGGGAGCGTACAACAAAGGACTTGCACGCCTAGACGTGAAAGGGACTGAACGTAACCGGGCGAGAACACCAAACAGATTGGAGTGTGAGAAACTACTACCTAGCCTGGCCTTGATATTGTGTGTATGCATGTGGTGTTGAGATGCTGGTAGTGGGGAAGGTGTGGTGTTTATAGTTTGATAGTTTTTTAGGGTTCTTTTATTGTTTATTTTGTTATAAACGCCTTCGTGAGACAGAAAGCCCGTGTTGAGTTTTACCGCGTGAATGCGCCCGTCCGAGTCAGTGGCGGTGTATGCGTCTGTTGTGCGAGAGTCTGTACGTGCGACTGGGGCCAAGTCTGTGTGTGCCCGTCTGAGTCAGTGGCGGTGTATGCGTCTGTTGTGCGAGAGTCTGTACGTGCAACTGGGGCCAAGTCTGTGTGCGTTACAGCAAGCTAGCCGGTCTCCAACTCCAGCCAGATGAAGTGCTTGTCCCGAAGATCTGGCGGCGCCCAACCTGTGAGTGTGTCAACCTCCAGCAGTAGAATGCTCTCCTGTTCTTGCTGTTTTCAAGTGGAAGGAGGGGGGTGCGACAAAGAATTGATTGATTGATTGTACATTGCTTAACGTCCCGACAGCAACAAGGCTTTCTCAGGACGTGCCTGCATTGCTTGTGAAAAAAAACTAAACAGAAAATTGAATGTATGTCGCCAGCCGGTCAAATACATTAAATAAACCTACAACATGGGGCATAAATAAAGCTAAGACCATTTAGCAACACACATCCAATATCAAGAGCTACAGGCAGTGCAGACAGTAGGGAGAGTTTTAAAAAGGCAAATACAGGTGAATGGACAAAGGGTAGACAGAAACACATGCCCCAGAATAGAGAGAAAAACCCACCCTGTGGGGCTGACCAGGGTGACCCTGGGAACTAAAAAATACCTAACCCCACCCAAGTCCCCCAGGGCAGACCCGGGTGGGGCTGCGACAAAGAAGCTGATCACCGCTGAGAGATCTATGACTGGTCACCACTCGCTCGGCCCACTACGAGGCGGCTGTAGAAGGCCGGGGGACAGAGGAGGGCTCCTACCTCCCAGGCGCTATATCTTCTACTCTTATGTTGTTACGATTGTGGTTGTGTTGTTCTGTGAAAGCGTGCGTGCATTAATCGTAGGAAACAATCCAATATTTATTTGAGCTATCATGGTTACGAATCACGTACCTTTTCATTAAGTTTCACTATCGTTCACGCGTAGTGCGGAATTGATTATCTTTTGATACACGGAGTTGAATCCCGAAGATTGATTGATTGATTGATTGTACATTGCTTAACGTCCCGACAGCAACAAGGCTTTCTCAGGACGTGCCTGCACTGCTTGTGAAAAAAAAAACTAAACAGAACATTGAATGTATGTCGCCAGCCGGTCAAATACATTAAATAAACCTAACACATGGGGCCTAAATAAAGCTAAGACCATTTAGCAACACACATCCAATATCAAGAGCTACAGGCAGTGCAGACAGTAGGGAGAGTTTTAAAAAGGCAAATACAGGTGAATGGACAAAGGGTAGACAGAAACACATGCCCCAGAATAGAGAGAAAAACCCACCCTGTGGGGCTGACCAGGGTGACCCTGGGAACTAAAAAATACCTAACCCCACCCAAGTCCCCCAGGGCAGACCCGGGTGGGGCGAATCCTGAAGAGTCTAGAAACCGCTCGAGTAATCACCACTGTTTTCTGTGAGCGTGAAGTTAGTGGCCAATATGTATTATGAAAACTCGTGTAACTTCCGGATAATTCGGGCAAGGTCGAAAACTGTTTACCATACTCTTGTGTGACGTTATAATGCGCTGGAATTTCCCAACATAGGGGCTGGAAATAGCAGCCAGATTTTTGTAGACCATTCTGGTGTAATTTTTCTCATTAATATTTATGAGTTTTAGTTACGTATTTTGTTCTGATTGGTTGTGTTGTACGAATCTGCTTGATTATTCTGGAAAGCATTCCACTATAAAAGATCGTGCTAGGAAGCACATTGTTCAGTTGTAAAATTGCGATGTAACAGCGTCGGTACATTGTTCAGTTGTATAATTGCAGTGTATCATAAGCACATTGACATTGAGAGAGCTACGCAAGGTATCGTGCTTCATTGTCAGTGACGGATTTATGCAGTGAATGGTGATGTACATTGTATGAGAGACGCATTGTGTCAAAGTGTGGACATTTTTAAGAAAAGACATTGTATCAGTGTTGGTGCATTTGTGAACGCATTGTGTGGAGATCGCATCGCTGAAATAAAATATTGTTGGAACTGTTACTCCAGTATTGTCTACAACCTTAAGCCAAGTGTGACGGGTTGCAGCTGAATGAAGTTTCTTTTAAAAAAATCTTATGTGCGTGCGTCTGGTGTGATATACTCCGACTACGATCCAACACGTAACATATGTCTTCTTCTTCTACCACCAAGGCATTAATCGAGGCGTGGAGCCGCCATCACCGCCAAAAGGAGGATATCATGCAAGTGTGGTGCACCCAAATGTCTTCCCAGAACTCCACCCCACTCAACAGCACCAGTTGATCCCCAGCGGACGCCCCATCAAGCACCAACCGCACCCAAAAGCTGCTTAAACTTCAGAGATCAGACGAGAACAGGAGTGATCAACATGGGATGGCCGTAGGCTCATCAGAACCAGGAAGTCCGTGCCAACCAGGGAACTGCGAAACAAGGTTGCGGCACTGTCAACCCTCGAATCGGCAGCTTGCCTACTGCCTGCCCCCCTGCCGTGACGCACTGTCGACTCTTCCAAGAATGGAAGGGGCAGACGAAGATTAGGGTCAACCCGCATACCCACCAGAACAGAAGCTCCAACGAGGCCGAGGCCTACCTCAACAGGGGTGGGGATTGCGAACACACCCGCAGTGGCAAACGGCAGCAATAAAACACGAGGACTCGTCCAAGGAACAATAGTCTGCGTGCCCGACCGTCAAGATAGATCAGGGCCGAAGCAGAGTCCTCCGGTGAAGACAGAGGGCGTCCACCTTGTAATCCAAGGCCGTGGGCGAGGCTGGGAGCAGCCGGCGGGGTCTGGTGGCATAAGGACAAACGAACCAAGGACCCGCGAGAGGGGTAATGGTGAGGCGCCAGCCGAGCGAAGAACCCCTTGTGAAGCTACGAACGCGGCGGCATTCCTGCTGTCTATGCTACTCTCTAGCGCTCACCTGAATGCTCGCTCGCTGGGGGCGAAAGCAAAGGGCGTATCCTCCGGTAGTCCTCACCCGTGCATGACGAGAAGAACAGGCGCTAGAGTGAGAGTCACGGCTGCTAGTCCTCACCCGATACGTCGTGGGGAGCGGGGCCACCAGTCGCCAGCCTGTTGTCCCGGAAGCTAGGGGAACAGCGTCGTGAGGCGTAGTGCTGCCAAGAGGGAGAGGCACGCGAGCAAATGGGGGGCTTGGCTGCCGCAGGGAGGAAAAGCAGCCGGAGATGACACAGAGGGCGTGTCACTGGCCACTGAAAGCCCACACCTCGTACAGGTACGTAAGTGCGTCCTGTAACCAAAAGCACAACCCCATGAAAAGCAACCGCACAAGGCCACTAATGAAAGGCCCTGTGAAGAACTCACGAACACTCTCCGAGGACTAAGTCCAGTCGAGTCACAAAACTCGCCAAAATCCCACGGGGGGTGCCATCGTTGGCCATAAAATCAAGACGGCCCTCTCGTAGGCATAAACCGAGGCCTTACCTCGCCATCTTTTTAGCCATTAGAAACAAGACTTGCAAGCATAGTAGCTTAGAACGCTGTCCAAACCAAGCCGGAGGCTGAACCGGTAAACCGTGCTCACGGGAAGCTAAGCGTAAGACTGGAGTGGAACCACTGCTCACGTGGCCTTATGGAGGGAAAGGAGGCTACCCATGGTTCTTGGTTACAACTCCCTTGAGTTGCTTCCCTTGTTGTGTAGGCTGAAATCTGTAAGCTAAGAGTACCTTCCATATAGTAATGCCATCGGTAAGGGTTTTAAGGAAACAAATGTTAAGGAATTCGAAACACCTGGCTAGGACTGTTGAGAATCCAGTTGCTGACCGTTGCTTGAAACATCTGCATCTGACCGTGCGGCACCTAATGACATAGCAGAGGAGGATGCATCCGCCTGCTGAGAGTTGGCATCTCCCTGCGATGATACTGGCGCAGGATCTGTTTGGGATGTTCCCTTGTGCTGTGAGGTGGGTCTGGCAGGAGACGCTGCTTGCGGAAGGGCTGCCACCTTGGCCTCTGGTGATGTAGTGTGCTGTGTCATCACCACCCCAGCCTGTGGTGATTTCACTTGCTGGTTTGCTGCTTGTGCAGGTGATGCTCCCTTCTGCTGTGGGGAAATCCCTGTAGTTGGTGCTACCCTTTGCTGTGCTGCACCAACAACCTGGGGCTCTCCTTTCTGTTGAGCTGTGGAGCTCCCCGCTGCCCTCAGTGTGTGCACTTTACTTGTGCTGGGTCGAGGGGTGGCATTTGCCTGGTCATCCCCTCTCTGCCCATCCTTTTCCAAGCTCTCTTCTTCTTCTTCCTCCTCATCATCATTTTCATCGTTGGTAAAGTCTGACGAGGCCTCCTTCTCTGCAGGCATACCGTTCACTTGACCTGAAACAGCAAGCAAGCAAAATATAAACACATGGCAATAAATGTCATCGATGTATGCATCCTATTAACCCATTTAACCCACATGCCACATTTTTCACATTTTGGAGACGTCACTTAACGTCCATTTGCAGGAGATGGATCAACCATGATAATTCAAGGATAGTGCCAGATTTGGTTAGCGCCTGATGGCGTCAAGCTAATCTGGCACTCCTTTTGAAATATCAAGGTCGATCCATCTTCTGCTTTAGTGTGTTTTAATTTGATTATACTTTGCTGACTGTCCTGACAACAACACTTATCTCATTTAGAGATGAATAAAAAAAAAATCTTATAAAAAAATGAATTTTTTTTCTAAAATGTATTTTTTTGAAAAATACTTACCGATGGCATTACTATCTGGGAATACACTCTATTGCCTATAGATTTCAGCAAAATTGTGTGTAGCACACAACTGGGGAGGAGACACCGGGGATCCAAGCACTATGACCCCGGGTGGCCTCCCCTTACTACCCTATCCCGGCGAGCACAGGGCGACCTCGTCAGTTTCACACATAGCCACAAGAGGCAAGCGGGGCAGGCGGGAGGGCCATTCGAGTAATGCCATCGGTAAGTATTTTTCAAAAAAATACATTTTAGAAAAAAAATTCATTTGTTTTTTCAAAATACATTACCGATGGCATTACTATCTGGGAGAATGGCGAACAGGCGGAGGGTGCCGTATCTAACCATAACCCAACCACTCCGCCGGCCCCCTCGAGAGAGAACTCCCGACGATTTCAGCTATGATGTGCCTAAGACGCCAGCAGCGCTCGGAGGGAGTGCTGGGCCGCGGAGATGTCGCCCACCCGTGCCAGGGAGTCACGTCAGCCGGATAGGTCTCTTAAGGTAGAAGCGTGCGAAAGTGGAGTCTGAGCGCCAGCCACCCGCTGCCAAATATCTTTGACCGAGCCGTTGCGGTCCAGGGCTAGACTGGTGGCTACTGCTCTCACTTCATGCGCCCGGATTTGTAAAGGCTCAGCGCCGCGTGGGGAGAGGTCTAGGTAGTCTGACCTAATCACCCACCGCAGCCAGGATGACACGATCTGGGCCGAGATGCGGCGTCTGCCCGCGGACAAGGTAAGAAGAGGCGCGAGCGCCCCCGGCGCTGCGGCTGAGAGCGGCGCAGGTAAATCTTTAGCGCCCGCACTGGGTCCTGTTGCCGCGATCCAGGGGCGAGGTCCGCTCCACAGAGGGGCCGTATCGTTAGCACCTGAGGAGCCGCCGCGGGCGGCGGTTTTTGGCCAGGAAGGACGGATCGGAGAGCCTCTGCGCAGAGCCGTCGGAACGAACCGCAAACAGGCTGGGAGCATCGAGAGCGCGTGAAGCTCGCTGACTCGGGACGCTGTAACGAGAGCCAGAAGGAAACAGGTTTTCCGGGTCAAGTCTGAGAACCGAGCCAAGGGGAGGGGCTCAACCGGTCCGTATTCAACCACGTCAGTACCCAGGCAAGATCCCACCGGGGTACTAGGGAACGTCAAACCGGACGTCGGAGTTCAAAGTGAGCCAGAAATTCGACAGATCCTTGCAGGCGCCTGGGTCCGGAAGACACCGGTGACGGTAGATGTCCGCGAACGTAGCGCGGTAGCCCTTGATGGCGACCGGGGCTAAGCCCCGGTCGTCGAAGAGCCACAGGAAGAACTCCGCCAGTTGGTGGGAGGCTAGGTTAGTGGGAGGGTGCCCATGGGAGGTGCACCAGGTCTGAAAGACCCTCCACGTGCCTTCGTACACCTTCCTTGTAGAGAGTCTGCGGGCTGCTGCCAGGGATGTGGCGGGCTCGTAGGGCAATGCCTCGATCCCTGCACCAGAGGAGAAGGTGGTACCGAAGAATGCAAAGGGAGGGCGAGTGAGTGCCACCCTGATTCTGTATGTAAGCCACCACCGTCGAGTTGTCGGAGAGCACGAGGACTTCCTGATTGGCCAAGGTCTCCTGCCAAACGTCGAATGCCAACCCAACTGCCTTCAGCTCCAGCCAGTTGACGTGATTCCCTAACAGCTCCCGAAGCCAACGCCCGAGGCCGAGAGAAATCCGGTAACAGGTGCGCGCCCCAGCCGGCCTGGCTCGCCTCTGTACAGAGAGACCACCGAGGCGGCGGGGAGTGTAGGGCACCCCCGAAGCCAGCCAAGCGAGGTCCGCCCACCTCTCGAGGTGAGGACGAGCCAGAGGCGTGACAGGTACTAGATCCAACAGAGCGCCCGAGGGTCGCCAGTGAAGAAGGAGACGTAGCTGGAGAGGCCGAGCATAAAGTCTGCCCCAAGGGAAGCAGGTCCGCAGCCGCACTGAGGAGGCCCAGGAGTTGAAGCCAGACCCTGGCGGTGAAGGAGGATCCCATCCCCATCGAAGTCGCTAAGTCGACGATCTTCTGTCGCCTGGCCAGAGGCAGGCGGACAAGGTTGAGGTCGGTCAGGAATTCCATCCCCCGAAGTAGAAACCGTCGAGAGGGAGAAGATCGGATTTCCCCAATTGAGCAGGAAACCTAGACGACGCAGAAGGGAAAGCAGGGCATCCCTGTCCGTCTGGAGGGCTGCGGAACCAAGTTGCGCAGTAGAAGGTCGTCCAAGTAATTGGAGGCCGGGCTCAAGGAGCGCTGACGGAGATAGGCTATCACGGCGTCGAGCAGTCTTGTAAACACCCACGGACTGATGTTGAGGCCGAAAGGAAGGGTGCAGAACTGGTAGACGATCCCCCCAAGTCCAACCGAAGGTACCGGCGAAACGACGGATGAATCGGGACGTGCAGATAGGCGTCTGACAGATCGAGGCTGATCGCAAAGTCCATCGGCCGGAGTGCCGCACGGAGTGTCCTGGCCGTCTCTATCCTGAAGCGAGGGGCCAAGGCGACTTGGGAACTAGAAGAGTCGGCTGTAGAACGCCGGAGAGTCCTGCCGCGAAACCACCTCTGTCGCCGCTTTGGTGAGGAGGGTCGCCACTTCCCCGCGCCGAGCGTCCGCCTGTGTACCGTCGAGCGGTTCCTGGGTCCACATGGGTGATCTGCGAAGAGGCGGAGGCGACAGGAACGAAGTTGCAGGCCTGCGGTAACGGTGGAAAGAATCCAGGGGTCGTCCGGGAACAGCGATCTCCAAGATCGCTGAAGAGCGACAGCCGCCCGCCGACGGGAGGCCCGATTCCTTAACGGTGTGCCAAGTGTCGCCGAACAGCTGAGGACCACCTAAGGGGGCTTGACGGAGCTGGGTCTTCACTGACAAGGGAAGGTCCGAGCAGAGGCGCAAAGGGTATCCCCCTCCAGAGGTCGCATTTGGCCGCTGCTGCCCTGGCGGTGGCGGAAGAATGGTAGGCGGACCGGTTGGCCGCTATCAGGATGGACTGCACGTCACGAAGCGGGGACTGAGCCTCCAGGTCCCACGTATCCTGTAGGCACTGCAGGGCTGCCTGGGTAGCCAGTTCCAAAACCGAGCACGCCAGCGAGTTCCGCGCTAAGGAGGTGATCCTGTCGAGAGGCCGAGGCCACGAGTTCTGGACGAGCCTGCGGCCGCCCGCCTGTAGTAAGACCGCCGCATCCACCGCTGGAAAAGGTATGGCGAAGGCTTGGGAGTGTCCAGCGTACCAGGCCTGGCGGAAGCTTAAGGTGATTCCCACCGGCGATCGAGCGGCGGTAAAGTATCCCGTGTCGCCGAAAGTGTCGTTACGCAGCTGGGCGGAGAAGCATCGGTGAGGTCCCGGAAGCCGGCTTGCGGGAGGGACTTGCGGCGCTGGACTTGCCTCTGCGCGTCGACCATGGCCGAAGCCTGTCTCTTCGGAGGAGGCGAAGGCGGACAGACCTCGGGCGGTAGGGACTTGGCGATAAGCCTTGAAGCCTCACCCCGAGCGTGGACCGTCTGTGATCCGAGCGAAGGGCCGGCAACGTCTGACGAGGCGGAGGCCGACGCGACAGCGGAAAAGGCGGGAAGGAGAACCAGCCGCCGAGTCCTGCAAGAAGATCGCCGAGGCCGAGTCCGACGGATGAAGGCTGAGGACGTCCGGTTCCAAAACTGATCTTCTCGCGGCAAAGACGAAAGGGGCGAGCGGCTACCGCACCGCCGCGCGCGAGGTAGACGCAGCCGCCCGCGACGCACGCAAAGAGGCGCGCCGCGGCGACGGAGGGACCGTGGCAAAGCGACGGTCAACCTCGAAGTCGGGATCCGCACGCGGCAGCCGACATGAGCGACAAACCGCGATCGGAATACCGAGGAAGTGGCCTGGTCACCCCTGGCCCGCCCGGAAGAACCGGTGCGAGGGGGGGGGGGGGGGGGGGGGGACCGCCAATAGTCTCCCCTAGCCCGCTCAGGAAGGCGGAGCGGGGAGGGGACAAATACCGGGCACGCGGCCCCCCGTCCGATGTTTCGGACCGTGGAGGACGCGCGATGTCACACCGGGCCCGCCTGGTCGATACGAGGCGGGGGGGGGGACAGTCTAGGGTCGCGCCAAGCCCGCTCAGGAAAGGCGGAGCGGGGAGGGGACAATTTATGAGCCCGCTGCCCCAGCTCCGAAGCCTCGGAGCGAGGGGGGGGGGGGGGGGGCGAGGGTCCAAGTCACACCGGGCCCGTCCGGTCGATACGAGACGGGGGGGGGACAGTCTACGGTCACGCCAAGCCCGCTCAGGCGAAGCGAAGCGGGGAGGGGACAATTATGTGCACGCGACCCCCGCTCCGACTCCTCGGAGCGTGGGGGGCGAGAGTCAACCACACCCCGGGCCCGCCCAGGCGAGACGGGGCGGGCGGGGGGGGGGGGGGAGAAGAAGCATGCCATGCCCATTCGGAAAATACAGAGCGGGGAGGCAGCATTACTAACGGTCTCGAGTCACGTTCCGAAGCCTCGGTGCGTGAGCGAGAGCATTTCTTATCACGTTTACTCCCTTTCTTATGCTTGCGTTCCGTCACCCGTCCCCGCTCCGGAGACCTAGAGCCGGGGGTGGCCGACGAACGCTCATCTCTCCCAGACCGCTCGCCCGAAGCAGAGCGGGGGGTGGGAACCAACATGGGCTCAAGCCACGCGCTAACGAAGCAGAGCGTGGGGAGCGTGACTCCGAAACTCGCCTACCCTGCTCCGAAGACTCGGAGAGGGGAGGGAGAACCTGCGAGTTAACGGTACAAGAAGGGGACTTACCTGTGGGCCGGAAGCCCGATGCGCCGAGGGAAGTACGTCCACCCGTGGAGGATCCCGTGGAGACCGAAGCGGGCGAGGGGACCGGTCACGCCTGAAGAAGTCCCACTTGCGCGAACACCGGTCTTCCGTCCAAGCGGCGCCACCGTCACACGTTACGTCCGAAGCACAGCCCGAACATGGCAAGCCAGAGTCGTGTGCCTCATCCGGCCACTGGAAGTCCCCGCACGGCGGCAAGTCTTCGACACAGAAGAAGCCTTAAGGCCCTAAACCAACTACGCCGGCGAAGAAAGTCCACCTTGCACAAACCAGCCGGGCACAAGTCACGTGCATCGTCGAACCCCAAGGCCAAGCCAAGGGTGAACTCACAAAGTCAGAGCCGGTAAAACCGGTCGGCGCACAGGTCACAATGAGTCCAATTGTCAAAGGAAAAACCACGAATGTAGTGAGTCCAGGGCTGAATCGAAGACTCCAACTCAAGCCCACAGTCAAAAACCACTGAAACCCGTAGAACGGAGAAAGGCAAAAACTCGACCGTCCCCGGTCGAGCTATGAGTGAAACTGACGAGGTCGCCCTGTGCTCGCCGGGATAGGGTAGTAAGGGGAGGCCACCCGGGGTCATAGTGCTTGGATCCCCGGTGTCTCCTCCCCAGTTGTGTGCTACACACAATTTTGCTGAAATCTATAGGCAATAGAGTGTATTCCCAGATAGTAATGCCATCGGTAATGTATTTTGAAAAAACAAATGACAAATTTTAAAAAAAAAAAAGATGTCAGGAAAGCTGAAAACATTACTTCAGCATATGTTTACGACAACAGAATGTAATACTCTTAGTACTTTAACCCTTATCATTCAGAATACACCAGTGTATGAAATAAGTGTGACTAAAATAGTTCAAGGGTAGTGCCAGAATAGCTTGGCACCTGTAGGCGCCAAGCTAATCTGGCACTATCCTTGAACAAAAGCCATTGGTCTATATCTTATCTGTAAGTACTATACTGGCTTCCATTAAAAATGTTCACCATAGCGCTTTTCTTCCGAAATATGCTTTAATCCGGGTTATTTTGACGTCATTTATTAGAAATTGTTATGAAGAGTGTGTTATGTCGTGTGCAAATAGAATGTTTAGTCTTAAAAATCGCACATTGATGACTTATGACGTCATCAGTGACACTACCATCACAGAATATTGAAAGTGAAATGGGGAGCATCTGCAGAGGACACAGCTGAAAGCCAGCCAATGTGCAGTGTCACTTGGGTCCGTGTGCATGAAAATCCGGCCTGTTTGGTCTTGACCTACTTTTCGTTTGTCAAAGGCACCTAAATAATCAACATGACCTACAAACATGAAAATCAAAAAGTTCTTTATTTTTAGGTTAGTGGCTATATTTACCTGATCAAATGGATATGGGTGTGTTCTTTATCTCTGTGTCAGTCACTGGAGCATACAAAAATGGTTTGAAAGTAATTCACATTAAATCAAATCTTCACAAAATGGCGCCGGCAGAAGGCGACATGGCGATGCGAGCCGTCCTTGTTGTGTTGATTTTGTTCATCTATTGCATGAATGGGACGTCGGCAATTCGCAGACAGTATGAACATGTAACGCTCTTGCACATTAGACAGCAAGTAAGTGCATTGAAACCCACTTTGACTATGATTTCGGACTGTTTTAGTGACATCTCAATATGTGGGTCAAAACAATGATACTCGAGCAAGCAACACGTGCGAAAATGGGGCAAACAGGGCGGCGTTCTAGTGAAATTATGCAGGCGGAAATTTCGTCCATCCCTCCCAAGCACGCTGCTTGCTAATGTCCGCTCGCTTCGGAACAAGCACGACGAACTCTATGGTCTTTTAGATACACAACATGATTTTAAAGACTGCTGTGTTTCATGTTTTTCTGAGACGTGGCTCGATTCCACTGTGCCTGATACTGCCGTGCAACTCCCTGACTTTACTATCTACAGATCTGATCGGTGCCCTGTACTTTCTAACAAAGGAAAGGGTGGTGGCGTGTGTTTTCTTATCAATAACCAATGGTGTACCGATGTCCGTATTTTGTCTCAGACATGCTCACCAGAGCTAGAAACTGGAAAGCAACCCGATTACGAACAATTCTAGAGATATGTGGCAAGGCATACAGAAAATCACTAACTACAAACAAGCATCAAAACACGCAGACACTCACAGCACCACACTGGCAAACGACCTGAAAGTGTTTTACGGTCGTTTTGACAGGCAAAACAACCACCCCGTTACTGTGCCACCTCTGCTTAGTACCGATGATGATTTTCTTGTGGTGTGTGAAACGGATGTGAGGCGGCTTCTCAGACGTTTGAATGTGTGTAAGGCAGCAGGCCCTGATGACATTTCTCCTGGCGTTTTGCGTTACTGTGTGGACCAGCTCTCGAGCGTTCTCACAGTCATATTTAACTGGTCATTACAGGCATGCAAGGTTCCATATTGTCTCAAAAAGTCAACTATTATCCCCATACCAAAAAAGGCAACCATCAGTACCCTTAACGACTACAGGCCTGTGGCATTGACCTCCGTCATAATGAAAACGTTTGAGCGGCTGATCCTGCAGCACATCAAGTCTGTCATGCCCCCCTCCCTAAATCCTTATCAGTTTGCTTACCGCGCGAACCGATCAGTAGAGGATGCTGTGTCACTAGGGCTGCACTATATTCTGCAGCATCTGGAGAAGCCAAATGCGTATGTTAGGCTGCTTTTTGTTGATTACATCAGCGCATTCAACACTATCATACCGTCCAAACTGCATGAAAAGCTGCTGCACCTTGGCTTCGCACACTTCCTCTGTAACTGGGTTCTGGATTTCTTGTTAAACAGACCCTAGATTGTCAGGATCGGTTCGTGCGGTCAGAACTGTATTCAGCTGTGTCAGTTCCCTACTCCTGGTCAATGTGGACATGTATCCCAGTCTTTGACCTTGAGTACGGGTGCTCCCAAAGGATGTGTTTTATCCCCATTGTTCTATTCTCTTTTTACACACAACTGTGTATCCCGCTATGATAGCACACGCATAGTGAAATTTGTGGATGATACGACAGTCAAGGGTTTTGTACATAACAATGACGAGAGTGCATATCGGGATGAGGTAGACATGTTAGTAGGCTGGTGCTCTGACAACAACCTGGATTTGCATGTTGGTAAGACCAAGGAAATGATAATTGATTTCAGAAAAAAGAAACCTGACCCCCTTCCCTTAACCATCCAATGAAACGACATTGAAATTGTTGAAACGTCCAAGTTCCTGGGTACTCTCATTTCGCACGATCTGAATGGGAGAAGAATATTGAACAGCTAGTAAAGAAAGCCCAGCAGCGCCTGTTTTTTCTTCAGCGGTTGAAGTCTTTTGGCGTCAGTCAGCAGATCATGGTGCAGTTTTACCGCGCCGCCATTGAGAGTGTTCTTACCTTCTCAATGACGGAGTGGTATGGCATTGCAACCGACGAAGCCCGCAAGAAATTAAACAGGGTGATCAAAACAGTATCTCATATTGTTGGAAGCGATCTCCTCTCACTGGGATCTCTGTACCATGCACGCACCATCAAGAGAGCGAGCTCCATCATACATGACGAGCACCATCCTCCACATAGCCTGTTCGAGCCCTTGCCATCTGGCTCACGCTTTAGATCCATTAAAGCCAAAACCACTCGTTTTTAGAAGAGGTTTTATCCCTTGGCTGTTTAGGCCCTGTCTAATGTGGCTGCGATATGATAAAACTCAGCAGATTGACTCAAAGTCCCAAAGTTAGAATTACCTACAGCCCATCTTAGTTGTTTATATTTCTTTTATGTTCTATTAAACCTCTTCTTAAACAAGATATACAGTCACTTTACAAATACATATTTATTTATTTAATCTGTTTTCGTTGCGCAGCGGCTCACCTGGTGGTTTTTGTTGTCATAATATGGTTATTATGCAATAGATTTTTTATTTTACTTACTTAGATGTGTGTGCATACTTAGCACAATAACTGCTATACATTTGTGTGGTTTGGTATTTTTGAGTCTGCTTGATCGTTATGTATGTGTTTTATGTGTTGATCTTAATATGGACGCTCGTCAGTTACGCCGCAAAAAAATTCCTAATGTTTATGCATCTGGCAATAAAGTTTATCTAAATAAGATTTATTAAGAAAATGATGTGCACCGGAAGTTTTGGTCCTCTAATGAATTTTTCGAGTCAAATTTCATTTGAGGCAGTTAATAACATCAAAAGCAATCCACACAACTTGTGTGTTAAAACATATCACAGGAAACTTGCTTCACAGAGCGTGTCCAGTTTTGCTTATTTTCACCACTAATGAAACCCTGTGTCCTCCAAAGTAGCCATGGGTGATAACTCATCCAATTTTTGTGTGAAGGTAGGTCAGACAGTAGGCTGAACATCTGAAGTAAGCAACAAATAAAATGTTCTTGTTTTGCTGTCAGGGTGGCTCTTTGTTTGCGGGTACACTTAAGGCACTTTTCACGTTTCTAATGGAAGTCAGTATATAATGTAGCTTGCATCTGGCAGTGTACACATTTAAAGCTTTCAGCCTCAGTATGACATGGGTTAAATGTGTGTTTGACCTTACAGTCAATCACAGGCCAGTGCATATTCATGCTTGATACCTGTAGCATGACTGTCAGCAGTAAACAATGTAAACTTCAACCTCTTCGCTACTGAGAACAAAATTAACACCACCCAGCTGCAAGAGGTTTAGATCATCACCTGCACCCACATTTGCAGGGGCTCATGAGGATCTATGCCTCTTGCTGAATACAATTTGTATCCATGTCCCTTGGATGATTGTGGTGTTAGGGTTTTGAATGAACAAAGATTTCAGACACAAAACATGTGTCCAATGGCATGCAAATGGTTAATACACAAATAAGAGAAGTTCTCTGAGGAATGGACACTATGCCAAAGTATGCATCCAAGGAACGGACGTTACCTGGAGCACCAGGGGGCTTGGCCTGTGGGGGCAATTCTGGGAACTCCAGCCTGGGAGCGAAAGGACGCATCTTTCTTGCCTGGTTCATGTTGTAGCAGTAGCAGCAACGAAAACCTGCACGCAGAAATGTTACCGTTTCAGTGTCAAGACACAACAAACAGCCCAGCTGTATAGATGAACAGACATCTTTTCACTGCCACATACCCTAAAATCATGATGCATGACTGGCATTTTTTCAATCCTCATGATTCATGATTGTAATTTTCTCATCCTCATGGACCTTGAAAAAAGAGTTCCTTGTGAAACATGAAAGCCAAAATCAGATCGTGATCTGTGAAAATATCCTGATTCCCTTGGCACATGAAACTGATATGGCACTACACTGAAACTGTCATGATAATTTCTCAAATTGAAAGAACACTGCAAGAAACAACTAAATCAAACACTACTACTCACTGAGATACTCAAACTCCTCAGGGAGAGCCATGCCGTTGTGCGAGCTGCAGAATTTACAGATGAGGGCAAAGCGGTTTTGTGGCCCATCCCCTACCAGGTAATCGATAATCTTTTCCATAGATCCGCGATCACGAGATATGACTGTTCGAGGCATGGGAGGGCCAGGGGGTGGACCTGCAACAGAATATCAAGTGCTGGATCATCAAAACATAAGGATGAAGGAAACACGTAAAATAGAAAAGCTCTGAGCAAAACTGTAGCTAACTTTGACCCTGCGCAAAGTAAGAAATAAAGCAGTCTTAACTCATTCAGCCTGGCGTGCGTATTTCCCAAATTTTGGAGGCGTCATCTAACAACTATGCACCTGTTGCAGGAGATGGATCGACCATGATAATTCAAGGGCAGTGCCAGATTAGCTTGGCGCCAACAGGTGCCAAGCTAATCTGGCACTGCCCTTGAATTATCATGGTCGACCCATCTCCTGCTGTAGTGCGTCAGGGCTGAATGAGTTAAGGCACCAAGCTGATCTGGCACTACCCTTGAATTATCATGGTCGACCCATCTCCTGCTGTAGTGCGTCAGGTCTGAATGAGTTAAGGCACCAAGCTGATCTGGCACTGCCCTTGAATTATCATGGTCGACCCATCTCCTGCTGTAGTGCGTCAGGGCTGAATGAGTTAAGGCACCAAGCTGATCTGGCACTACCCTTGAATTATCATGGTCGACCCATCTCCTGCTGTAGTGCGTCAGGGCTGAATGAGTTAAGGCACCAAGCTGATCTGGCACTACCCTTGAATTATCATGGTCGACCCATCTCCTGCTGTAGTGCGTCAGGGCTGAATGAGTTAAGGCACCAAGCTGATCTGGCACTACCCTTGAATTATCATGGTCGACCCATCTCCTGCTGTAGTGCGTCAGGGCTGAATGAGTTAAGGCACCAAGCTGATCTGGCACTACCCTTGAATTATCATGGTCGACCCATCTCCTGCTGTAGTGCGTCAGGGCTGAATGAGTTAAGGCACCAAGCTGATCTGGCACTACCCTTGAATTATCATGGTCGACCCATCTCCTGCTGTAGTGCGTCAGGGCTGAATGAGTTAAGGCACCAAGCTGATCTGGCACTACCCTTGAATTATCATGGTCGACCCATCTCGTGCTGTAGTGCGTCAGGGCTGAATGAGTTAAGGCACCAAGCTGATCTGGCACTACCCTTGAATTATCATGGTCGACCCATCTCCTGCTGTAGTGCGTCAGGGCTGAATGAGTTAAGGCACCAAGCTGATCTGGATGTCGGTTGTACCAGTGCCCGCTGCGGCCAAAGTCGGCCCCAGGGTATTTAAAAATCTTTAAGTCACAGTGCCAGCTGCTGGAGGCAGGTCAGTGATATCTTAATGATAGTGCCTGATTAGATTTGCTTCCGGATAGACTCTTTCACTTCCAGCAGCGGTTGCAGGAGATTAATTTAGCTGCACTCACAAATGGGAGAAGACAAAGGAAAAAACAAGCCAGCTCACTGTATCTCATGGGCACAGGTCCTCCTGGCCTTGGGGCAGGCATGAGTCCCCTGGGGCTGGTGACCGGCCCCAGCCCTGGTCTGACACCTGGCATAGGGGTCATGGGTCCAGGCATTCTGTGGGGTGTGGCCATCATGGGTGATGTTTGGGGTACGTTCACACGCTGTCGCATCACTGAGGCAAAACAACATGGTCATTCTCTTGGCTGCCATGAATTAGACATTGTCAGTATTTTGGAGTGACAGATACTTTAATTTTTCCACCCTGCACATAACCCATTTAACCCCACGGAGGCAATTCCCAAATTTTACAGGTGTCAGCTAATGACTATGTACTAAATACAGGAGATGGATTCACCATAATTTAAGGGTAGTGCCAGATTACCTTGGCGCCATCCCATCAGGCGCCAAGGTAATCTGGCACTACCCTTGAATTATCATGGTCAATCCACCTGCTGTAGTGCATCAGGGCTCTAATAGTAATTGCAGTGTGTAATAGTTATGTCTGGCAAAATGGCATAACAGTAATCTACTTGCACAATGACATGATGAAGGTGTCATGGCGTTATGCGAGGAAGATAACTTTCCTGCAAGTGTACAGTCAAATCTGTCACAGCGACCACCTTTCCAGGCTTTCCACTAGCATTTAAAATTGTCCGTCATAGGGACGGACAGCATGACAAAATATCCACCCCAGGACCTCTACAGTCCAACATATACTTACAACAAGGCCAAGTACATCAGTACTGATTGCAAAGCTGTGTATGTACACCAAGAGTGTGTCGTGTCATCAGGTGACCTTTCAAAAATTGCAACAGTGTAATCTGGATACTTCTGTTTTTTGTCAAGATCTGGCCATGCCGGTGACGGACGGCCTTCCACTGTTTCCGTCCTTCGAATTGTCCATTAATGGAAAGCCTGCCTATCTAAGCAGACCACCTGTTGTGGTCACATGGTCTTCTTTCTGTTACTTTGATGACCCTGTGTAAGGATACCACCTAAGGCGACCAGTGTTTGATAGTCCCTTCAAGTAGCTGCCTCACACAGGTTTGACTCTATCACAATAGGCTCTATCACAGAAACAACTATGGCTGACATTAACGCTGTGAATGGAAACACAAAAATGCCGCAAGAGACATAAATCCTCATGAGCCTCCACAATTACGGAGGTTCTTCAGGATCTATGCCTCTTGCTGACACCACTTTGAATCCATGTTCCTGGAACGGCTGGGGGTCCACGCTGATATTAACAAATTTAAGAAGAAAAACAGTGTATGTCAACTGGCAATTAAAGGGTAATTCTTTGGAGGAAACAGATTTGTACAACTGCTGGGTAACAAGTTATCAAACATACCGGTTCCAGGCGTAGGTGTGGGGTTCACTGGTGATGGTGGTTTCTGGTGAAGGAAACAAATAATGTGAGCAAGCAAATTGAATACATCACCTACATCTCCATTACAACATTCAGGGTGCCCTAAATTGCAAACAAATTGTTACAGATCGTAACAGAATGAAATCTGTCTAAGCAAAAGATAAACAACAATTGAAACTGAAAGAGACTAGGTTGTATTTTTGGTACCTGTTTCACACATTGAACATGTTTGGTAGGGCTGCAAACATGAGTCAATACATGTTGCAGATGATCTCAAATCTTATAACCAGCTGCATGCAGAAGGTGGGTAAGATTCTATGTGTTTGCAAAAAATGAATTTTTCTCTAAAATGTATTTTTTTCGAAAAATACTTACCGATGACACTACTATATGGAAGATACCCTTTAGCCTACTGATATCAGCCTAAGCATGTGTTGTGTCCCAAGCACAACTGGGGAGGAGACACCGGGGATCCATGCCAAGAACCCCGGGTGGCCTCCCCTTCCCTCCCTATCCGGTCACGTGCTGGGCGGAAGCCCGCCAGTTTTACTCTTAGCCAACAGGCGGCAAGCAGGGCAGGAGGGAGGGTCCTCCGAGTAATGCCATCGGTAAGTATTTTTCGAAAAAATACATTTTAGAGAAAAATTCATTTGTTTTCTCAAAACCCTTACTGATGGCATTACTATATGGAAGAACAACGAAAAGGAGGAGAGTGCTGCTCTTTCTTCGTCTTAAACACCCTACAAGTTCTAAGCCCTGAAGGCCCCATGCGGCGCACTCCCGATGATTTCAGCAAAGAGTTACCTATGGCGCCTCCGGCACGAGGAGGGAGTG
Organism: Semisulcospira habei; assembly: GCA_036245525.1. NCBI lineage: Eukaryota > Metazoa > Mollusca > Gastropoda > Semisulcospiridae > Semisulcospira > Semisulcospira habei. Next base: position 274,381,196 of record BTPG01000001.1, read on the forward strand.
CTGGGCCGCGGAGATGTCCCCCACCAGGGCCAGGGAGTCACACTGGCCGAATAGGTCGCGGAGGTAGAAGCGGGCAAAGGTGGAGTTGGCCCACCAGCCTACCGCCGCCACAATGTCTTTCACTGAGCAGTTGCGGTCAAACAGCACGAAGGTGGGTACTGCTCGCGCTTCGTACGCCCTGATATGCAGCCTCTTATCGCCACCAGGGGAGAGGTCTTTGTATGCCGACCAAATGACTCACCGCAGTAAGGACGAAATCGCCAAGATATCAGGCCTGCCCAGTGACAGGGGCAGGAAGAGGCGGGAGCGCCCCTGGCGGCGCGGCTTTGTGCGATGTAGGTAAATCCTCAGCGCCCGGACCGGGTCCTGCTGGCAAGACCTGCAGGATTGATCCATACCTCTGAGCAGACGGATGGTCAGCACTTGGGGTGCGGCTGAGGGAGGTCGGTTCTGGGCCAGAAATGACGGGTCGGTGAGAAGGTGCGCTGAGCCATCAGACCTAAACTGCACACAGGCGGGATGCACCGAGAGTGCGTGTAACTCACTCACGCGGGACGCTGTGGCGAGGGCTAGGAGGAAACACGTCTTTCGGGTCAGGTCGGAGAACCGCGCCAAGGGCATGGGTTCGAAGCGGTCCGAGGTTAACCAAGTCAGCACCCAGGCGAGATCCCAACGAGGGATGAGCGAACGGGAGACTGGCCTTTGAAACTCAAAGTGGGCCATAAGGTCTGAGAGGTCCTTGCAAGCGCCCAGATCTGGGAGGCCCAGGTGGCGGTAAGTGTCCGCAATCATGGCCCAGTAGCCCTTGATGGCAATCGGAGCTAAGCCCTGATCGGCGAAGAGCCACAGGAAGAAATCCGCCAGTTAGGGGGTAGTCAGATCCGTGGGGGGGAGCCGCTGGGCGGCGCACCAGGACTGGAAGACCCGCCATTTTCCTTCAGACATTTCTGATAGAAAGTCTGCGGGCTGCTGCGATCGCCTCCACTGCCGCACCCAAGAAACCTCTGCCAACGAGGGCTTGCCGGACAACCTCTAAGCATGTAGGAGGAGCCGCTCCGGGCACGGGTAGAAGAGGGTCTGATGGGGCTGCTTGAGCATCGAGGGTGGGGTGGGGAGCTCCAGGGGCGGGTCCGTCGCTAGAGCGAGGAGGTCTGTGGTCCAGCTCTTGGCCCAACTGAAGGGGGCCACCAGCAGGAGAACCGCGGAGCATCCCTGAAGCTTTCGCAGGACCTTGGGCACCAGGATGGATAAGCGTAAGCGACCAACCTGTCCCAAGAGACGGAGAGCGCGTCTATCGCCCAGGTGAGGGGGTCCGGGACGGGCGAGACAAAGAGCGGGAGCTGCTTGTTCCACCTGGTGGTGAAGAGGTCGATTAGAGGCATCTCCCACCGAGCACAGATCTGGCGAAAGATGTCCAGGAGCAGGGACCACTCCTTGTGGAGAAGCTGGCCGAGCCAGGATAAGGAGTCAGCGAGGACGTTTAGGCAGCCCGGGATGTGGCGGGCCCGGAGAGCAATGCTTCGGTCCTTGCACCAGAGCAGGAGATGGTAAAGGAGGATGCACAGCGAGGGCGAGGGAGTGCCCCCCTGGTTCTGTATGTAGGCCACCACCGTCGTGTAGTCCGAAAGAACTAGGACCTCCTGGTGCCCTACCATGGAAGCCACCGGAAGGGCGAAGAAAGGGTCTGGCGGACCGCAGGGCGCGACCCACGGCCTTGCAGGAAGCGAGAAAGTGGGAGGTGGCGGGGGTGGCGGCGGGCCGGGGCCAAAGGTCCTTGGACGCCTCCTTGACATTCTGCCACCTGTCCCCAAAAAGCTGCAAGCCACCAACCGGGGTCTGGCGGAGCTGCGACTTCACTGACTTCGGAAGGTCCACGCAGTAGCGAAGGTGGGTGTCCCAGCGCCAGAGGTCGCAGTTGGCTGCAGCTGCCATGGCGTTAGTCAACGAGTGATGAGCGGCCCGGTTAGCTGCCACCAAGACAGAATGGATGCCACAGAGGGGGGACGAGGCCGCAGCACCGCCTGTGTCGCCAGCTCCAAAAATCCGGAGCAGGCCAGGGAGTTGCGAGTCAAGTTCGCGATCTTGTCCAGCGCGCGAGGCCAACCGTGCTGGAGCAGCCTGCCCCCCCCCCCCCCCCCCCCCCCCAGCCTGCCTGAGTCACAGCCGTCGCATTCAGGGTGGGGAGAGGCACGGAGAAGGCTTGGGAATGTCCGGCGTACCACTCCTGGCGAAAGCTCATGTTGATACCGGCGGGCCACCGGGTGTCTGAGAAGAAGCCTGTGTCGCCGAAGCTGTCCTGGCGAAGCTGAGCGGAAAACGCCTCCGTGAGGTCCCGGAAGCCGACGTTTGGCTGGCCTCTTTGAGCGTCCACCATGGTGGAGGCCTGCCTCTTGAGAGCCTAGCGTAAGCCCATCCGCCGGGAATGAAGAAGAAGAGGAAGAAGCAGCCGACTGGGCAACGGGGGACCCGGCGGGGGAGTCCCGAAGGAAAATCGCCAAAACGGAGTCTCCCGGATGCAGGCTGAGGGCATCGGGGTCGACGGCCGGGGACCACCTGTCCTGCGGAGCAAAAAAAAAAGGCGACCGACCCTGGGAGCGAGGGCGAACTGAAAGGGCCGGCTACGGGCCGCGGAGCGGGGAGGGTAGCATGCGAAGCCAGAGACGAAGGGTGCCGGGGGAGGGGAAATTCTCACCTACACACTGATACCAAACATAACATTACGACTTACACACAAGGGATCTTAGGCTGAAATCAGTAAGCTAAGTGTACCTTCCTAACAATAATGCCATCGGTAGGTCATTTTGAGGAAATAAACACCAGAGGAGACAGCATTTACCTCCAATTTCTTGAAGCGAGCTGGATCAAATTTCTCCAAGATCTCTCGTGCCTTCTTGTACGTTTCCTTCTCCATCACATCTTCCAACTGCGAGAGGAAACGAAGACATTGAATGCACAGGGTTGTTTTTTTTCACAATAATCCACAAAAACTTTCAAAGGTGCTTCCAAAGTGATGTTGGAAAGCACACAAATTGGTTAACATAACCCTAAAATGGTGAAATATACTTACAATCATTTTCCGTTTTTCACGCAGCTCATTCAGGGCAAAATCTGAAAAAGAAAATGAATTTTTCTCTAAAATGTATTTTTTTCGAAAAATACTTACCAATGACATTACTATTAAGAATAGTGTCTTAGCTAGCCTAATTTCAGCCAAAATTGGTTGTGTACCTATATGGCAGGGGAGGCAACAAGGGGCGCCATAACCTAGCCAGTATCCCGAGTAGCCTCCTATCCATCCCCATCCGGGCACGTGCCCACCGGATTCCCGCCAGTCTGTTTGCTTAGCAGACCAGCGGCAAGCAGGGCAGGTTGGAGGGTCATTCGAGTAATTTCATCGGTAAGTATTTTTCGAAAAAATACATTTTAGAGAAAAATTCATTTGTTTCCTCAAAACACATTACCGATGACATTACTGTTAGGAAGAATTGTGAAGAGGAGGAGGTGGGTGCCGCTTATAACGCCCCCACCCCCCCAAAACTGCCGAGACCCACCCTCCCTGGAGCAACCTCCCGATAATTTCAGCTAAGAATTGCCTACAGCACCGAGGGTGCCGGGAGGGAGTGTTGCGCCGCGGCGATGTCTCCCACCAGCACCATGTTTTCCCGCTGGCCGCAGAGGACCCGATAGGTTTTTGCGCTGGCTGGAGAGGTCCCTCATGTAGAATCGGGCGGAAGTCGCCTCCGCTTACCAGAACACGGCCGCCACAATGCCTTTGAGGGCGCAGTAGCGGTCGAATGCGAGGCTTGCGGCCATGGCTCTGACCTCGTGAGCCCTGATGTTCATTCCTTTGGCTGCATCCAGGGAGAGGTCCTGGTAGGTGGCGCATATCACCCATTGGAGCCAGGAGGATACCGTCTGGGCTGAGATGTCATTCTACCTGGGGACAGAGGGAGGAATAGGCGGGTGCGTCTCCTATGTAGCGGGTCCGGCACAGGTACACGCGTAAGGCTCTCACCGGGTCCTGCTGTCTGGTCTCCCGGGCAGGGCCTGAATCCCCCAAGGGCCTAATGGTGACCAACTGTGGGGCGACCAATGGAGACCGGGTCTTGGTTAGGAAGCCGGGTCGGTCAGCATTTACACAGAGCCATCTGTCCGAAATGTAAGCCTGAGGGGCACACTGATAGAGCATGCAGTTCGCTGACCTTGGAAGCAGTGTCGAAGGTAGTAAGCTGTTCGCGCCAACTGGAGTTGTTCGAAGCGGTACGAGTCGAGCCACGTTAGCCCCCAGGGTAGGTCCCATCGCGGCACCAGCAAGCAAAGGGCAGGACGTGTAGACCGAAGAGGGCCAAAAGGTCGGCAAGGACTTGCAGTCACCAGGGTCGGTCGGCCCAAATGGGGTACGCGTCTGCGATCATGGCCAGGTAGCCCTTAATAGTGATTGGTGCCAAACTGGTCGGTGAAGAGCCAGAGGAAGAACTCCACCACTTTCCCTCATAAACTCGCCTGGTCGAGTGTCTGCAGACTGTAGCGATAGCTCCCACTGCTGCACTTGAGAAGCCTCTAGCGGCGAGGGCTTGCCGCACCACCTCTAGTGGTGGAGGAGGAGCTGCTCGAGGCCCGGAAGGTACCGCGCCCCTGTGGCTGCTTAAGCATCATGCATATGGTAGGGAACCGCAGGGGGAGGGGCCCGCGGCGAGGTTCAGGCAGTCGGTGATCCACGAGCACGTCCAGCAGCATGGAGCCACCCGGAACAGGACCATGTTGCAACCTGGAGCTTGAGCAGGACCATGGGAGGGAGAGAGTGTCGACCGCTCAGGCTAGTGGGTCTGGGATGGGGGAAACGAAGATGGGAAGCTGGCGATTCGACCTCGGCGCCGAGGTCGACCGAAAAAAGTCCAGACGCAGCGCCCACTCAGTGCGGAGAAGCTGGCCGCGCAATGGAGTCAGCAGGACATGCAGAAGTCCCGGGATGTCTCTCGCTCGGAGAACGATGCCTCGATCTTCGCACCATCGGAGCACCTGGTAGAGGAGGAAGCATAGGGAGGGGAACCACGTCCCGCCCTGCTTCTGGATGCAGGCAACTACTATGGTGCTGTCTGAGGACGAGAAGCTCCTGGTGTCGCCGACGTGACTCCCACGCAATGAGGGCTGCCAGACCGCTTTCAGCTCTAACCAATTGATGTGCTGGGCCACAAGGTCTGGGGGCCAGATGCAGGAGGCTGTGGAGAATATCGGTAGCAGGTGAGCGCCCCAGGTGGAGAGACTTGCGTCGACGCAAAGGGACAGCTGGAGTAGAGGCGAGTAGAGGGGAACTCCCGTCGCAAGCCAGTCAGGATCCGCCCAGCGGAGAAGGTGAGGATGGCAGCACCCAAACCTGAGACTCGAGGCCGTCCATCGAGGGTCGCCAGGGGAGACGCAGGAGCAGCTAAAGCGGGGGCAGTAGAGACGTCCTAGGAGAAGTAGGTCCGCTGCCATACTCACCAGGGCCAGAAGCTGAAGTCACACTCTGGCAGGGATCGCCCCCTCTTGAGACACCTGCTGCGCTAGGTTCGCCAACTTCTGAATTCGCTGCTCCGGAAGCCGCACTTCGTTGAGGTCGGTGCAAAATTCCATCCCTAGACAGACAGCGGTGCGACAGCGTGAGGTCAGACTTGCCCATGTTGACCAGAAAGCCGAGCCTGTCGAGGAGATCTAGAAGAGCATCTCGGTCCTTCTCCAAGGATGCCTCCGACTGGTTCCGCAAGAGAAGATCATCTAGGTAGGTCGACGTGGAGCACGAAAACGTCCGTCTGGGCTTGTCTACTTCTTCTTCTTCTTCTCGAACGCCGTCACACTTGGAGTTTGGCTCTCAAAATGAAATCTGTGGTCTTCTGTAGCGCCTCCACAGGCCCATACAGTTTCTCTTGTAGAGTGGCGGGCTTCGGCCATATCTCCTCCCTCAGCGGCTGGTGGTTCCCACAGTCCTGGAGGATGTGCTCTGCGGTCTGCTCAGCTTCTCCACAAGGGCACAGGAGAGATGGCACGAGGTGGAAGCGTCTGTGCAGGTGGAAATTGAGTCGGTTGTGCCCGGTCCTCAGACGAAAGATGGTCACCTGCTCTTGTCTGGACAGCTGATGGTAACTGTCTAGGGGCCGTTGTGGTGGTCTGTATACAGACTTAATGATGGTCTTCATCTCTGTGAAGCTGACTCCATTTTCATCTTGTTCTTTCTCTGCGCCCACTTTTGCCATTCTGTCAGCTTCTTCATTGCCGTAGATGCCACAGTGTGAAGGGATCCACTGCAGCACCAGTCTGGTGCACTTGATGTTTTGCAGTGCCTCTTGTAGACGTGGCAGTTTGCTTGCTGTTGCTGCCTCAAGGACAGACATGGCATCAGTAAGGAAGACAATCTGGGCATCAGGGTCTGCAGTGCCACTAAGGGTGTTAGCTGCGCGGACTAGGGCTTCCACCTCAGCTCTGTAATTTGTGCAGTGAAGGCCTGTTGGTACTGCCTCTGCCTGCCATTTTCCGTTTGGGTACTGAATGTACACCCCAGCCCCTCCATCCTGAACTGCATCTGTGGCTGATCCATCGGTGTATGCCCGTATCCATGCTTCCTGGGGATACTTTTCTTCGAGCATGGCCAGTGTCAGGGCTTTCTTGCTCACAGTGCTGTGCTCATCTCTGGTGGTGATGTTGGGTACCGTGGAAGAGATGGTGATGTTTTCTGGCTTACTTTCCCAAGGTGGAAGGTCGCTAGCAGGATTCAGAGCCTCTACCTGCGCAGGCAGCTTTGCCTGGTGTTTTCTCTGCAGTGCTCTCGTCTCCTTCACAAAGCTTGATCTTTTCAGTCTCCCTGCGGTTGGTTGTTTCATCCTAGCTGGGCTTGTCTACTACAGCGTCCATGATGCGGGTGAACCCCCAGTGGCTGCGGTTGACACCAAAGGGAAGCATGCGACACTGGTAGACCACATCGCCGAAGGCGAAGCGGAGGCAACGTCTAGAGACGGGGTGCCTGGGGATGAGCAGAACGCATCAGACAGGTCCAGGCTGACAGCCAAGTCCATAGGCTGCGCTGCGGAAGGACGGAGCGGCAATGAACGTGCACAGTGTGGAGTGCGCGCAGTGTCTGTCATAGCCACTTTCTAAACGGTCGGGAGGTCAAGGCCGCAGCACAGGAGGTATCCTGAAGCACCAGTTCACAAGAAGTGGCAGCAGGCAAGGCGTCGACCGAGGAGTGGTACGCAGCGTGGTTGGTGGTGACCGGGAAGCCGGGAAGATCCCTAACCACGGCAAGTGGAAGGTGTCTACGATCCTCGATGCGCGGAACGAAGTCCCGTAGAGGCTCGGGCATACGTAGTCAAGCACCGTCTCCGCAGGCCGACGTGCGACGTCCCGGGACCGGAGAAATTTCATCCTAGAGCCCTGGGGCCCAGCGGGGACCCTGTGAGTGGAGGGTGTCTACGTCGTCCGCCGAAGCTACTAATAAGAATAAAAACGATCATTATAATACAGTGCTTTAACTTACCTCCCAGCTCTAAGTGCTTTACAATGTGTACACACAACTAAAATACCATGACGTGCACACAAAGAAAACAATACTAGTGGCCGGGAGGAAGGGGGAGGCTGAAGAGACGGGGAGGCGGAGCGAGCAACTCGCTGTGTGCCAGGCTCCAAGCTCCGTGTAAGGCGAGCGGCCGCACACTGGTCCAGTAGTCTTGCCCAGGGCGAGGGTACTTGTCACTGACCTTGGGGCGGAACAACTTTGGTGGACCTTCCAAGGGTTCGGACTGCCGTACTCCTGTCTTGGAGGCAGGCCTAGCGTGACAGCTGGCATCCAAGTTGCGGGAAGCAGTCCGCAGTCGTGGTACAGAAGTCTGCTCAGTCCTTCTAACACCCAGTGGCCCGCACGGGAGGGTAGACGGGGCGTGCAATCTCATCGTGAGCCCAGCTCATCCCTTGTACTCTTATCCGACAAGCGGGCGCACCCTAGTCCAGCAGTCTTGTCCGGTCGTGGGCACCTGTCAATGACCTTGGAGCGAGACACCGTCTGTGCTGGAATTGTGCCGAGGATTTGGAGGGCCGTACTCCAGAAGCCGCGTCCGGACTTGCGGCCGGGAGGTGGGTCGTGCATGTACATTGCAGGCCAGACTCATACTGGATACTCTCAGTACTTAACGAGCTGGCGCGAAATTCGGCCGAAGTCCTAGGAGTGGTAACCCATCCTGCGGACCCGGCTCGTAGAACCGTAATGGCAAGCGAGCGCCCCCTGGTCCTGCCAAGGGTATTTGTCACTGACCGAGGCCGGGACATCGTATGTCTATGCTGGATTATCCCCCAGGTTGCGGCGACCTGTCCCGTAAGCGTGAAGGAGGCCGGGGCACGAGTGTCGGTCGGAACTCCTAATGCCATGTATCGTGGCGCAACCGGGGGTTAGGCGTGATGATAACTCCTTCTCTTTCTTGGCTAGGCTCCTCTTACTCTCTCTAGCTGACGAGCGGGCGCACACTGGTCCAGCAGTCTCGTCCCGGGGTGCCTGTCACTGACTTTGGCCGGGGCGCCGTACATCCACGGAAGAGTGGCGCAGTGGAAGGGTAGGTGTGACAAGCAATCGCTGTGGCTGGGCTTGTAGTACTCTACGTGTCAAGCGGGCGCCCAAGTCCCAGAAGTCTCGTCCTGTCCAGGGTATCGGATTGTCCCTGGGTTGGACGCCGTACGCCTGTGCAGGGCCGGTATGCGTGTGACATAGCCCGTGCTGCCCCGAAGTCCAATCGGGTAGTAGGTGGGTCGAGCAAGCAAGCTGTCGGGTGTGTCTACTCTCCCTGTCACCGACGAGCGGGTGCCCACTGGTCCAGCCATCTCGTCCGTCCGAGGGTACTTGACACTGCCCTAAGGGTGAGAAGATGTACGCCTGTGTTGAACTGGTCCCGACAGTATGGAGGGACGTACTCCAGAAGCCGCGTCCGGACCCGGAGGCAGGTCATGCATGCGCGTTGCGGGCCAGACTCATACTGGATACTCTCAGTACTTATCGAGCTGGCGCGAAAATGGCCAAAGTCCTAGGATCAGTACAGGATGGCCTCTCCCGTGCAGTCCGAGTCACCACATCCGGGGAATATGTCCTGTCACAGCCGCGGAGGTGGTATGATCGTTAGCCGGCACCTGCTCTCGGACTGGTGTTGGCCTTTCACAGCGATAGAAACCCCAAGCTGGAACCACTGCTCGTCTAGCCAGGGGCGTAGACAACGCACGGGTGAGTGGAGGCCCAGCCGGACAGAATAGGCAGACGGCACGCTCATCACTCAGCCTTTGGAAGTCCCCACAAGTGTGCAGGTGCGGACTTGCAAACTGTAAAACATAGTCAACAGTGATAGGAGAGCGAGCGTGGCTCTCCGATGTCACGCGACGAGTGTACGCGGGCGAAGGTAGAATGCCAATGCCAAATCCACGGGCAATGCCATCGCCTGGCGCTCTAACTTCACTTCCCTGAGCGCCGGTCGCGGGAAACAACCGAGGTTTTACTTTACCATGTTGGAGAGGCCGGAGGCCAGACCAAGGGCTGTAGGGGACCAACCGTGTCGCAGAGGCGAAGCCCCGCACTACCAACGGTAGAGGCCGCACCACGAAAGTAGCTCCAAGCGAGCAACGTGAACACAGTAATCCAAGGCTAGTGCGGAAACACGGGAAGTAATCCAAGTCCCCAGCACCACAAGTCTGGAAGAAGCCCCCACATGTAAAACCGACGAAGGAAAACTCCAAGCTAGCACAGTGAACACAGTAATCCCAGGCTAGTACAGTGAACACCGCAGAACTCCAAGCCACAAGGCGACTGGTCACACCGTACACAGCCAAGACGCAGAAGCGTAGGTACACAACCATTCACAGTTAGCTAAGAAACAGACTGGCGGGAATCCGGTGGGCACGTGCCCGGATGGGGATGGGAGGCTACTCAGGATACTGGCTAGGTTATGGCGCCCCTTGTTGCCTCCCCTGCCATATAGGTACACAACCAATTCTGGCTGAAATTAGGCTAGCTAAGACACTATTCCTAACAGTAATGTCATCGGTAATGCGTTTTGAGGAAACAAATGTCATACTGCAGTAATGTTGGCATAGAAAAAGAAAAAGATCAAGTTTTCAAGCATCACTATTGTTTATTTTTCAGAAAATAACACATTAAACCATGACGACACCACAGAGGGAGATGATCAGCCATGATACTTTGATAGCTGAAGGTTAGTTCAGTTAACACCTTTACTGGAACTGGCACTAACAGACTCTCGCGAGATTAGGAAGGGAGGCTACTCGGAGGATAGGGAGGCCACTCAGGGGACTAGGTAACTGCTTGCTAGAGTTACGTCCCTGGTTGTGTAGCAACACACAACAATTTTGGAGGCTGAAATTGATAAGCTAAGTATATCTTCCTATCAGTAATGCCATCGGTAACGTTTTTGAAAAAATAAATGCAACCACCACCCTACTGCAAGAGGCAAAGAACTTCATGAGCCCTGCAGATGCGGGGGCTCATGAGGTTCTTTGCCTCTTGCTGGCCCCCGTCATATTCTTGTTCCTTGTGAACTGATGGGATTATTCAGCGCTTAATTTGCCCTGCTTTAAAAGACATAATTTTGTATCCACTGGCAGAGAATGGGCTAAGACTATCGACCAGGCAATACCCTTGAACTATTATTATGATGGATCCACCCCCCCCCCCCCCTCAGCTGTATACAGTTCCTAATCTTATAAGTTATAGACGCCTCCCAAAGTTGCAAGTTGTGAAATGGTGTGAAGGAGTAAGTGCAGATGTGCATTGAGAAAAGACACAGATAAGTCATTGTCCAATATTAGGGTTGTGTCTATTGGTTCTCCACAGGGATGTGGATTAACTCCCCTGATCTACATTCTTTATACTAATGACTGTGTCAGTTCACATCCCAACAGATCCTTTGTCAAGTTTTCAGACGATACCACTTTACTCTGCTTGATGTTTGATTGTGAGTCTGGGCATGGATCTGTTGTAGATGATTTTTTAAACTGGTGTTGTGACGCTTACCTGTGTTTAAACATAGTCAAGAACAAGGACTTGTGTATAGAATTCTGTAAAGACCCCTCCACCCCAGTCTGATACGGTCATCAATGTAGAGAGGGTGGAGATTGTGGACCGTTATAAGTACCTCAGTACAACAATCGACAACAGGATGAAATGGGACCGTCACTAGGACATTGTGTACAAGAAAGGTCAGCAGCGTCTTTTGCCTCAGAAAGCTGCATTCTTTTAACATTGACAATTCCATTCTGTCCATGTTTTATAAGTCTTTTATTCAGAGTGTTCTTACCTTTTCTTTTATCTGTTGGTTCGGTAATGTCAGTGTGAAGGACAAGAACAAACTGCAGAGAATAGTGAACATCAGTAGCAAGCTTACCAGCAGTTCACTCTCACTTCTCTGTACGAAAAGCAGGTAGTGAGGAAAGCTTGTCAGATCGTTTCATTCGACAGTCACATTCTGCATGGTGAATATGATCTGTTACAATCAGCTCGGTGGTTCAGAACTATTAACTGTAAGACAAATCGTCGTGGGTCATCAGTTACCCCCATGTCCATCACACTGCTAAACGATGAGACGAGCTGACCTCACTGCCTGCATTTACCATGTGATACAGCCCTGTGTGTGTGTGTGCGTGTTTAGTTTTATGTATAGTTTATTTTTAGTTATCAGTTTATGTTGCTGTGATACCCTCCATGACTTTACACATGTAACTATTTTAGTTTAGTCTTAGCCTATTGTTTATTATGTATATTAGTGAGTTTAGGTTGTTTGTTTGTATGCATGTAGAAGGGTATTGGGGGGAAGAAGGGGGAGGAGGGGGAAAGGGTGTTGCGGATGACGTGAACATGTAACTTTTATTCTTGTTTCTTTGTGTATGTTACCGCTGCACCAAAACTTCCCCTCAGGGATAATAAAGTATTATTGTATTGTATTTCTGCAGTAGATAAAACACCTACCATTGTCAGCCAGTCTCTTGACAAAGTACCAGTGCATCAGCTTTCTGGCTCCCCAAATTCTGTGGAAGAAAATGCATGCAACACCAAGCTTAGATGAAACACGCATAGTGTGTTCACAATACAATGCACAAACGTCTGAGGGTTTGGCAGGGTGCATGGGTATAGCAAAAACTGGTCCAACAGGATGCTGTTCAGCTGACTGTAACCAGTGTCAGAGAGAAACGTGGGCAGTTTTGACACCTGCTTTGGACAAATATGTGCTGGTCTATGATTTGGGATGTTACAGTCTGGAGCCGCAAGGTCCAAAATCATAATCCAACACTGACACCAAGATTTTCCTGGCATTTAAGACTCTCATCAGTGGTTTCTCTAGTTTCATTCCCAGCAAACTTGCTAAACTTGACTTTTATACTGCAAATATTTTTTTTATATTTCTTTATACATTTGATCTCTCCATTCATTCACATTTTCGAGGGCAAACAAGATTACTGGTATCCACACACAAACACAGTCACAAGTTACTGTTGGCATGCAAGTACCATAAAAAAAATGGCAACGCTGAAGAATCCAGAAGCATCATCAGCTGATGAGGTTGCAAAGTGATCATAGGAGTTTGAGTGACATAATGCAGTAAAGTGAAATAATTATTAAACGCACTCACAAGAATGGGAAAACCAGTAGGGGTGTGGAATACAGTGCTCGATCTGGCCAGTTGTCTGGGAAATAGAACAAGTAGAAGGCTACTACAGCCCCTATGTAGAGGACGATGGAGTAGAGAAGTAGTCTGGCCGCAATCCGCTTCTGCAGTTCTTGGTTGCTGCGGCGGTGCTTTTGCAGAGAGCTTATGTCCTACAATAAAGTCAATCCATTAACTTGATTAAGACAGGCCGCAGTTTTCAAATTTTGCAGTATGTATCAGGAGATTGATTGATCATGATAATTCAAGGGTAGTGCCAGATTAGCTTGGCGCCATTAGGCGCCAAGCTAATCTGGCACTAACCTTGAATTATCATGGTCGATCCATCTCCTGCTGTACTGTGTCAGGGTGAAATGGGCTAACCAACCCTGTGCATGCAGCCACTAGTTTACAGTAACAGTGGCAGCATGCACAGGGGGTTGATAAACAAGTCGGTCAAATCATAACAGATGTCAACTTTCACACAACAATCCATACAACCCTTTGCCTGTTAGCATTACAGCCCAATCGTTACATCGCGAACCCAGATATAACGCAGGGAAAGGGGGGGGAGGTTTGGATCCCGAAAAAAAATCGGACCGACAGCGGACAGCGGTGAACTGTAAAATAATTTGTCACCGGACTTGGCTGTATCGCGTCCATGGGGTGGTGCACACACCCCTGACGCGACAGCTGGGAGGGCGTCCACACACTGAACACCCACAAACCTTCTCCAGATGAAGAGCACATACATACATGTATGTACATAAAGAGGGTAGGAGACAGAGTCAGTGTATAATGAGGGTCTGGCTTCTGGCACATGGCAGATCTCCCCACTTGACTGGCTGCTGGGCGTGTGGGAGCAGCTTCACACAGACTACAACTCCTAGATATGACCACACATGTAAATGCGTTAATAGGAAACACCGATTCGATGCGCATTGATCAAGGTCTATGCTTTTCACAGGTGTCAAGTTTTGCCACGCTCGGGAGCCGATGGTTATGACCTGGAGGGTGCGAAAACTGACGCTGAACCCTTGTTATAATGAATGTCTATGCTTGCTGCAGAATTAGGCTGTCCGCTAATAAAGTTAAAGAGAGGTGTGTTACCCTACTGGTGCTCACCGGTCATCGTAATCGGATTTTCTCAAACAAAACACACTAGCGAGGTGATCAACCTATTCATTGAAGAATAAAGGCTACCTAACTTATCTCAGAAATTGTCTACTGATGTGTGTGAATGACATAAACGAGAACAGAAGTTGTCCTTTGTACATTCTACATTCTTTTTCCATGATGCTAACAGTGCAAGTAAGTGTTTCTGATTGTACTCGGCTAAGAAAGAAAGAAAGCACAGGCGATAGGTAGGCCTAATGCCTATGCACATGCCCCGATTCTCATCGGATACCCCCCCCCCCCTTTTAGGCCGATATCTCAAGGATGGATATATCATGGTCCCATTTTGTAGACCCCGACAACCGTGATATGTCGGGTCACAGCTGTATTTTCTTTTTGTCATGATGATTCCTGCACAAATCATCACAACAATGAATGCTACCAACAGCCAAAGGGTTAAGGTTACACATGAAAACATAGCAGGACATGGGAATAATAACCTGTTCCAATAAAAAGTGAGGAAAACCATGTGAACAAAAAACAAAAAAAAAACAATCCTACAAACCTTGTCAATCTTCTCAAGGACTTCAATTGTAGTCAGTTTTTCCTGAAACAAAAGCAGTGTCAAATGGTTTGTTACTCCTTTCAACATACATCAATACATGATGCAAGTGAACATAACAGCAAAGCAGGGCTCCTTTTTGCATTTGGATCTGGTACCACTATCTTTGCCCTACAGCCATCCACTATCCATATCCTTCAATCAATGCACCCTTGCATTGTAATGCATGGCCTTAGTTTCAAGTTCAGCTACAGGTATAACTGAATCATTATGTTCAAATGGATTTTCCAGCAGAAGGTAGCAATATGACGCTCCAAACAATCTCCTCGGCCTCTCCTTCACATTCATCATACACTCCAGGAATCTATGAAAAAACTCAGGCATGGAACTAAAAGGGAATACAGTGAACTGCAGTAGCAGTATGTACGGTGGTGTACTACTACCACATATAAATGCTCAGTGTTCTGATGTGTCTGCTTGCCCCATCTTTTCATGTGCAGTGCTCACTCTCTCTCTCTCTCATTTCTGTTCACTGAACAGCCACAAGCATGTGGCCAATTTTTTTTAAAAGTGCACTATACAAGTGGACAAATCATGATGTTATGTGCTTGTCGTAGTCGTAGTATGATACAATCACATGAGACGCATTCACGTAGGGTTCTTGTAAAGAAACTTCACTCAGCTGCAATTCATCACATGTGGAATACGGTTGTAGACCACACTGGAGTAACAGTTCCAACAATATTTTATTCTGGCGATGCAATCTCAGCACAATGCATCCACCAATGCATCCAAACCTTGGTACATTGTCTCTTTACAATGCATCCACAATTCCGATACATTGCGTCTCCCATACAATGCATCAACATGTTTGACACACTGTGTCTCTCATACAATCTACACACATAATTCGCTAACACCCCTTTTTATACTATTACAGATTTCCAGAACAATCTCGCAAACTATACAACTCAACCAATCAGAAAAGAAAACGTAACCAAAACTTATTAATATTCATGAAAAGAACATCCTTGATCCATCTACAAACTTCAACTAATATCTAGTAGAGGCATTCCGGAAAATGCGTGCAGTCCGTAAATGTCACTAACTGTAGCCAACAACATGTTTACTTTGACGTCTTATTTGAGGTCACTAGAATGGCCGCGACCCTGCCCAAACCTTCCAGTCTAATGTAGGTCAAACTTTACAACAATGTAGCAAAAATATGCATCATTCTAGCTCCCAATAAAAATCAATTGCAATTCTCCTAGCAAAAGAAAATGAATCCTACTAAAAAGGTACGTAATACTTATAAAAAATAACTCAAATGAATATCGGATTTTTCCTATGATCAAAACACACATGCTCTAAGAAGAATAACAGAACTACAAATGTAACACATCATATTAGGTATTGAATGTGAACAAACACATGCATGGAAATGGAAGGGAATACACTGAACTGCAGTAGCGGTACACATGGTGATGCACTAGCTACTACCAGATGCAAATGATGAGTGTTCCAAGGTTTCTGCCTGTCCCATGTTTTCAACTGCAGTGCTTTTTTTCTTTTCTTTTTTGCTCTCTCATTTCTGCTACTTATATTATATATATATATATATATATATATATATATATATATATATATATATATATATATATATATATATATATATATATATATCATTCACTGTTATTGATATGTGTGCGCATTATTTGCATTGCTTTTGTATTGATTTTTTTTTTCATTTCAGTTTATTTCTTCATGTTTCGATTTATTGTGTTTCTCTTACTCTTTGCTATTAATGTTTCTTTTCTAACAGGACAGTTTGTAAGTTCTAACAGGACAGTTTGTAAGAGAGGCGTTTCGCCTAAAACTTTATCCTGTCAATAAAATGTTTCATCATCATCATCATCCCCTGTGTCATGAACATGTAGAAATATGGATGTTTTGTGCATGCTATACAATGACATGTGAACAAATCATCATCATCAAATTCAGTATTGATTGTGAACACACGGAAATCGGTATCACTGCAGCAGTTGCAAACGCCTGTGTGATGCAACCATGAACAGTACATGAGACAGTATTTTATTTTTACACTTCTTACATTATCAATATCACCAAAAGGATGTCCACGGATGCATGCATAAAACAGCAGACCAAAGAGACCACCGGCTTGTATCGGGTGACCATGCATCAACGACAGTTACGTGTTTGTGCGATTCACAGACTGTCGGTCCATGTATATATAAAAGCAAGTCACCAACAAAAGCAGACATCCGCTTTTTTGGGCGCTCGGAAGGCGTTGACAACATCGATTAAGCGTGGATCTTGTTTTCAACATACAGACATGAAACTGTCACTCTCTGGTGAAATCCTTTATGAAAAACGCACACAGTGCGTCCATTAGAAAGAAAAACACTCACGCGGAATCGCGATGTTATGATGCCCATGTTAACGTCGGTTTATCTGCGACCGTCATCTGCCGACTTTCCTTTTTGTAACCGGTACTCAGTGATCTCCCTTGAGTCCTTCAAAGCCAATTTACCAAACTCAATACAAATAAGATTTTTTTTATAAATGTAATTTCGTGAGAGCGATAACAAAACGACGACTATTTTTGGTATGAATAATATTTTATTTGTGGAATACTTTAGTACGTTTAGTTTATGGCTGTCTTTACTGGATTGTCTCATTGTAATAGTCTCATATAATACTGTGTCCTGCGCTGAAAAGATAGTCCTTGAACGGTTGTCGGTCAACTTGCCTATATGCCATTACGCCCATGTGCAATCTCGGCCAGCTAAGTCAACTCGGCAAAATAAGCATAAGGGGGTCACGTCGCTCAAGGTACAAGTCAAGTCGCCAAATAAAGGGTCAAGTCGACCACACAAAAAGTCTACTCGCCCAAGATCGTTTGTTTCTATATTGTGCATGTGTTTTGCGTGCTTTGTGTGTTTGCGTTTGTGTGGGTGCGTGTATGTGTGTGTTATTGGTAGCAAATCGAGGGCGACAACCAGTGCGATTAGAGGGCTGTTTGCCATGTTAGTTATTTTGTGATAGGTTGTGACTGCTGTCAGATACATTAATTTTCTTCTAACGTTCCCACACTGGTTCTCTCCCATAATTCACTACCCCTGACCAGTGGGTAGCAAATCAAGGGAGACAACCAGTGTGTTATGTTCCTAATTATAGCTCAGGATCTGACATTTCTTTGGTCCTTTTCTTAGCGCATGCATCTGTTTTTGATAAAGATTTGAATTAAACTCATTAACAGATCACTGATTGCATAAAATCTCCTCGTGCCAATGGTAGCCTGCTCGAGATCCATATTTCTCTGCACGTTCTTTCAAATGGCTGCAGATTGACGGACACATTTGGACCAGGTAAACAGACCTAAGTCGATTTTTTTTGCACCCGAGTGATAGTAATAATGTGTTCATGTAATCAACCATCGTTTAAATGGCCGTCCAGCGTGCATTGTAAAACTACTAGCCTTGAAATGATGTACCCATCCAGTGAGCTCATTGAAACAGTCAGGTGATGGAGAACTGTGAGTGCATGTGTGTTTAAATTCAAATTAATGGACTTTGTGGGGAACCATATGACTATTTCCTGCAATGTCCAATAAAGAAAATTTTTGCAGTAAACAGACCAAACGTCTACTTACTGCATAGTCCAATGTGGTGGTATTGTGTAAATAGGCCAAACATCTACTTACTGACCACCTTGAGATGGCCTTAGTTGCCTGCTCGATGTTAAACTCAAATAACTAACCAAAAGCTACTTACTGCAAAGCCCAATATTTAGGATATTGCAGCAAATAGACCAAATGTCTTCTTGCGTCTTCAAATGTATTTTTCTTTATCTTCACGTAAAGAGCCTTCTCAAAAATCATATGTACTGGAAGAATGCAGTGTCAAAGAAGAGGTGAACTACAAGAATATGACGTCATCTCGCTGTCGAGTGACGAAAATGTTTTCTTGTTACCATCATTATATACAAATAAAAACCGTGGAATCTTTTATCCCAAATTCTTCAATTTCTTGTGGATAGACAGTGGCTTGTGCATTGACTAGAATTACCTTCTACGTGAGTTTTATGGTGGTATATGAGCTCCAGGTATGATATGGTATGGTGTCTCTGAGGCGCACATATCCATCTATTTCAAGATGCTGAAGGCGCCGTAGGTATGGAAGCTGGAGCTTTGAACGCCTGCTGCTACTAAGCGCTACTTTATGTGCTATTAACTTCGGTGCATATGATATATTTTTGTTTCCATTCTACCGGCCCTACGGGCCTTCTCTTTTTGAAGAGTAGTAATGGGATTTTTAACGTGTGCCGGCACTGATGATTATGCGTGCTGTACACACAAAGGCGAGACAGGCACCGTAAACCGAGCCTGTACGTAAATTTGACTTGATGGGAATGAGGAAAAGTCCACATCCCATTCCTGCCCACCAGGGGATTCGAATCCGGGATCTTACGACTGCCAGTGCAGTGTCTATAGGGCTCGGGAAGCTGACGTCATCACGCCAGTCGTGGCGGCCATCTTGTGAGGATACGGGACTAAGCGCTCATAGGGCAATCGCTGTTTTTGTAATGTCAGGAAAGTCCTGACGTACTATAAGCAATCACATCACTTTAGGAAACCGCTCGCCAGAATCTGTTTTTGTTTGTTTCCAAAGAGGAAGAAAAATGCAGAAAAACGTGTTGAAACACTATTTTGCTACTATCTCATGACTATGGTATCCTCTTAAGATGGCGGCTGACGCGCCGACGCTGCTAGGCAACGCGGGGAACTTCCCGAGCCCTATCCACTAAGCTACGTCCCCATGTCTGCAGTAGGTTGCTTTTCTGGTTCCTTCCTTTCCTTTTAATATGTCTGTCGTTTAGCGCCGCACCACAACTCCTACACTTTTTTAACATAGAGGGACTCCAAGCGCTGTTCCTTGGTATGCGCTTGGTCTACGAGCTAAGAAACACGGTTTTATACCCTGGCGAGTTGACTGGGCGAAATAGCATATGGGCGAGTTGACCGTTACCCTTTGAAAAGGGGGAGTTACTCTAATAAGATCGTCTGAGAAACAGAATCTCTACGGAAGTGCATTTACGCAAATTTCAGGTATCCAGAAATCAGTTTAATTTGTTCTTAATATGTCATTTGCTTTTCGTTGAGCTTTTGCTTTTCTGTTTATCTTTTGACATTTGTTGTGTTACAATATTTTGCAACCGTCGTCTTTTGAGTTCCTACAACGTAATTGTGTTATTTCTTGCACAAGACGATGACTCGATCGTTCCAAAAAGATCGGCTTACTGTGTTTGTAAAAACCACTAATATTAGCAATGCTATTTTTATCTTGTTATTCTCCATCCTCGCCTACTCTGTATTCAAATGTTCACAATTTTGTTCATCAGAAATGTTGCCATCTATTATAAGCCGTTTGACAACGTTTTCCGCAAATATCTCCGCATAGTATCACTTTTCTATACAGTCTTAGAACAAATATCATTCAGTGACAGTTGACCTAATACGATTTACTTTTAAGAAACTCGAACAATGTGTCAGTTTTGTTGTACAGTCATAAAATTTTGGAATTTTGTAATGAAATGACTGTACATTCCTAAATGTGTCCCAGATTATATATTAAGCCCAGTATAGAAAGATTAATTTTCTTGTGAATTGGCCAAGTTGCCAAAACTGAAACAGCGCAGGCATGCATGAAGTCAGTATGCGGTTTGACCTCGATATTCAAATCTGCTCGGGCTCTATAGGGCTCGGCAAGCTGACGTCATCACGCTAGTCCTGGTGGCCATCTTGAGAGGATTCGCAATAAGGCCCTCATAGGAAAATCGCTGTCAGGACAATGTCAGGAAAGTCCTGACGTGCTATTAGCAATAACAACAAGTCTTGCCATCACCGTAGGAAACCGCTAACCAGAATCTGTTTTTGTTTCCAAAGAGGAAGAAACGTGAAGAAAAACATGTTGAAACACTACTTCGCTACTATCTTTAGACTATAGGGCTCGGGAAGCTGACGTATTCACGCCAGTCATGGTGGCCATCTTGTGAGGATACAGGACTAAGCGCTTATAGGGAAATCGCTGTTTTTGTAATGTCAGGAAAGTCCTGACGTACTATAAGTTATAAGCAATAACAGCAAGTCTTGCCATCACTGTAGGAAACCGCTCACCAGAATCTGTTTTGGTTTGTTTCCAAAGAGGAAGAAACCTCACGCTGGGACCATATGGTGTTGAGGCGCGTCCCCTGGGTGGTGGATAGGGGGTCCCTCGTGAGAGGGGTGCACCGAATGAAATAAGGTGCCGTGAACCAACATGGTCTAAGGGAAGGTGACCCCGACAGAAAACCCCTGGTCCTCCTAGTAATGGGGTTGGGCGTGGGGGTAGCTTCCCCACTGGACCTTGCAAAAAAGGAAATAGCTACAAAAACGCCGACGAAAAGACTAACAGTAATTCCTTTCCTGGAGGAGGAAGGTTCTTCTACCAGAAGACATGACATCCTGTGGTGAAAGCCGGAAGTCTTCAGAAGCCACAGGACCGAGCCGCCTCTCTCTATCCAGGGATACAACCATGGGCACATGGAACGTCAAGACCATGTACCAGAGCGGCAAAGCCGCCCAGATAGCAGCGGAAATGCAAAAGTACAACCTTTCCCTGCTTTGTATCAGTGAAGCCAGATGGACGCAGTCTGGCCAAAAAAGGCTGTTAAGTGGGGAGATGATTCTGTATTCAGGTCATGAACAGGAGAATGCCCCCCATACAGAAGGTGTAGCATTCATGCTGTCACCAGTGGCACAGAGAGCGCTGATGGGCTGGGAACCTCTTGGGCCAAGAATTATCACAGCAGCCTTTAGAACCAAGAAAAAGCTCAAGCTGAACGTCATCCAGTGTTATGCGCCCACTAATGACAGTGACGAGGAAGAAAAACAAGAGTTCTACGACCGACTCCAGAGTGCCTTGGACAAATGTGCGGAGCGAGACATCACCATCGTCATGGGCGATTTTAATGCCAAAATATGGGAGGACAACACCGGATACAAAGAGGTAATGGGGAGACAGGGACTAGGCTCGGAGATGAGTAAGAACGGGGAGAGGTTTGTAGACTTTTGTGCTCTAAACCGACTTGTCATTGGAGGCAGCATCTTCCCACACAGAAGAATACACAAAGCAACTTGGGTCTCACCTGACCATACAACAGAGAACCAAATAGACCATATCTGCATTAGCAAGAAATTTAGAAGATCCCTTCAAGATGTTCGAGTGAGGAGGGGAGCAGATGTCGCCTCAGACCACCATCTGCTTACCTTAAGAATGAAGCTCAAGCTAAAGAAAAGCCGCACAGAGACAACAAGAAGACAGCGCTATAATGTAGGCCTCCTGAGAGAAACTGGAGTTAGAGAAGAGTTCAAACTGGTGCTGTCCAACCGGTTTCAAGCGCTACAGGAGCTAGTAAATGAAGAGGAGGCGGTCACCACAGAGCAGCTGTGGAAGGCAGTTAGAGAGGCGCTGAACTCAACCTGCAAAGACACTGTAGGGTTCAGGAAACACCATCACAAGGACTGGCTGTCGGCACAGACCTTGAAGAAGATAGAAGTGAGGAAGCAGAAGAAAGCAGTTGTCAACAACAGTCGCACGAGAGCAGCCAAAGTAAGGGCACAGGGGGAATACTCGGAAGCCAACCACGAGATGAAGAGGAGTATCAGGGCAGACAAGAGGGCCTACACAGACAGCCTGGCAGCAGGGGCAGAAAAGGCAGCAGGCAGCAGCAACATGAAACAGCTCTACGACATTACCAGAAGATTGTCAGGCAAGTATGGCCATACAGAAAGACCAGTAAAAGACAAAGAAGGCAAGCCTATTGCAGACAGAGCAGACCAACTTGACAGATGGGCCGAGTATTTTGAAGAGTTACTGAACAGACCTAGCCCACCCGACCCCCCAGACATCCAGCTGGCAGAGACCGACCTACCCATCAGCTGTGACAGACCCAGCCGGGAAGAGATCAGAAGAGCAGTGGCATTTTTGAAGAACGGCAAAGCAGCAGGCCCAGATGGCATCCCAGCGGAGTCTCTGAAAGCAGACCTAGAGACAACAGTGGAGATGCTGTACCCACTGTTTGGAAAGATTTGGGAAGAGGAGGTGATGCCGGCGGACTGGAAGGAGGGGTACCTAATCAAGCTTCCCAAGAAAGGCGACCTCAGCAAGTGTTCCAACTACAGAGGAATCACCTTGCTGTCAGTACCAGGAAAGGTCTTCAACAGGATCATCCTGGAGAGAATGAAGAGCTCCGTTGACCCCCAGCTAAGAGACCAGCAAGCAGGATTCAGGAAAAACCGATCATGTACAGACCAGATCGCCACTCTCCGCATCATCGTGGAACAGTCTCTGGAGTGGAGCTCCCCGCTGTACGTCAACTTTGTGGATTATGAGAAAGCATTTGACAGTGTGGACCGAGAGACTCTGTGGAAACTCCTACGACACGACGGTGTACCCACAAAGCTCGTCCGCCTGATCAAGAGCAGCTACGATGGCATGACATGTCGCCTGATCCACGAAGGGCAGTTCACCAGGGAGCTCCAGGTCAGAACTGGTGTCAGGCAGGGGTGTCTGCTGTCTCCGTTCCTCTTCCTACTGGCCATAGACTGGGTCATGAAGATGACCACAGAGCACAGACGAAGTGGAATACAGTGGACACTGTGGACACAGCTTGACGACCTCGATTTTGCAGACGACTTGGCATTACTGTCCCACACTCATCAACAAATGCAGGACAAGACCACGAGGCTTGCCGACATCTCGTCCCAAGTGGGCCTCACCATTCACAAACAGAAAACAAAGACAATGAGGCTGAACGCAACCAGGGAAGAACCAGTCTTGCTTGCTGGCACCCCGTTGGAGGAGGTGGAGTCCTTCACCTATCTCGGGAGCATCATAGACAAAAAAGGCGGCACTGATGCAGATGTCAGAGCACGAATCGGTAAAGCCAGAGCAGCCTTTCTCCAGTTGAAAAAAGTGTGGAGTTCCAGAGAGCTGTCACAACACACCAAAGTCCGGATTTTCAACTCCAATGTAAAAGCAGTTCTCCTATATGGAGCAGAGACTTGGAGATTGACAAAAACCACAGTGAACAGAGTACAGACCTTCATGAACAGTTGCCTTAGAAGAATTTTGAAAATCCACTGGCCAGAGAAGATCAGCAACGTCAGACTCTGGGAGAGAACAGAGCAGATAACAGCAGAGAATGAAATTGGGCGAAGAAGATGGGGATGGATCGATCACAGTCTGAGAAAGCCAGCTTCCAGTATCACTAGGCAGGTATTGTCATGGAACCCCCAGGAAAGAGGAAAAGAGGTAGGCCGAGAAACTCCTGGTGTCGAGACCTCCAAGCAGACATCAAGAGACTGGGAACCACCTGGAGTAGAATCGAAGGAGAAGCACAGGACAGGAGTTGCTGGAGGTCTCTCGTCGACGGCCTATACCCGGGTAGGGGCGACAGGCGTAAGTAAGTAAGTAAAGAGGAAGAAAAATTAAGAAAGACGCTTTGAAGCACTGTTTCGCTACTATCTCATGACTATGGTATTCTCATAAGATGGCGGCTAAAACAAATAGACGTATTTCACAAAACTTGTTTTTTTCTCAAATACTATTTTCAACTTCAAATCCAAACTTGTACAGGTATAGCTAATGCCAAGACCTTACTATGCATACTAATTTAGGTGACCCCTTGGAAGGTCAAGGGTCACAAGAGGTCCAGGAAATAGGTCCAAAACAGATGTATTTTCATAAAAATTTGTTTTTCCCAAATATTATTTTCAACTTCAAGCCAAAACTTGGTACAGAGGTACCTGTGCATACTAATTTGGGTGACCCCTTGAAAAGGTCGTGGGTCACAAGAGATCAGCAGATGTGTGAAAAGTGCCAGTTTTTTATACAATTTTAGTTTTCATCAAAGTTTTTGTTTTTGTTTGTTTTTTATCAGTCATACACATTAGCCATAAGGGTTTTGCCATTCTTGTTATGTTATTATAGTGTACGTTGGAGAAAAAAAATTTTGTCCTAAGTTTCATGCACTCTGATGCACCAAACATGATTTCACTGTAGCAAAAACTTTTGTATTATTTGTATGTATTAACACATTTCATATATAATTTATTTCTTTTTACTAGTACTGATCTGAATTAGAAGGTATTTAGGAAGTTTTTGACATGATCCGTTGGTATGTTAATTAGTAGTTCGTAAACTTACACCAAAATAGTTTTCTCCTATTGGATTTAGTGTGTTTCACTCTAATGCGCCAGACATGATTTTCTTTTTTAAAGAAAAACATTTTTGTCTTTACATGTATTGCACGTTATATGTTTATTTCCTTTTACTAGTGTGGACCTTTACCATACGGTATACATGAAGTTTGTGAGATGATCCATTTGCATGTTATTGGCATGTAAAGTAGGAGAAAAATACAGGTTTTCTCATAGAAGTAGCTTGTTTCACTCTAACACACCAGACATGGTTTTGTTTAGCACTAAAAAAAAAACTGTTTTAGCTGAATGTAACACATTTCATATAGCTCATGATAATAATAAAGGAGATGGTCAGATCGAAATAGCTTGAATTTTTTGTGTTCTCACTATTATTATTCTTGATGTGCTCTTAATTACAGTTAATGAGATTAATTTGTTTTCATGTTCTTAAAACAGTTTATCTGTCACCTGTCCCTTATTCGTCCATGCTGATAATCCAAAACTGAACATATTGGTAATTGACGTGTTGAAATAACTGTCGGCGTATCATACTAGCAATGTTGGAAGTACTATATATATGCAACCTTTTAGACAAGGACACTGAAGAACGATAACAAGACAGACTCCAATCTTTCTCATGTGTTTGTGTGTGTTGCTAATGTAAATGAAAACC
Source organism: Semisulcospira habei (assembly GCA_036245525.1). Lineage (NCBI taxonomy): Eukaryota > Metazoa > Mollusca > Gastropoda > Semisulcospiridae > Semisulcospira > Semisulcospira habei. The sequence goes on from BTPG01000001.1 coordinate 274,406,470, forward strand.
AGCTGTGTCCTTTGCAGCGTGCACACTAGCCCACTATCGGTTTGATCACGGCTTGTGTAACTAGGTGATGTTCTGCATCACTTCGCGCCTGACTGGCACCTAGCCAGAGGGCCCATGGCACACATGTTTGTAGTTGCAAGTAAAGGGTTTCCTGGCCCAAACCTAGCTAGAGAGCCCATGGCACACATGTTTGTAGTTGCAAGTAAACGGTCTCCTGGCCCAAACCTAGCTAGAGGGCCCATGGCACGTGTTTGTAGTTGCAAGTAAAGGGTTTCCTGGCCCAGACCTAGCCAGAGGGCCCGTGGCACATGTTTGTGTTTGCAAGTAAACGGTTTCCTGGCCCAAACCTAGCCAGAGGGCCCGTGGCACACAAGTTTGTAACTATTTGCAAGTAAAGGGTTTCCTGGCCGAAACCTATCCAGAGGGCCCGTGGCACACGTGTTTGTAGTTGCAAGTAAACGGTTTCCTGGCCCAAACCTATCCAGAGGGCCCATGGCACGCTGTTTGCAAGTAAACAGTTTCCTGGCTTGAAGCCCTCGCAGAGAGGGTGAAAATTTGACATGTTAAAATATATATATATAAAGGCATGTGGCAGATCCTGGAGCGACTTGGCTGTCCCCCAAAGTTCCTCAACATGATTGTCCAGCTACACGAGGACCAGCAAGGCCAGGTCAGACTCAACAATGACCTCTCAGAACCATTCCCTATTCTCAACGGTGTAAAGCAGGGCTGCGTGCTGGCACCGACCCTCTTCACCATCTTTTTTAGCATGATGTTGAAGCAGGCCACAGTGGACCTCGATGATGACGATGCAGTGTACATCAGGTATCGTCTCGATGGCAGCCTGTTCAACCTCAGACGACTGCAAGCCCACACGAAAACCCTAGACCAACTGATTCGTGAGCTGCTTTTTGCTGATGATGCTGCCCTCGTTGCACACACAGAGAGAGCCCTGCAGCGCATCACGTCTTGCTTCGCAGATGCTGCCCAGCTCTTTGGACTCGAGGTCAGTCTTAAAAAGACAGAGGTCCTCCATCAGCCGGCACCCAAGACAGTGTACCGCCCTCCTCACATCACCATCGGCGAGTCTGAACTAAAGTCAGTGCACCAGTTTACTTACCTTGGCTGCATTATCATGTCGGATGCCAAGCTGGACAGGGAGCTTGACAGCAGGCTGGCAAAAGCGAACAGCGCTTTCGGGCGACTTTTCAAGCGGGTGTGGCACAATCAACAGCTGAAGACAGGCACCAAGATCAGCGTGTACAGAGCTGTGGTCCTCACCACCCTGCTGTATGGTTCCGAGTCCTGGGCCCTCTACCGCAGCCAACTACGACTCCTCGAACGCTTCCACCAGCGCTGCCTGCGAACCATCCTGGGCATTCACTGGAGTGACTATGTCACCAACGTCGAGGTCCTTGAACTGGCTGAAACTGTGAGCATCGAGGCTTTGCTGCTGCGGACACAGCTCCGCTGGGCGGGGCATGTCTCCAGGATGGAGGATCATCGCCTACCAAAGATCACCCTGTTCGGCGAGCTTGCTACTGGACACCGTGACAGAGGGGCACCAAAGAAGAGATACAAAGACTGTCTCAGAGAGAGTCACTTAGTGCCTGCCAAATCGACCACCACCAGTGGTCTTCGCTTGCTGCGGACCGTGACACCTGGCGCTCCACCATTTACAAGGCAGCTGTCTCCTTTGAGGACTCTCGCAGAGCTAGCCTTAAGGACAAGCGGCTCAGGAGAAAAAACAGAGATGCCGCAGCTCAGAACCCTGGCCATACCTTCCCCTGCAGCCACTGCGGTCGAACCTGCCTGTCTCGGATTGGCCTCCGCAGCCACGAACAAGCCTGCAGACGTCGTGGGCAACTCCTATAAAATCTTCGTTCGCGAAGTCAAGCCAAGAACAAGAATATAATATATATATATATATATATATATATATATATATATATATATATATATATATATACACACACCTACCTCCAAAGGGTGACCATTTCTTACTAAAAGTTTGTACTAAGCAGTCTGAGAAGTGAAGGAAAACGATTCCAGTGAAACAAAGCACTGTTTGTGTTAACCACAATTTTGTGTTATTAGAGTTTGTGTTAACTGGATTTGAATGTATTGTTCATGAATGCTTATTTTTCTGTCAGCAGTACTGTCAGACTGACAGCTGTGTGTAACCTTCCAGGGCAGCATGTATGCCAATAATGACCCAGAGCTTGGTCCAACTGAGCAAGATGGATTCTTCAAAGAGAACAGTTTCAGTGAAAAAGCCATCAGACTTGGTAAAGAAGTTTTTAGTGAACTCCTAGATTTGTGTCCCCGCCAGATTTACTATGTGTGTGTGTCCCACTTTTTGTCTGGATGATTTCTTCAAATTCAAAACCACTGGTTCAATCTGTTTGAAGGTATTGTCACATTTTATGTTATATATTATAACTAAAATAAACTATATAGGCAGGCTTTTGGTTAAAGGAAAATTTGCCATATATGATGGACAAATTTTGACAGGGACGGAAAAAATTAAAGGCTGTCCGTCACCGGAGTGCACAAATCTTGTGAAGAAGGAAGCGTCCAGTCATGTATGTTTTACACTGTTGCAATTTTAATAATAATAATAAGCGCATTAAATAGGCGCTTTATCCCAATTGAAAATCGGCTCAAAGCGCCGCCGCGAACTGAACCCAACAAGCACGCTCACGTGAATCACGCGCATTCACTCACACACTGTACATAAACACAGAACATTCACGTGGTGCTAAGGGCAAGCTCAAGCGAGCTACTGTAGTTTTTGGAAATTCACAATTCACACATTTTGAAAGGTAACACGCATGTCGCCCCACCACACCCGCTTGTACTTTTGGTGTTCTAGTACATGTGCAGCTTTGCAATCAGTACTGATGTACTTATCCCAGTTGTGTACTACGACACAATGTGGATTGACCATGATAGTTCAAGGGTGGTGTCAGAATAGCTTGGCATCTTTAGGCACGAAACTATTCTGACATCAACCTTGAACTGTCATGATCAATGTGTATTCAGAACTGTGACGCAGGATATCTCCAAAATTTGATAAATTTGTCCTCAGGACTTAATGAGTTAAAGTATGTGATGGACTGTAGAGCTCCTGGGACAGATTTTATTTGTCATGCTGTCCATCCTGATGACGGATAATTTTAAATCCTAGCTGAAAGCCTGATTAAGATCTCTTGGTGCAAACCGGAGGTCCTTCGTGCTCAGGATCACAGGCATCTTATTATTTCATTCACTATGGTTTGTTTTTGTTTTTTAACCCATTATGTCCCAGGTACAAAGTCCCCACATTTTGGAGTTGTCCTCTGAGGGTTGCATTACAATTCAGGAGACAGATTGACCATGATAGTTCAAGGGTGGTGCCAGAATAGCTTGGCGCCTATAGGTGCCAAGCTATTCTGTCACCACCCTTGGAACTATCATGGTCAATCCGTATCTTGCTGTGGTGTGTCAGGGCTGAATGAGTTAAATCATTGACGTGCTATCAAGTTCTTTCTCAATGATAATCCTCGATACAGAAAGTGTTGTCATGTGAAAGAATTTCTTCGAAATAAATGCCAGATATCAGAATTGTCCATAGTTCAGATGTTTCTCAGGACATATGACGAGGTCTCTGAGATGGAAACAAATTCTGCTAATGAGAAGAAACTCTGGGTGTTTTTGTGATGGAAAAATAGTTCTAGTGTTTTTCAGTCAACTCTCTGTGTCAGTGTAGGCAATGATTTTATACTATCGGGGGGATATTTTGTATGTAGGCGCTTGAACTGTAGTTTTGTTATCTGTTGCAGGTTTCATTCGGAGAGTCTACGCAATTCTCTTTGTTCAGATTCTCGTCACAGCACTGATGATAGCACTATTTCTCTATGTGTAAGTTACCATTTACCCTGCTTTCCTTTCACAATGGCATATGTTGTTGTGATACACCACAGGTGAAGTAATAATATATTGGTACATTTTAGTAGTAATAACCAGAGATAGAGAAAACATTCAAACATTCCTTTACCAACAAAACTACCAAAATCAACCTAAATTTGCCAGAAATTGTTGTGAAAATACCATTAACAAAACTATATGATAGGGACACACATTAGGGGGTGAAAAGTGAACTCCCAAAGCAAAAAGATTCACTAAATATGTTTGTTTGTGTTTTTTTTCACAGGTAGATATTGAGTCGAGCTTATTCATAATAATCTGGTGGTGGGGCACTTGCACTGGTTATGTTTGTGTTTTGTGTATCTGTTGTAGCCGTGTACTTGACAAATGAATCTGAACTGAAGACAGCATTAAACTTGTGTTTGACAAATGACACATTTAACTCTTTATAAGACCTTACAGTTTTTCTGAAGTTTCTTTTATGCTCAGCTTTTTCCTATCTTCTAAAAAAGCCTGTCAAGTTCCTCCATATTATCTGGTTGACAGTTACGAACTTTATTCTGCATTTCAGACCTTTGTTGTTTGTAATCACAGAGGTCATCTTGTACCATTTTAAACAACCTCATCACTTATTTTGTTGTCTTCAAATGCATTACTACAGGAATCATTGTGACAAAAAGCACTACCAACAGCTAAAAGGTGAAAGTTTTTTTTTTTGCAGCATGAGAGTTGGTTGGTTGTACGTTGTTTAACGTCCCGACAGCAACAAGACTTTCTCAGGATGTGCCTGCAATGCTTGTGAAAAACAAAAACTAAACAGAATATTGAATGTATGTCACCAGCCGGTCAAATATGCTAAATAAACCCAAGACCATTTAGCAACACACATCCAATATCAAGAGCTACACGCGGTGCAGACAGTAGGGAGAGTTTAAAAAAGGAAAATACAGGTGAATGGATCAAGGGTAGACAGAAACACATGCCCCAGAATAGAATGGAAAACCCACCCTGGGAACCAAAAAGTAGTTAAAACCTCCCAACTCCCCCAGGGCAGACCCGGGTGGGGGGGCAGCATGAGAGGAGGAACTATATCTGTCATTGTCTTGCTGCATTGTTTTACTGTAGGAAGGGGTATGTGTAGTTATCTGTATCTGTCATTGTCTTACTGCATTGTTTTACTGTAGGAAGGGGTATGTGTAGCTATCTGTATCTGTCATTGTCTTGCTGCATTGTTTTACTATAGGAAGGGGTATGTGTAGTTATCTGTATCTGTCATTGTCTTACTGCATTGTTTTACTGTAGGAAGGGGTATCTGTATCTGTCATTGTCTTACTGCATTGTTTTTCTGTAGGAAGGGGTATCTGCAGCTATCTGTATCTGTCATTGTCTTACTGCATTGTTTTACTATAGAAAGGGGTATCTGTAGCTATCTGTATCTGTCATAATAATAAATAATTATTTATAATGCGCTTATCTTATAATAATTATAACTCTAAGCGCGCACTCACAACTCGCGCACGCATGCGCACACTTTAGACAACGACTCACGTACCACAAATAGTGAGATACATTACGACAGTCAGCTTGGGGTGTGGAGTGTGGTGATATAGTGCTAGAACTGTTGAAAGAGGTGAGTTTTGAGGGCGGACTGGAAGGAGGAGAGAGAGTGTTTCTGACGGAGAGAGAGTGGGAGAGTGTTCCAGGTGGATGGACCGTATACTGAGAAGGAGCGAGGTTCGAAAGTGCTGAGTTTGGTGCGGGGGATATGGAGGCGGAGAGAGGCGGAGCGGAGGGAGCGGGAAGGGGTGAAGTAAGTTGGAGAGATAGGCAGGAGCGCAGTTGTTCAGGGATTTGTAGCAGAGAGACAGAATCTTGTGTTGGATACGTTTTGGTATGGGAAGCCAGTGAAGGAGTTTGAGCAGGGGAGTGATGTGGTCGGATTTTTTCTTTCTAAGGACGAGGTGGGCAGCATTGTTCTGGACACGCTGGAGAGTGAAAGTGGTGGAGTGAGGGAGGCCGGAAAGGAGAGAGTTGCAGTAGTCGATGCGGGATAGGATGAGAGAGACAGCAAGTTTGGTGGCAGCTTTGGTAGTGAGGTATTTTCTGATCTGACTGATGCGGCGGAGGTGGAAGTAGCATGCCTGGGCCATGGTGGAGACGAAGCTGGTCATGGAAAGAGAGAGATCGAGGATAACGCCGAGGTTTTTGGCCGAGTCAGAGAGTGAGATGGGGGTGCTGTCGAGTTGAAGGTGGAGAGAGGGAGGGAGCTGGGAAAGTTTCTGGCGAGTGCCTACCAGCTTCCGTTATGTCGTCGTTCAGTTTAAGCTTGTTTGCTGTCATCCAGTTTTTCACGTCTTCATAGCAGTCGGCCGTGCGAGTCAGTAGTGACTGAGTGTTGTCGAATTTGTCTTTGTCTAGTAGTTGTGAGTCATGAGCGTAGAGGTGGTGGTGTATGTGTTGAGACTGGATGATGTTGGACAGGGGAGAGGTGCAGAGTGTGAAAAGGACTGGGCCCAGGACGAACCCCTGAGGAACTCCGCAGGAGAGCGTGACTGGGTTGGAGGAGACGCCGTCGATGGTGACGGACTGCTGTCTGTCGGAGAGGTAGGAGAGAAACCAGGAGTGAGCATAGTCAGTGATGCCAAAGGAGTGGTGAAGGCGGTGGAGGAGGATAGAGTGGTCTATAGTGTCGAAGGCGGCAGAGAGGTCGAGTAGCGTAAGAAGGGAGATGTTGCCCAAGTCGGTGGAGAGAAGCAGGTCATTTAAGATATGTAGAAGGGCTGTTTCAGTACTGTGATGTTTGTGATAGGCAGACTGGAAGGGACTGAGGAGGTTGTTGTCGGCGAGGTGGAGGTTGAGCTGGTTGAGAACAACTTTCTCAAGAAGCTTGGACAGGAAAGAGAGATTGGAGACTGGGCGATAGTTTTTGAGTTCGTTTGGGTCGAGGTTGTGTTTTTTTAGGAGAGGACGGACGATGGCGGACTTGAAGATATCAGGGACGGAACTGTTCTCTAGAGATGTGTTGATGATGTCAGTAATGAAGGTCAGAAGTTTTGGAAGGCCGTCCCGGTAGAGAGAAGCTGGGAGTGGGTCTAGTTCCAGACCTGTTTACCTTCCGATTTGAGCGGGAGATTCTCCCGATTTCATTAGCCATTTCCCGTTCTTCCGCTCAAAGCTTCGATTTCCCGCTTCTGCCGTTTTCATTCTTCCGAAATTTTCCTCAGAAGTTCAGCCCTGAAAATAGTGATTTTTTTTTTTTTTTTTGGCTCGTAAAAAAACCCCACCATTTTCCAATACAACGGCAAACCGCCAGCCAAACATCAGGTACGCCAGCGCGTGACCTGACCGCACCGCGAGCCGACTCTAACATCACTTTGCGGCAGTAGCCGAACACGTCACTCGAACTGTGCGTACCATAACAGTGGTCGGCGACAGTCGTTCTATTTTTAGTGATGAATTGGCCGGTTTCGCTCAGTCGCGGCTTGCGTTCAGAATCGACCCGACGCCCGGGTCCGTGCGAGTGTAACAGGGCAGGCAAACTGTTAGTTTATGTGTGGTGACAGCATGTTATTACAAAGTGCGCGCTACATGTTGAACGCGTTACTTGCTGTGACGTCACCATACATACTATTATGGGATACGGCATCGTGCGTTTCACTGACTTTCGATCTTGAACGAAGTTGTACATGGCGGAGAAAAAGCTAAAGAAGCTGGAATGCTTCGGATTCTTCAATCCGGCACCGTCTGATCTTGATAATCGCTAAGAAGAAAGTTGCACTTCGACACTGCCATCTCCATCGACAAGCGACAGTACCAAAAATGCTACCTGCCTGGGTCGTTGTGGCACCGCCGCCGCCGCGCTACGACGCAGTTTTCAGAGCCAGTTCATGGCTGTGCTGCGTGTATTTCCAGGGCTAAAGCACGAAAGCACTCGAATGGCATGAGCAATTTGCACTGAGGCAAACTCAAAAAGCAAGTCCAGAAATTTTGATCAGAAATAAGTTTGTCAGTTTTTTTTAATCGTGGTTGATCCATCTTCTGGTACACAGTTATTAGGCAAAAATTGGCGGAGAAACACGTCTTTCTGAGTGGTTAAACGGGTTGAAACAAACTTTTAAGTACATCAGTTCACACACACATACAAACACACACACACAGAGTTTAGACAAGTCACACTTTGGTTGTCAATCTGCTGCGTTCAGCAGAAAAGTATTCTCTGTTACAATACATTATCAAACGATCATACAAATAAATAAATAGATATATTATTATGTTTTTTCTGTGTGTGAGAGAGCATGGGAGACAGGCTTTTGCGCAATAGCTCACCAGTTAAAGAATCAGTATCATAGAAAGGACACACACACACACACACTGTCACAACACATTTAAAGAGGAGAGAGCGAAATGAGTTAATTTATTTTAAGGAACATCAGATAATGCAGTTTTTCTTAAATAAATCTGCGGACCCTCTATAATGCTAGGATGGGGGTCTGTGTACCCTTTAAAATTTATACTACAGACCCTTTAACCTGTTGTGAAAACAGAAGCCCAGCTCTACTTACAAAACATAAATAAATAAAAATCCCACCACAGTTCACATTGGGGACTTTGTCAGTTATTTCTCCACTTGATACTATCAAAGCCTGAAGTCAGGACATAAACATTAACTTGGTTATGATTGTCTGTTCAAATATTTGTTCTCAATGCCTCTGGGCAGAAAACACTCTCTAACATTGGGCGTCAAACACTTGTGGTACATTATATTGTTGAGTTCGGCTATTTTCAGTAGTAAAATTTTCGGTTTTGGCTAGTAACATTTTCAGTTTGGCTAGTAAAACTTGGAAGTCACTAGCCAAAGGCTGGTGGGCAAAATTTTAGACTTTCAGGGCTGAGAAGTATGTCTTCACTGCAATCACTCATACATAAGCTGAACGTTTTGATAGGGTCTCGTAAATATTAGGCGGCGCCCGCTACTGTCATAGCTCGACTTTGCCCATATAACATCTACAATACCCCACAGCAGCGCACATTGCGAGAGAGTTTTCTCAACAGTCAGAAAGAACCGTACAAGCCAGAGATCAAGTCTTGCAGACTCAACACTTGAGTCACTTCTGGTCCTCAAGACCAGTCCTTGTGATGTGGTGGATTCAGTCATGAATTTATCTGAAGAGTCTCTCATAGTCTGAAAAAATAACTAAATAAGTTAAACTCTTTGTGTACTTCTGTGACTTTTGACACTTTAGATACAGTATTTTAACTTCAGTATACATGTATTTTAAAACATGAAAAAAGGTGTGCTAAAATATTCCTTGTGAAGCAGTAAACCAGTCAGTTTGACATAGTGATCTTCTGGTCTGTTACCCAAATCTTCTGGTTTTGTTGACCATGTCTACTGGACAAACAAATTGGGGGTAAACAGGTCTGTGGTTCGCAGGTTTTGAGAGGCATGGACTTTATGGTCTTGAGGACTTCGTCCTGAGAGACGGGGCGGAAGGACGAGAGGGGGGTGCCAGAAAAGGCGGTGTCGGAAGGGCAAGGCGGAGAAGGCAGAGTGTCGAGTGTGTTGCACAGAGTTTGGATTTTTTCGGAAAAATAGGTGGAAAAAGTGGACGGGAGTTCTTCTTTGCTGTGTGTGTTGGGGAGAGGAGAGTCTTTAGAAGTGCCTAGGAGTGTGTTCATGGTAGCGTAGAGGGTTTTGGAAGAAGTGGATTCCAGGATTTTGTTTTGAAGGTGTTTACGTTTGGAGTCGGAGATCATTCTGCAGACTTTGGATCTAGTTGTTTGGAAGATCTGTCTGTGAACGGTGAGGTCAGATGAGCGCCAGCGGCGTTCCGCTTGTCGGCGCTCGCGCTTGGCCTCAGCTATGTCGTCAGTGAGCCAGGGGGAGGGGGGTCAGTTGGGTATGGAGCAGGTGGTGACAGGTGCATGGGTGTCAAGAAGTTTTTGAAGGACGGAGTCGAAATGGGATGCAAGATCAGGAGAGGAGGCGGGGTCCAAGAGAAGGTCGACAGCTTCATTAAAGAAGCTCTCTCGGTTTACAGATTTTAGTTTGCGACGAGAGACAAGGAGCTTGGTTTTTTGTTCGGGGGAGGTAGGTTGAGGGAGACGAGAATAGCGAGGTGGTCAGAGGGAAGCACAGAGGAAGAGTTGAGAAAGAGTTGATCGGAGGTGCGGGTGATAATCCAGTCGACGGTGTGGCCAAGTCGGTGGGTGGGTTTGGTGATGTGTTGTGTAAGATTGTGGTTTGAAAGTGATGTGCAAAGGCGTTTTGTGTCAGGTTGGTCGGGTTTGTCGAAGTGGAAGTTACTGTCACCAGAAGGAAGTGTTTTCCATGTCGTGTGCTGTAGTGGTCGAGGAGGAGTTCAAACTCGGTGAGGAACATGGAGTTTGTGAGTTTGTTTTGAGAGCTTGGAGGGGGGCGGTAGATACATGAGAAGATGAGGGACTGGCCAAGGAGTGTTGCTACGGCCTCGACAGATTCAAAGGAGGGATGAGCAAAAGGGAGAGACTGAGAGAAGGAGAGGTGAGCGGAAAGACAGTCCCTGTAGATGATGGCAATGCCACCCCCTCTGGAAGCACGCGGGAAGGAGGCAAGGCGGTAGCCACTCAGAGTGACGCTGGCGATGATGGGTTCATCGCCAGCTACGCGGAGCCACGTTTCGGTGATCACGACAACGTCTTGGTCATTGTCTAGAATGAAATCTGAAATCACGTCGGCTTTGCCATCTTTGCAGACAGACTGTGCATTGAACAGACACAGTTTTAGGTTGGGTGAGACAGAAGAGGAAGAGGAAGAAGAAACGGGCGAAGAAGAGGACAAAGGAGGAGGAGGGTGGGGAGGGGGGAAAGAGGATGGAGGGGGGAGGAGGAAAAGACGGGGAAGGAGAACCGGGCAAGAAGGAAGATGCGAGAGAGGATAAGGGGGGGGGGATAGGGGAAAGGGGGAGGAAGTAGAGTAGGAAAAGATGATTGTCTTACTGCATTGTTTTACTTCTGTGTACTTGTCTGCCGTTTGTTCCCTGGTTGTGTGTCACTGAAAACGGTGGCTGCCACTTTGCTTGGTGCCTGTTAACCCATTCAACCAACCCCACAGCCACATTTCCCACATTTTTTTAGGTATCATCTAACAACTGTACCAGTTGCAGGAGATGGATTGACCATGTTAATTCAAGGGTGGAGCCAGATTAGCTTGGCGCCAGGCGCCAAGCTAATCTGGCTCTACCCTTGAATTATCAAGGTCAATCCATCACCTGCTGTAGTGACAAAATGGGTTAAAGCATTCTATGCGTTGAGAAGTAATGTCTGAGTTGCTTGTGTCTTCAGCCCTTCAGAGGAGGTGTACAATGAACTCTTGCATTGGAATAGTGACATGGATGTTTATTTGTTTCAGAGAACCAATCAAGCAGTATTCTGTGGCCAACCCCTGGATGTACATCGTGGGCATGTAAGTGATAGTGTTTTCCTCCATCTGCCAACCATATCGCTTCACTACAGCAGTATCAGTTAAATATGATTAAGCTAGAAGGCTTCTGTAATTAAATCCAATATGTAAATTGTTCATAGGTAATTACTTTATGTAGTTACTCCAGCCATAAAAATATATATATACAAAATAATTAAATTTTATCGTGACAAAAAACACTACTGACACACAAAGTGTTCACCCAAAAAATGGATTTTGGACTTGATGGCCTGAACCTTGCTTGTAAAATCCTGTGCAGACCTTATCCGTAAGACAAAGTCACAGACAAGCACATAAACGTTCAGCTAGGGATAACTTCCAAATTGCATTTACAATTTTATGATCATGCCAGGTACTTTGTTACTTTGTACTGATTAAGGTTTTAACCTTTGGCTGTAGGTAGCTTGTTTGGTCAAAGTGATTCCTGCAGGACTCAACAAAACATGCTGCTGACAGCCAAAGAGTGAATAACACAACCATTGGTTTGCAGACTTTAAATCAAATGAGATGAATGGCATATATAGGTTTCTCGGATGACTTGAGGCATGAGCTTTCAAACCTTTCGCTGTCTCTGGTCACAGATTGTGTTTAGAATCTTTCCTCATTCCATGCCAAAGAGGCTCAGCCATCCAAGAAGCATGTTGTGGTGTCAGCAAGAGGCATAGATCCTCATGAGCCCCTGCAGCTGCGGAGGATCATGAGGATCTATGTCTCTTGTAATTTGATTTTGGGCAGTGTGCAGATTTGAAAGGACATGAGAGATCCATAGTAAATCAAACCAATATTGGTACAATCCCGGAAGGAAGACTTCTGATGGGTGGGGTGGAGCGTCTATGGGCTTTTCCGAGCACAGAGATCTGTCTTGACTGAAGTGAACTAAACTGTTTTAACTTTGTCTCAGCAGTGAAGGTGTTAAATCGTAACTATGTAGAATCAAAGTTGGATTCTGTGAAGATATTGCCACATTAATCAGACCTTGCCATTGAAATATAAACGCCCGCAAACACAGCATGCTCCTTGGTGATTTATACTAAGCTCTTTGTGTACAGGGTGATTACTTTTGCGGTGCTGATCGTGCTGGCCTGCTGCCCCAATGTGCGCCGCAACTATCCCATCAACTTCATCCTCCTGGCAATCTTCGTAAGTTGGCTTGTTCATGTCATACCTGTTTCACCATTTCATACAGTGGAGTCCAGTTAACACGAACTCGCTTTACATGAATTTCCGGTTAACACGAACCGTTTTTGCATTCCCAGCCGATGGCCTTATTCTGTATTAAAATTTCACTGATAACACAAACACGAATTTCCGGTTAACACGAACCGTTTTTGCATTCCCGGCCGATGGCCTTATTCTGTATTAAAATTTCACTGATAACACAAAATGCTTAACACGAAATTTCGCTTTACACGAAGCTGGTTTCGGTTCCCAACCAGGGCAATTTCACTGTTATTCACCTGTTTAACACGAACACAGATTCCATTCACCGAAAACCAATTCACGTGTGTCTCTCGCGCTGTAGTACACGAAAGATCAGAGCGAAATCTAGTCTGTGATTGGCTGAATAGCCTTCGGCTGTTGTAATCGTCTTCTCATTGGCTAGCGTTTCTGCACTGTATTCATGTTGTTTGCATCATTCGTGTACCAACACAACCCTTTTACTGATGCAGGATTGTACTTCAGCCTGTGTTGCTTTTACCTGATGGATTGTAACTTACTATGGATTTTACCTGATGGATTTTACATTAAATACGCGAGCTGAACACGTTTCCTTGTGTTTTCCTAGCGAGCTGAAGGTATGCATATAAAGTACAATAATGTGCATTTTTAACCTCGTACTCATTCACGCACACATCTCTTACACATTTTCTCCTTGAGGGCCGTGATCAATTTGAGGCCATATTGGTTAACACGAAATACGTTTAACACGAAGTGATTTTCCATGTCCCCAGAAATTCCTGTTAAGCTGACTCCACTGTATTTCTTAGTAACCCTGTGACTATCGGAGCACAGTGAAAAGCACCCAAATGCAGGAGGCATAGATCCTCGTGAGCCCCCGCATATGCGAGGGCTGACGAAGATATATGTCTCTTGCCTTCTTCATTTTGTTGCACAGCAGTGATTACTGCAATGGTTTCGCTTAAGTATGGATTCCTTGTTTTGGATGATTTGATGCTTTTTAAACGTTTGAAGTCTTGTCCTGTTTGATTTCAGACTGTGTGTGAAGGCTGGATGCTTGGAACTGTCTCCAGGTGAGTGAACATTTTTTGGTCATTTTTTTCTGTCTTTGATAATAAGAGCTGCATCACACGACTACTGTAATGCAAGCTGCCATAAATATATGTGCTAAAGACATAGTCTGTGTTCACTAGTCTTGTGTGCTGGTCTGTGATTTTGGACCTTACGAGCTGTTCGGTCTCAGATCATTGACTAACACTCGTCGAGATGCTATTGGGCCTGCTTTTGTTGGATATGATTTGGTTACGCTAGAGATCCCCAGCTTTTAAAATATGTATACTGATTTGTCATTTGGTCCTTATTACACCGAGTCGTAAGATCCAAAATCACAGACCAACACAATTCTGTTTTTACACCATCCTCTCTCTTTCACTCTCTCTTCCATCTTTTTATCCCGTAGTCTTTGCTTTGTGATACACGAATAAATTGAGACGTGGAGCGCTTGTGGTTGACAAGTGTTGATATACATATGTGTGGGCTGGTCTGTTATTATTTACCTTACCAAGGACCAAAATCACAGACCTCAGCACACCTGTCTAATTCATTAACCCTTTTGTGTGTCAGTAGCGGTTTTTGTCATGATTCCTACAGGAATCATCGCGATAAAAACCGCTACTGATACGCAGAGGGTTAACCCTTATCATTCGGAATACACCAGTGTGTGAAATAAGTTTGACTTATATAGTTCAAGGGTAGTGCCAGAATAGTTGGGGGGCTAGGCGCCAAGCTATTCTGGCACCACCCTTGAACTAAAGCCATTGGTCTATATCTTTATCTGTAAGTACTGTAATATAGCTTGCATATGGCAGCATACAAATTTGAAGCTCTTAACCTCAGTATGATATGGGTTTAGGATCATATCTTACCATGTATTATGTTTGTGTTTGCAGCCACTATGAAAAAGATGAGGTTCTCATGGCAGTAGGCATCACTGCAGTAAGTACTCCATTGGATTTCCTCAACACAGTAAGGACAGGTCAGCCTCAATAATTGACAAACCCGGGAGCTATAAAGACAGACTGCGTTATTTACCACCACATTATTGCTGTGCTGGACTCACAAGAAAAAAAAATATTTGGTAAGGAAAAGGTCTTTTGCCTGATATCAACTGTGGCTGACCTGCACACTGCCATGCTTAAGCCATCTGAGGCTGACGTCGGCCCAAATACCGTTTGCTTACCAGCTGGAGCATGTTATACCAGGCTCTATGGTATACCGGAGCACTTAATACTGTACTGAGGCTAGTCTGTAATCACCATGATGATATGAACTGGAACTCTTAGAATCTGTTTGTGAGCAAGAACATGCACCCATCTTCTCTTGAGAAATTTGAGAAAGCTTTGTATAAAGGAATATAAAGGAACCTTTACCCATTGCGTGTCGGTAGCGGTTTTAGTCGCAATGATTCCTGTAGTGCAGAAATCATCTTGGCTAAAACCGCTACTGACACGTAAATGGTTAACAGTGTATTAAACATACTTTAAAAGCCTGTTATGTTTCTTTCAGGTGGTTACTCTCGCTCTGACTGTCTTTGCTTTCCAGAGCAAGGTAAGAATTTAAGAAGACAAATAAATAAAATTGTAAGTCACTGGATGTTTCATGAAGTTAAATACTTCAGTCTATTGGCTTGTTTTCTCAAAACCCTTACCAATGGCATTACTATATGGAAGATACCCTTTAGCCTACTGATTTCAGCCTAAGCATTTGTTGTGTCTCCTGCACAACTGGGGAGGAGTCATCGGAGATCCATGCCTAGGAGCCCTGGTTGGCCTCCCCTCCCTATCCAGTCACGTGCTGGACGGAAGCCCGCCAGTTTTACCCTTAGCTTGACCGTGTTTGGTTGTGTTTCGGCCTTCTGCAATTTCCTTCGGCTGTGTATGGTCCTGAATTGTGCTCGGACTTTTTTTGTGGTTCCCTACCTTGGACTCTTTTGTGTTGGCACCGGACTAGTGTGCTTCATTAATTAGGATAACCTGTGCTTTCCTGCGTGTGACCTTCCTATCTTTTGGCGGTGTGGCGAGTGCGCGGATGAAGACCTGCCTTCGGTGTGGGGACTTTCAGTGGCCCACGTACGCCCACGAGGTGTGCCTCCTGTGTTCGGGCTGTGCATCCGGTTTGACGTGCGAGACCTGTGCCACTTGGAGGGAGGAGCGTTAGCTCTGGGATTTCTACCGGTGAGAGCGACCTTCCCGGCCCAAGCAGCCTCCCCCTGCGCCCTCCTCCTCAAAGGGACCTCCGCGGCGCACCATTGCGCGCCAGCTCGGATGTCGTCGGCTCGCCAGGCTCCCCTGCGTTCCGTCGTTTGGGTCTTACCACCCTCAGGTTAATCCGTTTCTTCCATGCGGGCTATAGGTACGCTCCCCCCCCACCCCCACTCTAGTTGCCCAAACGAGGCCGGCGAGCTTCAGGGATGCTCCCTCCCCCCCCCGTCGGCAAGACTCGGTCACTCCTCTCTCCCCCCCCCCCCCCCCCCTCCAGCTCCGATGCATCCAAGCGGGGTTGGCAAGACGCTTCCCCCCCCCCCCCCCCCCCCCCCTGCTCTGACCCGTCCGAGCGGGGCCGGTGAGCCTTAGACACGTCCCCCCCCCCCCTCCCCCCGCTCCGTTCCGTCCGAGTGGGGGCGGCGAGACTCGGTTCGGTCAATCTCCCCCCCCTCACCCCACCCCACTCCGCTGCGTCCAAGCGGGGCCGGCGAGACTCAGTTACGCCCCCCCCCCCCCCCCCCCCCCCAATCCGTCCAAGCGGGGCCGGTGAGCCTTAACCCCGCTCCCCCCCCCCCCCCCCCCTCTCCGATTCATCCGAGCAGGCCCGGTGAGCCGTAGTTTCGCTGCCCCCCCTCCCCCCGCTCCATTAGATCCGAGCGCAGTTTGCAGCGCACGCGGTCCCTGTTACGCGTTGAGTCGTAGTATGATAAACACACCAGACGCACGCACGTAAGGTTCTTTTATAGAAACTTCACTCAGCTGCAACCCGTCACATGTGGCTGAAGGATGTAGACCACACTGGAGTAACAGTTCCAACAATATTTTATTTCAACGATGCGATCTTCACACAATGCATTCACAAAAGCACTCACAGTGGTACACTATCTCTTCTCCAATACATTGAACACTTTTGACACACTGCATCTCTCATACAACCTATACCACTGTTACACTGCATCTCTCGCAGTGGACACCCTATATGGGCCACGTACCTACGATAAACTGTGTCCCTACAACTGACAATGTATGACAATGTACAAAAGCGCTTCCCAGCACAATCTTTTTATAGTATAATAGCTTTCCAGAATAATCTAGCAAATTCATACAACACAACAAATCAGAACAGAACACGTAACTGAAATTCATAAATATTGATGAAAAGGAACTTTCTAGAATAGACTACAATAGTATACAAAATTTGACTGCTAATTTCAACCCCTATGTTGTAAAATCCCGGCGTCGTTATGACGTCACACAAGAGTACGCCAGACAGGTCAAGACCTTGCCTGAATTCTCTGGAAATTTCATGACTTTTCCTAACACATACTGGCTGCTAACTTCACGCACACAGAAAACACAGTGATTATTCGAGCGGTTTCTCGACTCTTCAGGATTCCACTCCGTGTATCAAAAGACAATCATTTCGCTCTCTGTGCGAATGATAGCGAATCTTACTAAAAAGGTACGTGATTCGTAATCATGATAGCTCAAATAAATATTGGATCATTTCCTACGATTAATGCATGCATGCTCTCATAGAACAACACAACCACAAACGTAACAGTCCCCCCGCCGACCACTCATCCCAGATGACCCAGCTAGCCCCCTGTCTCCCCGCTCCTTGGGGAGTTGCTGGCTTCCGACACCCAACCTCGCCTCCAGCTTTCGTCATTCGCGCACGTCAGACCGCGGCCCGGCAGCGAGCTTCGCCGCGTGCAGACCGGTTGGTCCGTTCCACAGCGTCCAATGTCTCTGCCCGCTCTTCGCGCGGCCGTCGCCTCTCTGCCTCCTCATGGCGTGGACGGGGTTCAAGCCTCCCCCGCCGCCCTTCGACTCGGACTACGTGTGATTCCCTCCCCTCTCAGCGCTCCCGCCGTGGCCCGTCGCTCTCCTGGTCGGCTCGCCCTTGCTCCCGGAGTCAGAGCCCGCATGGGTCATACTGGGGAGCTGGTGTCAGCTAGAACCCGGAGCCCCTGCCTCCTCTCCGTCGCAATCTTCCTTCGAGCTGCGGGACAGGCGGTCCCTGGTTGTTGACCCCGACACCCTCAGCCTCCATCCAGGAGACTCCGCGTCGGCTATTTTCCTCGAGGACTCGCACGCCGGATCTCCCGATGCCCAGTCCTCCCCTTCTTCGCCTTCGGACGTGCTTATGCTGTTCTCCCAGACCGACTGCTCCCTGGACGAGGCAACCCGCCTGATCTCTTCCTTCTTCCCTTCACACTTCAGCCCTCTGCCCCCCCCCCCCCCCCCTCAAGAGGAAGCTTCCGCGATGGTGGACGCGCAGAGGCAGACCAAACGTTGCAAATCTCTCCCTCAGCCGGCTGGCTTCCGGGGGCTCGCAGAGGCGTTCTCAGCTCAGCTCCGCCAGGAAAACTTGGCCGACAACGGCTTCTTCTCGGATTCCCGGTGGCCAGCTGGTATCAACATGAGTTTCTGCCAGGAGTAGTATGCAGGGCATTCCCAAGCTTTCTCCACTCCTCTCCCCGGTCATGTGTGTGGCGGCACTGGCACAGGCGGGGGGGGGGGGGGGGGGGGGGGGGGGGGGGTGCAGGCTCCTCCAGCACAGTTGACCTTCATTTGCAACTCCCTGGCCTGCTCCAGATTCCTGGAACTGGCGACGCAGGCGGTGTTGTGGTGTTTGGAGGACACCTATGACCTGGCGGCCTCGACCCCCCCCTCCGTGGCATCCATTATGTCTTGGTGGCGGCTAACTGGGCCGCGTATCACTCTTCGACTAACGCCATGGTGACGGCGGCCAACTGTGACCTGGTGCCAGGACACCCTCCTTCGCTACTGTGTGGACCTTCCCAAGTCATTGAAGTCTCAGCTCCACCAGGCCCCAGTTGGTGGCTCGCTGCTTTTTGGGGACACGTGGCAGGCTGTAAAGGAGGCTTCCAAGGATCTTTGGCCCCGGCCTGCTGCCGCCTCCTCCCGCTTTCTCGCTACCCGCAAGGTTGTGGGTCGCGCCCTGCGGTCCACCAGACCCTATCCTTGACCCTCCGGTGGCTCCTGCAGGAGATCTCACACCCTCCCACCCCCCCAGGGGCGCCAGCGCTCCTTCCCCGCCATGAACCCCTCCTTGCCCTGAGGCGCCCACAGGTCGGGGCGCGGACAGGCCCACTGACTTCCTGCCCCCGCCGAATGTTGTAGGGTCACCAGTCGGTGGGCGGCTGGCCCTTCACAGCAACGCTTGGCACTTGCTGTTCCCGGACGACCCCTGGATCCGCTCGACCATTTCCAAGGACCTCCATATCTCCTTTCAGTCCCCGCCTCCTCTGCGGCGGTTGCCCATCTGGACCCCAGTACCAGGCGACCCACTGAAGGCAGGACCGGATAGGGAGGGAAGGGAAGGCCACCCGGGGCTCCTAGTCATGGGTCCCCGCTGACTCCTCCCCAGTTGTGCAGGAGACACAACAAATGCTTAGGCTGAAATCAGTAGGCTAAAGGGTATCTTCCATATAGTAATGCCATCGGTAAGTATTTTTCAAAAAAATACATTTTAGAGAAAAATTCATTTTTCTCTACATAGTTTGTGTGAATGGTTGTAGTCAGTCAGATAGTATTTTGCATTTTATTCCTTCATGTACCAGTTGTGAGAGTACTTTCCAGATAGACTCACGTGATAGCATCTCATTTGAGTAGAAAACATAGCCAAAAAATGCCTGCTGGCATCCAAAAAGGACCAAAACTGCTTTCTCATATAAAGACTAAAATCAAAGTGTTCAGTCCAATATTGCCCCAAACAGTTGCAAGTTTTACAAGTACTCCATACGCAAGATTTTCGCGGTATGCATCAAATTTGTTTTAAACAATATGTATTTGTTTCCTCAAAATACATTACCAATGACATGACTTTGTGGAAGTGTCTACTACTTACTCAATTTTAGCCTAAGAACCCGTTGTGTTACAACACAACCCGCGAGGCACTCGGGGAACCCCCAAGTGGGGTTGAGAGTAGCCTCTCGTTCCTGCCCATCCGGTTCCGAGTCACGTGGTGACCAACCAGTCGTTCTACTTAGCTCACACTGTGCAGACATGTTTTCAGCATTAGCCTTCGGACCCTGACTGTGTATAGTGCGATCGTTTTTGCCCGGTCATCTTGACTTGTTCTGGCTTCGGACTTTGGTGCTTCACCTGCGTCGCTGCCTGTTCTGCCTTCTGGGAGGGCTTTGTTGCCTGTGCTACTGTGCCTTCCTGGAGTGGCCCGGTCTTCGCAGCGCTGACTCTGTTGGGACTCCCCCCCGCACGCCTTTACCATAGCCGACACTTAGTTCGCTTCCAGCTGCCAGAGAGATAAGGCTGCCGCGAGTTCCACTCTCGCCCGCTCATTCTATTTATATCGCACTACTGAGCGGTACACGGCGTGACCGGCTCTCTGCCGCTATAACAACTACCTACACATTTGTATTCATAACACATCTCTGCCTAAAGTGACTGTTGTGGAAGCAACATCGTTCAAATGTTGAAATTCTAACCTACACACTGATACCAAACATGACAACATTACGACTTGCACTTGTGTAGCAGGTCATGGTGAAAATAAAGAGAATGGGAATTTGTTGATGTACGAAAACGAGAATTTATTGTGAAATTGACAAAGTTCCCACAGCCATAACACAAAGACGCTACTTTTCCCAGTGAAACACACTTGCATGCATAAGGGTTAGCATGCCTACAGTACGTATCACTTAATGGATTTTGGTTTCATGGTGGGGGACGGAAGCAGGAGGGTAATTAATGAGGTCACTGACAGGTGTCGACAGACAAGTTCCAGACATCCGACTTGGTGTACACTCCCGGCATTGGGGAAAGAGAGGGCTTAGTTACACGGATACTATTGAGGAGATAGCCACGTTTCTTTCTTGGGAAATAGTGTAACACTAACAGTCAACCTTGTAAATGTACTTTTGATTTAACTTTTGGAGTCTGATGAAACGCGTACAGTCTGTGTACACACAGGTGTGTTCCATGCAATGAGAGTTAATGCATTGTGCAGAATATGTGGCGAGAGATCACAAAAGAGATACACGGATAAAAAGTCATTTCTTTGTATCAATTATGAACACTTAATCCACAAGTGTTATGGAATTAATATCCAGGAAGACAAAGACATGATGCACTCCAAAACAATGTGTAGGAGTTGCTATTGTCGGATGAAACGGATAGACTCGACTGAAACACGTGTGTCCGAGGAGACAACGCGAAATGCGGCGTCTGATATTGCCTCATCACAACACATTTGGACCATGTTCCATCCAAATACGAGTGTTGAAGAATGTGTCGCGTGTGTTCACTTCATGCAGCTAGGTAAAGGAGGACGACCAGCGAAGCGGGGTTCCCGGCATGGAAAGAAACGATCGTATCAATCCACGGAATGCGACACTCATAACACCGACACTGATAACAGCACTAATGAAGGTGATAGTGGTATACAAGTTTTTATTCCGCCGACGTCTACTCCCCGTAAAACGGTTCTTATGTCTAGTGTGTCAGAAAATGTGTTAAACCTCAAGGTATGTTTAAAAACACTGTTGAATATTGTGACCTGTTATGGACTGATCGTATTTCGGGATGGCAATAGCAGTCTGTGGAGTACCGAGACGTCTGCGGGCGAGAAATGCCAGAACACGCAACCCGTCAGTGACCTAATTAACCACCCTCCTGCTTCCGTCCCCCACTATGAATCCAAAATCCGGTAAGTGATACTTACTGTAGGCATGCTGACCCTTATGCATGCAAGTGTGTTTCGTTGGGAAAAGTAGCGTCTTTGTGTTATGGCTGTGGGAACTTTGTCAATTTCACAACAAACACCGACATCAACAAATTCCCGTTCCCTTTATTTTTACCATAACCTACTACACAAGTGTAAGTCGTAATGTTGTCATGTTTGGTATCAGTGTGTAGGTGAGAATTTCAACTTTTGAACGATGTTGCTTCCACAACAGTCACTTCAGGCAGATTTGTGTTATGAATACAAACCAGTAGGTAGTTGTTATAGCGGCAGAGCGCCGGTCACGCCGTGTACCGCACAACACGCGACCTGTCAGTGACCTCATTAACCACCCTTCTGCTTTCGTCCCCCACCATGAATCCAAAATCCGCTAAGTGATACTTACTGTAGGCATGCTGACCCTTATGCATGCAAGTGTGTTTCGTTGGGAAAAGTAGCGTCTTCGTGTTATGGCTGTGGGAACTTTGTCAATTTCACAACAAATACTGACATCGTACATCAACAAATTCCCGTTCTCTTTATTTTCACCATGACCTGCTACACAAGTGCAAGTCGTAATGTTGTCATATTTGGTATCAGTGTGTAGGTGAGAATTTTAACTTTTGAACGATGTTGCTTCCACAACAGTCACTGTAGGCAGAGATGTGTTATGAATACAAATGTGTAGGTAGTTGTTATAGCGGCAGAGCGCCGGTCACGCCGTGTACCCCACAGTAGCAAGCGATATAAATAGAATGAGCGGGCGAGAGTGGAATGTGACCTCGCGGCGCTTTATCTCGCTGGCAGCTGGAAGCGAACTAAGTGCTAGGCGCCAGCACTGGCTGGTAAAGCCGTGCCCGCCGTCGCGCGTTGAGGGTGTTTTGGAGGTTCCTTCCCCCCGTCCCCGCTTCGACTGAGAGGTAAGGTAGCGGTAACAGCCCTTGGCTGGCTCCCGGGCCGGGCGCCAGCTTCGTTCAGAGGCACTTCGTTTCCTCGTACTTCATTGTACCATTTTGCACCCGACGCTCATCTTAGCTTGGCGGGGCCCCTCGTGCCCTCACCATTAGCGTGTTGTGTCGAACATGTGTGACAGCTGTGTGAACCAGAGGCGCTTCTTGCGCTCGTATTATGCTTTCGCAGCGAACTCTCGACTTTGTTGGCGGGGCCTCTCGGTGCCCACGCTCGGTCGCCTATCATGTCTGTTGTGTGTTGCAGTTGCCAGGGGCTCACCTGCTCGCAGTGCTGCGACTTACGATGGCCAGGTGATAACCACAAGGTTGGTCTCCGCGGGACTGGTTGCTCTTCTGACCACGCCTGGGATGTCTGCTCGACCTGGCACGAGTTACGGTGGCCTCGCCTGTGAGCCTTACCGGCGCTAGCACCGTCATCGTCTAGCGACCGATCAGCTCTATTGCCGCCCCCCTCCGTTCCCGGAGACGTGATTGCACGCGCCCGCCCTGATCTTGTGAAATGGACGACACATCGGACACTTATGCTCGGCGCGTACCACAGGACTGCACCCACTGCCAAGCTCGCTGACTCTTATGAGGGGTCATATAGCCGGCAGAGCGCCCGCCTCATTGAGCCCGGCCCGTAGAGACTTGTGTCCCATCGTCCAAAGACCGGCCTTGGACCAGAGCCCCCGCTCCACCATCAGCTCCAAGCATCGTGGCGCCCCCCTCCACTCCCGGAGCAGTGACCGCACGTGCCCACGCCGACCGTGGGGATCAGACAACACATCGGACACGTGAGCCCAGCTCTTCTAGCATGACTGAAGTCACCCTGGCGCCCGCACAGTCAAGGAGACCGGCCTGCAGAGACGCGCTTCGCGCCGTCGTTTATCCTCTGGCTGTCCTGACTTGTCTCGCCTCGGAAGTTGCTGACTCTTACCGGGAGTCATTTATCCAGCTGAGAGCCCGCCTCTCTGAGGCCGGCCAGCAGAGGCCTGTGTCCCCTTGTCTGTGGACTTCTGGCAGACCTGTACCCTCCCGCTCCGCAAGCAGCTCTAGACACTCTCGCTCGTCCAGGAACCAGCATGGGAAGGACCG
The DNA here is from genome assembly GCA_036245525.1 of Semisulcospira habei. Taxonomy (NCBI): domain Eukaryota; kingdom Metazoa; phylum Mollusca; class Gastropoda; family Semisulcospiridae; genus Semisulcospira; species Semisulcospira habei. Next base: position 274,430,041 of record BTPG01000001.1, read on the forward strand.
CGACACGCAACACTCCAGCACTCGCGGCCCTCGGTCAACGGCCTTACCCGCTGAATACTCCAGTTCTGGTCTGATCACTGAAGTTAAGCGACGTCGGGCTCGGTTAATACTTGGTTGGGTGACCGCCTGGGAACATCGAGTGCTGTTGGCATCATCGTCTAACCCCTCCGCGTCCTCATCGCTTCGGCCTAGTCTCGCGCTTCGGTTCCGCGGCCAGCTTCTCGTTTGTCTCGTTTCCACTCGCCTCGCCCGCCGCGTCGCCAGGAGCTCCGGACCGGGATCGTGGTCGCTCCCGTCATCGCTGTCACTCCCCCCGCTCCTGGCGCCAGACTTTCTCCGCCCTCCCGTCGCCACCGGCGTGTCCCTCCATTGTCATCGCCCTATCGTCTACAGCGCTTCCCGCTGCCCCTCATCCCGGCGCGATGGAGCTGTCGTCTCCCCCGTTCCGTGCTGAGACTCTTCTCGCCCTGGATGCGGTGTCTCATCTGTTCGCAGCCGCGCTTCCCGCTGGGGCCTGCCCCCCCCCCTCCCCCGCTCAAGAAGAGGTAGGTTGCACCTCGTTGCCGCTGGTCGGCAGGTGCAGAGGTTCCGTCGCTTCCACAGCCCTCTCAGTTTGGGACCTTCCGGACGCCTTCTGCCCTGCGCCTACAGGCCGGCTTCCGGGACTACGACTACGTCTCAGACCATCGCTGGCTGGCAGGACTCTACTTTGCCTTTCGACAGGACTGGTAGGTGGGCCTCTCCAGTCTTCTCCAGCTCCCTTCTGCCTTGGACCCTCCGGGGCTAGTGCTAATAATAATAATAATAATGTATATTTTTAAGGTGCCTATACTTTTGATAGAAAAGCTCTAGGCGCCGTACAAATGACATACTAACATACACAGACCTTGCATCCTACAGCACATATATATGCCCTAACATACACACTCACGCAACAAGATATACAGGGAAAATAAACTTAGCAGAATAAACACACCAACAAGAAATGCTCACACACACCAAAGATATACGTGTACCATAAAACTAATAACAGATACACTAGGCAGCTCTCACTGACAGCAGCACCAAAAACAAAAATAAAATAATTATAATGGTGAATGCACGTTTAAAGGAATAGATGTGTCTTTAAAGACTGCCGGAAACTATTCGCTGGTTCAACATATCTGAGGGACTGTGGGAGTTTATTCCAGAGAAATGGTCCTTGGTATGAGACAGACCCCTCACCAAAAGACTTAGTTCTCACAGTCGGAAAGCGTAATAATTTAATGTCTGCTGAGGAACGGAGCTGTCTTGAAGGTCTGTACACATGAAGAAGATGGTGCTAGATGGCGGCGCCGCTCTACTGAGCGCGCCCTCCCCGGGGCTTGTTCAAGACTGCGTCGCTCATCCGGAACTCCTTGGCTTGCTCGGGTTCCTGGAGCTGCTGACACTAGCTTTCATCCGCCGCATCGAGGACGCCTAGCACCCGTCGTGGTTGCCCTACTCGGAGTTCTCCTCGCCCTCGCGGAAGTGGCCAACCGGGCGGCGTTTCTTTGTCGGTCAGCGCCTTGACTGCCGCCGCCCTGTGTCCTGATACTTTGGGATGCCGTGCTTCTAGCCTGCCGCGGTCTGCCCCCTGTCCGGGGATCCCAGCGACCCCTGGATCCTCGCTACCGTCGCAGAGGTCCTTCGGATCACCTTGCACCCACCGCCGCAGCGTCGCTCCCGCTGTGGTCTGAGATTCCGCCCGATGAGCTCAAGCCAACGCCCTACGTGAAGAGGTCGCCGCACTTCTACAGTAGGCCGCCTCAGGTCGGATTGTGCACCAACTACCCAGCCTTCTACAGCCGCCTCTTCATAGTACCCAGCTGGTCTTCGATCTCTCTGCCCTGCACGGGTTTTGCATGGAGACCGCCAGGGTCCTCTGGGCCGCCATACAGCCCGTGGACTTCGCTGTCAGTCTGGTTCTTCCAACACATTGCTCCACGTCCCCTTGCACCCCGTCTCCAGGAGGTATCTCCGCTTCGCCTTCGTCGGTGTGATCTACCAGTTTCGGGCCCTCCCGTTCGGTCTCAACCTCAGCCCTTGGGGTTTCACCCGCATCATTCTTCCAGTCCGACGTCGAACTACCTGGACAACCTCCTGCGAACCAATCGGAGGCCGACCTGACGATGGACAGGGATACGCTGATACATTTGTTCTCGCGATTGGGGCTTCCTGGTCAACATGGGCAAGTCGGACCTCACTCCCTCACGCCGCTTCGTCCACCTCGGCATGGTATTGGCTACCGACCTCAGCAGGGTGCGTTTGCCGGAGCCTTGGATCCAGAAGTTAGCCACCCTAGCCGGCCAGTTAGCCCAGCAGGATGCAGCCCCGCCAGAGTTGGCTTCAGATCCATGGCGTGATGAATGCGGTGGCGGATCTCCTCCCCCTTGTCCTTACTCCTGACCGCTACAGCTGCACTTCCTGCTCCTTTGACGTCCGTCCTCCAGCGACATAACTGCCCGGGTGCCCGTGACTCAGATGCTTCGTCCCCATCTGTGGCGTTGGACGGACACGTCGGGGCTCGCTTCGGGAGTCCCCCTGGCCTCTCCGCCCCCTCAGCTCTCCCTGTGTGTCGATGCAAGGCTCTCTGGGTGGGGTGCCCACCTGCTACTGCGATTCCTCACGACATCCGGCCCCTGGCCTCCAGAGCTGGCGGACAGACACATCAACTGGTTTGAGCTGCAAGCGGTCTGGCAAGCCCTCATCACGTGGGAAGCACACCTCCGTCACCAGGAGCTGCTCGTCCTCTCGGTCAACACGACGGTGGTTTCCTACATCCAGAAGCAGGGTGGTACACGCTCTCCCGTCCTGTGCATGCTCCTCTACCGTCTGATGCGCTGGTGCAAGGACCGCAGCATTTTCCTCTGAGCTTGACACATTCCTGGCCACCTGAATGTCTTGGCCGACTCTCTCTCCCAGCGTGGCCAGTTGCTTCACACGGAGTGGATGCTACACATGGACATCTTTCAGATGATCTGCACTCACTGGGAGACGCCTATGATCGACTTGTTCGCCACAAGGTGGAATCACCAGCTTCCCCTCTTCATCTCCCCGATTCCGGACCCCCTTGCCTGGGCAGTCGACGCGCTCTCCATCCCGTGGGACGGTCTCATCACGTATGCATTTCCCCCGATGGTCCTCATTCCCAAAGTCCTCCTTAAGCTTCCAGGACGCAATGCAGTCGTCTTGCTGGTCGCCCCGTTCTCCTGGAGCCGGTCTTGGACCGCCGACCTCCTCAGCCTCGCCATGGCCTCCCCCCCCCCCCCTCCCCCCTGCTGCTACCCACGCCGAGCACGATGCCAAGCAACCGCGCCAGCAGCTGTTCCACCCTTGCCCAGAGCATCTCCTCCTTCACGCCTGGAGATTGTGCAGCAAGCCCTCACCGCTAGAGGCTTCTCGAGTGCAGCAGTGGAAGTGATCGCTACAGCCCGCAGACCCTCGAGCAGGTGCGTCTATGAGGGAAAATGGCGAGTACTGTGGTCCTGGTGCACTGACGAGCAACTCTCCCCCACTGAACTGACGAACCCCCAGCTCGCTGACTTCTTCCTCTGGCTCTTCGGGGACCAGGGCTTGGCCCCCATCACGATCAGGGGATACCTGTCCATGATTGCCGACACCTACCGTCACCTTGGCCGCCCGGATCCCGGCCTCTGCAAAGACCTCGCCGATCTTTTGACTCACTTTGGTCTGCAGCGTCCAGTCCTCCGCTCGCTCATTCCTCGCTGGGAACTTCCGTGGGTTCTAACATGGCTGAACTCCGACAGGTTTGAACCGCTGTCCTTAGCCCGCTTCGCGGATGTGACGCGTAAGACATGCTTCCTGCTGGCCCTTGCCACGGCGGCCCGAGTAAGCGAGCTACACGCGCTGTCTGCGCGCCCTGCATGCCTTCAATTCCGGACGGATGGTACCGTGCAGCTTCTCACGGACCCGGCCTTCCTTGCCAAGACGAGGTCTCCTTTGACCGCGCCACAGGCCGCTGAGAGATGTGAACTTCCCCAGGAGACCAGGCCAAGATCCCGTGCGCGCCCTACGCGTTTACCTATGCAGATCCTAAGCCGTCCGGAGAGGACGCTCATGCCTCTTTCTGCCGTTGAATCCAGGCAGAACTGACTAGACAGCCCAGACGATATCTTCCTGGCTACGCTGGGTCATGCGGTCCGCCTTCCGGGACCTCTCCCCGCAGGGAGCAAAGAGGCTGAAAATATGCGCATACGAGTACGAGCCATGGCCACAAGCATCGCGTTCAACCGGAACTGCACTGTCCAAGACATCGTGGCAGCTGTTGGCTGGCAGGCAGATCGACCTTCGCCCGCTTCTACCTCTGGGATCTGGCAGGCCAGTGAGACATCCTCGCTCTGGTGGGGGACATCACCTAAGCGCAACACTCCCTTCTGGCGCCACAGGCGCCATAGGTACACACTTAGCTAAAATTGTCGTGAGTTTGCAGCAGGGAGAATGGCTCTGACTATAACCCGTCTGCATTGGTGTTTTGGGCGCGGCACCCTCCTCCTCCGCGGCACCCTCCTCCTCGCAATTCTTCCACAAAGTCATGTCATCGGTAATGTATTTTGAGAAAACAAATGAATTTTTCCTCTAAAATGTATTTTTTCGAAAAATACTTACCGATGACATGACTCGGAGGACCCTCCCACCTGCCCCACTTGCCGCTGGTGAGCTATTCCGACTGGTTGGTCACCACGTGACTCGGAACCGGATGGGCAGGAACGGGAGGCTACACTCAGCCCCACTTGGGTGTTCCCTGAGTGCCTCCCAGGTTGTGTTGGAACACAACGGATTCTTAGGCTAAAATTGAGTAAGTAGTAGACACTTCCACAAAGTCATGTCATATGTAAGTATTTTTCGAAAAAAATACATTTTAGAGGAAAAATTCATTTTTCTCTAAAAGATATTTTTTTGAAAAATACTTACCGATAGGATTACTATAAGGAAAATACCCCTTAGCTTACCGATTTCAGCCTAAGGCCCCTTTGTATGTTCCTACACAACAAAGGATGCAACCCTAGGGAGTTGTAACCAAGGGCCTGGGTAGTCTCACCTCCCTCCATAAGGCCATGTGAGCGGTGTAGTCATGCCATGCCAGTCTTACTCTTAGCATACTGGCGGCAAGCGGGGTAGGTGGGAGGGCCCTTTGAGTAATGCCATCAGTAAGTATTCTTCGAAAAAATATCTTTTAGAGAAAAATACATTTGTTTCCTCAAAATCCATACCAATGGCATTACTATAAGGAAGAATAGTGTAAAGGAGGAGGGTGCCGCCCAACAATCCCACCAATAAGCTTAGCCACGAGGGGCAACCTCCCGACGATTTTAACTGAGTGTGACCTATGGTGCCTAAGCCACCTGGAGGGAGTGTTGCGCTACCGAGAGGTCTCCGATGAGGGCCCATGTGTCTCGTCGGCCGGAGAGGTCTCGGCGATAGAAGTGGGCGAAGGTGGAGTCTGCTCGCCACCCGACAGCCGCTACAATGTCTCTGCTTGCGCAGGTGGGTCAAATGCGACGCTCGCGGCGACAGTTCTGCCGCATGTGCCCGTATCCGCATTCTCTTGGCCCCCTCCAGGGGGAATTTTCCTTGTATGCGGAGCGGATAATCCATCGCAGCCAGGACGATATCGTCTGGGCGGAAAGTCAGCTCGGCCTGGGGCCATGGGCAGGAAGCAGCGAGTGAGGCCATTCCTTATCGCTTTCCTCCGCGCAGGTAGACTTTCCACGCTTAGACCGGATCCTGCAGTCGGTTCATCTGGGACCGGTCAACCTGTGAGCAGGTGGAGAATCACCACTTAGCTTCGGCTGATGGGAGTCTATCTTTGGCCAAGACGTTGGGCTGGACAGGAGTTCCTGAGCCATTACCCCTGAACCGTAGCCGAGTCCACTGACCACGCGTGCAGTGCACTAACTCTGGCGGCTGTGGCTCGGGCCAGCAGGTAGCAGGTCTTCCTGGTCACATCCGGGAGGCGGCTAAGGGAAGAGGTTCATGCTGACTGGAGTCAACCAGGGTAATGGCCAAGGGAGAGAGCGAGCAGCAGGCCACCAGAGTTCACAGTGGGACATCAGGTCTGAGAGGTCCATCACACTCCCGGGACCGGTAGGCCCAACTGCCGGAAGTGTCGGCAACCATGGAGAAGAAGTCTCTGATGGTGATCGGGGCGCGGGTCTGCTCTCTGAACCGCCACCCGAAAAAAGTCAGCCCACCGAGGCAGGTCAGCGTCCTGGGGGACATGCGCTTCAACGCGTACCTGAACTCTAGGATCGTCCACTTCTTCGTCAGTCCGGTGGGCATATGGTTTACCAGCTGTAGTGGTCGCCTCTACTGCTGCATTGGAGACCCGTGCTGCGGGGGCTGGCCGCACCACCGCCAGGTGTGAAACAGTAGTTTCTCCAGGCAAGGGTCCGGCTGCTTCAGCACTGTGCGAGACATGGGGAGCCTGAGTGGAGGGTCCGCAGCGAGGCTCAAGTGGTCTGTCGATCAGCGCCTGTTCCCACCGACCGGGGCCACGAGGAGTAGGGCCATGTCGCAACCTGGATGTTGAGTAGGACCTTGTGCACCAGCCCTGAGGGAGGATGAGTGAAGGCCACGAGGCCCTCCCAGGAGACGGACAGAGCGTCCATTGACCACGCGAGTGGGTCCGGGATGGGCGCGACAAGAGCGGGAGCTGCTTCTTGCCTGTAGTCGCTGATAGGTTGAGCATGAGCGTCTCCCAGTGCACACAGATCTCCCCGAAGAAGTCTGGATGGAGGGGCCACTAGGTATGGAGGAGGGGCTGACCCTGCCAAGAGAGGGTGCTCGTGAGAACTGACAAAGGGGGGCAAACATCCATTTCCCAAACATCCATTTCACTTAGACACGGACATTTCCTCAAAGGCTCGCACACACATACACACACATGCATACGCACTCACCCAAACAAACATCATGTCGACGGCAGTATATATATATATATATATATATATATATATATATATATATATATATATATATATATATATATATATATATATATATATATATATATATATATATATATAAAAGAAGTACCCAACGATAAGTAGCGGCTAAACTCTCTGTTTGTTTGTCTATTTTGACAAGGGGTATTTACCTGAAATATTAATAAATTGTGTTGTACCCATCTTTTTTAAGCGTGTTTCTTTCTCCGTTGAGTACTTCTTTGCATTTTACATGCTTACTTACTTACTTACGCCTGTCACCCCTACCCGGGTATAGGCCGTCGACGAGAGACCTCCAGCAACTCCTGTCCTGTGCTTCTCCTTCGATTCTACTCCAGGTGGTTCCCAGTCTCTTGATGTCTGCTTGGAGGTCTCGACGCCAGGAGTTTCTCGGCCTACCTCTTTTCCTCTTTCCCTGGGGGTTCCATGACAATGCCTGCCTAGTGATACTGGAAGCTGGCTTTCTCAGACTGTGACCGATCCATCCCCATCTTCTTCACCCAATTTCATTCTCTGCTGTTATCTGCTCTGTTCTCTCCCAGAGTCTGACGTTGCTGATCTTCTCTGGCCAGTGGATTTTCAAAATTCTTCTAAGGCAACTGTTCATGAAGGTCTGTACTCTGTTGACTGTGGTTTTTGTCAATCTCCATGTCTCTGCTCCATACAGGAGAACTGCTTTTACATTGGAGTTGAAAATCCGGACTTTGGTGTGTTGTGACAGCTCTCTGGAACTCCACACTTTTTTCAACTGGAGAAAGGCTGCTCTGGCTTTACCGATTCGTGCTCTGACATCTGCATCAGTGCCGCCTTTTTTGTCTATGATGCTCCCGAGATAGGTGAAGGACTCCACCTCCTCCAACGGGATGCCAGCAAGCAAGACTGGTTCTTCCCTGGTTGCGTTCAGCCTCATTGTCTTTGTTTTCTGTTTGTGAATGGTGAGGCCCACTTGGGACGAGATGTCAGCAAGCCTCGTGGTCTTGTCCTGCATTTGTTGATGAGTGTGGGACAGTAATGCCAAGTGGTCTGCAAAATCGAGGTCGTCAAGCTGTGTCCACAGTGTCCACTGTATTCCACTTCGTCTGTGCTCTGTGGTCATCTTCATGACCCAGTCTATGGCCAGTAGGAAGAGGAACGGAGACAGCAGACACCCCTGCCTGACACCAGTTCTGACCTGGAGCTCTCTGGTGAACTGCCCTTCGTGGATCACGCGACATGTCATGCCATCATAGCTGCTCTTGATCAGGCGGACGAGCTTTGTGGGTACACCGTAGTGTCGTAGGAGTTTCCACAGAGTCTCTCGGTCCACGCTGTCAAATGCTTTCTCATAATCCACAAAGTTGACGTACAGCGGGGAGCTCCACTCCAGAGACTGTTCCACGATGATGCGGAGAGTGGCGATCTGGTCTGTACATGATCGGTTCTTCCTGAATCCTGCTTGCTGGTCTCTCAGCTGGGGGTCAACGGAGCTCTTCATTCTCTCTAGGATGATCCTGTTGAAGACCTTTCCTGGTACTGACAGCAAGGTGATTCCTCTGTAGTTGGAACACTTGCTGAGGTCGCCTTTCTTGGGAAGCTTGATTAGGTACCCCTCCTTCCAGTCAGCTGGCATCACCTCCTCTTCCCAGATCTTTCCAAACAGTGGGTACAGCATCTCAACTGTTGTCTCTAGGTCTGCTTTCAGAGACTCCGCTGGGATGCCATCTGGCCCTGCTGCTTTGCCATTCTTCAAAAATGCCACTGCTTTTCTGATCTCTTCCCGGCTGGGTCTGTCACAGCTGATGGGTAGGTCGGTCTCTGCCGGCTGGATGTCGGGGGGGTCGGGTGGGCTAGGTCTGTTCAGTAACTCTTCAAAATACTCGGCCCATCTGTCGAGTTGGTCTTCTCTGTCTGCAATAGGCTTGCCTTCTTTGTCTTTTACTGGTCTTTCTGTATGGCCATACTTACCCGACAATCTTCTGGTAATGTCGTAGAGCTGTTTCATGTTGCCGCTGCCTGCTGCCTTTTCTGCCTCTGCTGCCAGGCTGTCTGTGTAGGCCCTCTTGTCTGCCCTGATACTCCTCTTCACCTCGCGGTTGGCTTCCCAGTATTCCCCCTGTGCCCTTACTTTGGCTGCTCTCGTGCGACTGTTGTTGACCGCTGTTTTCTTCTGCTTCCTCGCTTCTATCTTCTTCAAGGTCTGTGCCGACAGCCAGTCCTTGTGGTGGTGTTTCCTGAACCCTACAGTGTCTTTGCAGGTTGAGTTCAGCGCCTCTCTAACTGCCTTCCACTGCTGCTCTGTGGTGACCGCCTCCTCTTCATTTACTAGCTCCTGTAGCGCTTGAAACCGGTTGGACAGCACCAGTTTGAACTCTTCTCTAACTCCAGTTTCTCTCAGGAGGCCTACATTATAGCGCTGTCTTCTTGTTGTCTCTGTGCGGCTTTTCTTTAGCTTGAGCTTCATTCTTAAGGTAAGCAGATGGTGGTCTGAGGCGACATCTGCTCCCCTCCTCACTCGAACATCTTGAAGGGATCTTCTAAATTTCTTGCTAATGCAGATATGGTCTATTTGGTTCTCTGTTGTATGGTCAGGTGAGACCCAGGTTGCTTTGTGTATTCTTCTGTGTGGGAAGATGCTGCCTCCAATGACAAGTCGGTTTAGAGCACAAAAGTCTACAAACCTCTCCCCGTTCTCACTCATCTCCGAGCCTAGTCCCTGTCTCCCCATCACCTCTTCGTATCCGGTGTTGTCCTCCCCTATTTTGGCATTAAAATCGCCCATGACGATGGTGATGTCTCGCTCCGCACATTTGTCCACGGCACTCTGGAGTCGGTCGTAGAACTCTTGTTTCTCTTCCTCGTCACTGTCATTGGTGGGCGCATAACACTGGATGACGTTCAGCTTGAGCTTTTTCTTGGTTCTAAAGGCTGCTGTTATAATTCTTGGCCCAAGAGGTTCCCAGCCCATCAGCGCTCTCTGTGCCACTGGTGACAGCATGAGTGCTACTCCTTCTGTATGGGGGGCATTCTCCTCTTCATGACCTGAATACAGAATCATCTCCCCACTTAACAGCCTTTTCTGGCCAGACTGCGTCCATCTGGCTTCACTGATGCCTAGCAGGGAAAGGTTGTACTTTTGCATTTCCGCTGCTATCTGGGCGGCCTTGCCGCTCTGGTACATGGTCTTGACGTTCCATGTGCCCATGGTTGTATCCCTGGATAGAGAGAGGCGGCTCGGTCCTGTGGCTTCCGAAGACTTCCGGCTTTCACCACAGGATGTCATAAGTCTTCTAGTAGAAGAACCTTCCTCCTCCAGGAAAGGAATTACTGTTAGTCTTTTCGTCGGCGTTTTTGTAGCTATTTCCTTTTTTGCAGGGTGGGGAAGCTACCCCCACGCCCAACCCCCTTACTAGGAAGACCAGGGGTTTTCTGTCGGGGTCACCTTCCCTTAGACCATGTTGGTTCACGGCACCTTATTTCATTCGGTGCACCCCTCTCACGAGGGACCCCCTATCCACCACCCAGGGGACGCGCCTCAACGCCGTATGGTCCCAGCGCGAGGATTTTACATGCTTGGCAGTCACCTTTTTGGTCTGGATTGATTATTTATTATATATATATATATATATATATATATATATATATATATATATATATATATATATATATATATATATATATATATATATATATATATATATATATATATATATATATATATATAAATTAAACCAGAAAATAAAAAATAAAAAAACGCATAAAAGGAAATACAGTGATACATGCCAGCATGATGAAGTAACTATTAAATATACAACAGTAGTATCCAGTATGTACATACACTCGCTAGCCTGTACACGATTCCTTCCCAGCGTGATAAAGTGACGTGCAGTGGTATCTGTACACATGCCGCACACACTCATACGCATATACTCGATCGCATGCACTGGCATACTGGCGTACGCATGGATGTTAAATGTCTGTTTTAGTGGGACTTCACGATGATGGGTGGCCTGCTGTTTGTGTTCATCATTGTCCTCTTGTGCTTTGGGCTTCTGTGCCTCATCGTCCAAAACAAGGTGGGTGCCTCTTCTCTCTTTTGGTGACTGGTGTTTGTGTTTCATCCAGTAGGATGAGAGGATTGCATTTCTGGCTGCGTTTGGTTGTTGGACTCTAGGAGTTAACACATTCTACCCCAGGACCAAAATCCCCAAATTTTAATGTTGCCCTCTGTAGTACTGTATTACATTTCTAGAGACAGATCGAGCATGATAGTTCAAGGGTGGTGCCAGAATAGCTTGGCGCCTATGGGCGCCAAGCTATTCTGGCACCACCCTTTAACTTTCATGCTCGATCCATGTCTTGCTGTGGTGTGTCGGGGCTGAATGAGTTAACTTGTTTAGGGCAATGAAAGTTAGTATGCTCTGAGTTTACCATGGCTCAATCTGCACTTAACCCTGTATGTGTCTGCAGCAATTTTAGTCATGACTCCTAGAGGAATCATCGCGACTAAAACCACTCCAACACACAAAGAGTTAATGTCATAACAGGTTTTGCTTTAATAACCCATTGTTTTGGTTGAAAACTGATAAACTTATGATAGCAGTCTTTGCTTCAGGCAAATTTTTTTGATGAATGCATTTAAAAATGGTGTTGCTTTTTTTTTTTTTTTTTTGGGGGGGGGGGGTTGGGGGTAATGTCTATGTGTGTTCTTCTGTCACATCCGAATAACACTAACACATGCATCCACGTGGAGTGACAATATGATTCCAATTTGCTTTTGTTGTATTTCAGTATGTCAGCCTGGTCTACGCATCACTAGGAGCTCTTCTCTTCTCTGCTGTAAGTAACAAATAAGAAAAGGATAAATTAATTTGTACTTTTGAGTTATTAACCCTTATCATTCAGAATACATCAGTGTGTGAAATAATTTGGACTAAAATAGTTCAAGGGTAGTGCCAGAATAGCTTGGCACCACTAGGCGCCAAGCTATATTGGCACCACCTTGAAATAAAGCCATTGGTCTATATCCTTATCTGTAAGTACTATAATGTAGCTTGCATATGGCAGTGTACAAATTTGAAGATTTTAGCCTCGGTATGATATGAGCTAAACTGCTTGTGCCTATATATTTAAAGGTATTTAAATCCTGCTGTGTACCATGAAATAGTCATATACCAAGTATTACAGGATATACAGCAGGCTTTAATGCCCCCCCCCCCCCCCACCCAGACCATCTTCACACACACCCCCCCCCTCCAAAAAAAAAAAAAAGGGGGGGGGGGGTGCAGGGGGGAAAGATATACATGTACATGTGTGTCAGGTATATAATGGTATTGAGCTTGACCGATATGCTGGTGTTTGGAACATGTTTTCAGTTCAGTTGTGTTAGTTGATTATAAGGTCAGTTCAGTTTTCAACTCTTTCACACCTAATAATCATTTGCAGCGCTGTGAAGCATCAGTAAACACTGTTTACAGTGGTGGGAGATGGATTGCCAATGATGACTCAAGAGTAGCGCCAAGCTAACCTGGCACTACCATTGAATGATGATGCCAGTCCAGAAGAAATCACCCCTTGACTGTCAAGAAAAAGTGACCACAACCCAACTGCAAGAGATATAGATCCTCATGAGCCCCCACAGTTGCGGGGTCTCATGAGGATCTATGGCTCTTGTGGACCTCGCTTTGAATCCATGTTCTTGGGTGGCTTTGGCTCGTTGGTGTTGAACGATTTCAGAAACATGGTCAGCATCAACTGGCAGTGGAGGGGGAAAGGGTGAACAGTGAGATTACATGTTACAGTGAAATTTGGAATGAACACATTGCAAACAGGCCTAGCATATATTGCTATAGCCAAAGATCAGTATAAGCAATGCAATCTTTTACATGTGCACAGAAAACAAATGTTGTGATATCCATCTTTTTGGCTCATGTGCGAAGCAAAATGTTCTGGGCTAGTCGTCTAACCCCTGTGACCAGTGACCTTTGTGACCAGTGACCTTGTGAACAGTGACCTCCGTCATCTGTCATCCGCCCGCCCGCTGTTGTCCATGGTAAACTTTAACATTGGCATATTCTTGGAGTCTTTCAGCCACAATCTTCAAACTTGGGCCAAAGATACTTTGTGGCCATACCAATTAGAGTGACCTCTCTCAAAGGTCAAGGTCACAGGAGATCAGGATATAGGTAAAGAAATTGACATATTTTGACAAAATTGATTTTTTTCTCAAATACTTTTCGCACCTTCAAACTTGATACAAAGATACCTGATGGTAAGACCTTCTTATGCATACTAATTTGGTTGATCCCTCAGAAAGGTCAAGGGTCACAAGAGATGAGGAAATAGGTCCAAAATAGCAATATTTTGACAGAAGATGTTTTTTCTCAAATACTATTCACAACTTCAAATCCAAACTTGGTACAAAAATACCTGGTGGTAAGACATATATTGTCACAAAGGTCACACATATATGCATCGATCATACATGTGAGCCATAAGGGCTTTGCCTTTCTTGTTATATCCTTGGTACGAGGGAAATCAACTGTAATTCATTTTGTGTTGCAGTATCTTGTCTTCGACACCCAGCTGATGATGGGCGGGAAACACAAGTACTCCCTGTCCCCAGAGGAATACATCTTTGCCGCCCTCAACCTGTACCTCGACATCATCAACCTTTTCCTCTTCATCCTTTCCATTATCGGCTTGTCACGCGACTGAGTGCTGGGTCTGTGCATTCAGTACTTCTTGTGACCAGTGGAGGGGCAGTCGCCACATGTGGTGAAGAGATGCTTTTAATGCTGAGTGATGTATATCAGACACAGTTGGATCGTTCTTTTGGGTTGTTGTTAAGTTCTTCTGCTTTCTCATCAGCTTTGTGATCTGGGTGGGCAAAGGTCTACATTTTAATGTCCTTATGCCAGGTTAAGCAAGCACTACCAGTGAGCTGTAAGTCTGTTTTTGTGTTCAGTCCTGATGCACCATCCTTGAACTATTACGGTCGATCTTTCTCCCAAATTGAGACAGTAGGTTGTCAAGTCCCAAAAAATTATTTATCCCACATATGGGGCAATTCTAATTGGATGAAAGCATAATTATTAATACATACATGTAAATGAAACTGACCCATAAATGGACATGAGACTTTCTTACATATTAAAAATGCACGCGTAAATAAGTGTACACACATGCAGAACTTATCAACTATGATACTAAAATAAGGCATTATCCCTTTGGCTGATGGTAGTATTTTGTCACGATGATTCCTGAAGGAATCATGGCAATGGAAACCACTACCGACAGCCAGAGGGTTAAAATTATTTATATGGCAAGAACAGTTATCTCAAGGGATCACAATTTTCCATGATCACAATAAGACAAGGTGATAATCTATTCTGATAACATAGTCGAACGTTTTATCGCATGAACTATAATGAAGAGGAAAACTAACCAATTGGGTCTTGGGGCTCAAGGTTTTCATGGATGGTGCTGGAGGGGAAAGGGCTAACACTGAACATTGAACAGCTTTGCCTTTCCTGGGCTTGGTGCATCCATTCTTGCTCACACATTATGGTTCTAGTTCTTTGCTGGCCAGCAGATCTTGTAGGTTATGGTTCTTCAATTCTGTTGCATTTTTTTTTTTTTTTTTTGTGGGGGGGGGGGGGGGGAGGGGCTTGTCCAGTATATTTTGCACATACAGCCTCCGCTTTACTATCTGGCATATGAGAAAACAATTTCTTTGATTGGCAAAACTTGATCTTGTAGTTTGTCACAGTCTTTCCAGTTTTAACTCTTTCCAAAAATTTACTTATCTTCTTTCTCAACTTTGTATTGATTGAAAAAAATCTCTTCAAGAGGCAGGCTCGTTCTTGCTTTAAGGATCTTTTCAATATGTATCCATGCTTGTGGAAATTTCACATGATAGTCCCACATGTTTTCTTGGAGTCGTTTACTTACTCCTGTCTTGCGGTTTTGAAGTGAGAAGGTGTACAGTGAGTTCTGTTATGCAGTGCTAATGTAGACTGCAAGCTCTGCATCTTACTTGAAAATGTTTTTACACTACTCCTGTGCCAGCCCAGTGAGAAAAAGGTCGTGAGGACAACTATGCTTTGCCTGCGCGCAACTCTGCAATCTTTGTTAATTCAACACCAAAAAAATAAAAATAGCTGTCCCAGGGACATGAATTCAAAGTGGCATCAGCAAGAGGTATAGATCCTCATGAGCCCCTGCAACTGCGGGGGCTCATGAGGATCTATACCTCTTGCCGTTGGATGGTGTTCAGATTTTCTCGGCACTGAGCGCGTTGAAGCCAGGGGTGGTTCAAGGACCTTTTCCACACTGGGCGAAACCTGCAGCTCTCCAGAATGACTGATTATCACTAAGTTTTGTCTTTTTTTTTTTCTTTGTACAGCAGTTTGTGATGGATCTGACGGCAGGTCTCACGAACGCCATGGTTATCTCTCTTGATTCACTACCGCTGATCAGTGATAGCGAATCAAGGTAGATAAGCAGTGTGGCGTAGTGCTGGCTTGTGATAATTTATTGTATTAATGTTGCAACATTAAGTTTAGTGCAATGATGTGAATCAGTTGTCATGCTTATTATTTCATTTGATTCCTATGGCGTGTCCATTCACTCTTGCCAGCTTTGTTATATTAACAATACTTTGTCATCACTTTGTATAGAGACTTGCATTTTTTAGACTTAACCCTTTGCGTGTGAGTAACGTTTTTTGTCACGATGATTCCTTAGGAATCATCAAGACAAAAACCGTTACTGACATGCAAAGGGTTAATGTTTCATTGTGCTCATGTAACTTTTATGTTTTTTGTTTTGCTCACAACTCGTTAATTGTAAATACAGACCGTTGTAGTTGTATGTTTGTTATTGTGAAAATAAGTTCTTGTGAGGATCATTTTGTTTGCTGCATATCAGACTTTCAGTACAGCCTTTGAGTGGGAGAGGTGTAAAAATATTTGAGGCAGTTGCACTTAAGCCTTGCTTTTTTTTTTACCAGCAAAAAAAGCAAATTTCAATTAAGGTATCACAATCAAAACCTCATTAATGAAAATCAAATGTTTCTGACTCTGTGTAATCAACATCTTTGTTGTTTGCTGCATGCATGTACACAACAATGGACTTGGATTACATTTCACACCAGTTATTGCAGTTTCTAAGGCAGTGCCATATCAATGGTTTAATTTGTGTAAACAATTGTTCAAAGCAGTTGAGTGAAATACTGCCGAAGTTCATGTTCTGTTTTCACAGCATACCAGTAACAGAAACATTTTTGTCTCGACCTTAACTCATTCAGCCCCTGACACACAACAGCAAGACATGGATCGAGCATGATAGTTCAAGGATGGTGCCAGAATAGCTTGGCGCCCATAGGCGCCAAGCTATTCTGGCACCACCCTTGAACTATCATGCCTCGATCCTTCTCTAAAATTGTAATACAGTCCTTAAGAGGGCAAGTTCAAAATTTGGGGATTTCGGTCCTGGGGTAGAATGTGTTAAAGACTTTAATGTGTATGCTATTAGACCTATGAAAGAAACAGAAACAAATGTTTGTGTGTAGTTTTAGACCAGCTGCT
The DNA here is from genome assembly GCA_036245525.1 of Semisulcospira habei. NCBI lineage: Eukaryota > Metazoa > Mollusca > Gastropoda > Semisulcospiridae > Semisulcospira > Semisulcospira habei. The sequence continues at coordinate 274,446,593 of BTPG01000001.1, forward strand.
AGACCTACGCAAATGTGTACACAGATCTTTAAAATTATTGCACAAACAAGGCTGATGCATGATGATAAATGCTGCTTGTTTCTCCGACATACTAGAAATATTAGAAAAATGGAGGAAGAAATCACTTTTTTTACCAATTGAAATAGTAGTGCATTTTTTATGAGAAAAAGTCAAGTCTTGAATGAAAACCTTTGATATATGCCAGCATTTGGCTTTGTTATGGTCTGTTTGGGGTACGGCAGTTGAGAAGACCTGGAGAAAACGACGTCATTCATCGCCGGTGCTGGACTGACCGTATAGCCCACTGCGAACGAAAAGAAGAAGAAGTCTGTTTGGGGTTGAATATGAAGTATTAACCTGTTCAGCGCCAAAAAAATGTGAACACCACCCAACTGCAAGAGGTATAGATCTCCTCATGAGCCCCCCGCAGTTGCAGGAACTCATGATGATCTATGCGTTTTGCCTACACCACTTTAAATACATCAATTTTTTTTTTCTTCCATTAACGAAGTTCAGTGGGGGGTTTCTTTCACAAAAAAAGTCAAAGCATTTGTTTCTTGCACCACTGTACTGAATTTTTATTGGGGAAAATGATTGGGAGAGATGTGCAGTAGTGTAGTAATATGGCCGCTGGCAACGTTTTCAAGAGCGAAGCATAAGGGGCAGAGCTTATATTGGTGGTCTGTTTGGCATGAATGATTTTGTCGGTGTTTTGTAGTTTCTTGATAGAAGAAAAAGAAGAGGTGTTGCAAATATTGTGGGTTAAGTTCTTTTGTAAATAGGATTGAGGTGGGCTGCATTCCATTGTTCCATACTTTGAATGGTTTGAAATTGACTGTGTATTTTTATTTTGGGATACTGATGAATCCATATTGCTGTAGGTGTGATAGAAAATGAACATGAGCAAGATGGGTTTGTGTAGTTTGTGTGTGTAGCATAGCGAGCGGCAAGATGCCGACACTCTTGACATGTGGTGCTGTCAGATATTCGACCTTTTGGCTGTCGGCAGTGCTTTTTGTCGAGGCGATTCAAAATCACCTTGACAAAAAGCGCTGCTGACATCCATAGGGTTAATCTGGCCTTTTGTGCTTAAAAGTGGACTAAAATCATGAATGGTTTCTCTCTCATGCATACCATGGGCAGTTGCATATCTTTCCTATATGAATCCCCACCCGGGTCTGCCTGGGGACTGGGTGGGTGGATGTCCAGGGTCACCTGGCATCCCCAGGGTGGGTTCCCATTGGGCATGGTTTTGACCCTTGCCATCCCTGATTGCCTTTTAAACTCCCACTGCTGCCTGTAGCTCTGATATGGATGTGTGTGCTAAATGGCTTAGCTTATTGGCCCATGTGGTTATTTAACGTATGACGGTGCGACTACATTCAGTGTCTGGGGTTTTTTCACAGCGTGCAGCACGTCTGAGAAAGCCTTTGCTGTCGGACGTAAGCATGTACAATCAATCATCATCTTTCATTGAAGCCGGCTGTGGACAGGCCGTAACGTCTGGCAGGTAATGGGCCATCATGCTTGTCAGTCACCTCATACAGCGTAGAGTTCCCAGTACCCTTTGGCTGTCAGTAGCGTTTTTTGTCAAGTTGATTTCTATAGGAATCGGCTCAACAAAAAGTGCTACGGACAGAAAGGCGCTGATTGACAGTTACAAATTTCTGCATGTTTTTAGTCTTATCTTTAAAGTCTAGTCTAGTCTATAACTTCCAAGTTCCTACAAGGGATATTTGGGGAAATTTGTTTCAGTATTGTTTTGTGATCTTCAAGTTTGATTGTTGGCTGTTCTTGAATACAGGTAGCTTTACATTTGTTGTTACAGTTCGTACTCACGTGTTTATCGACAATTTGATGTGGTCGCCCTTGTTATAGTGGTGTTATACACTGTATGTCTGGTAATAAATTATTGAAGAAAACTACATGATTTGGCACTTCAACAAGTCTGATGTGATTAACCCCTTGTGCCTGAAACCACCGGTACTGTACCGGTATCTGGTTTGTGAGTATCTCAGTATAACTCGAGGCAAAATTTGTATCGTTACATTGTTGTGTAATGTTCTGTGCATCTACTGTGGGAATTCAGGGTATTTACCCGACCACATATAGTAGTGCACCTTCGTGTTTGTGTATGTATGTTTCCCCTGCCTACTTCCTAAGTTCCGGAGAAAGACATGGGTTATATAAGAGACCTGATGCATCTTTTTTGAAGATGCAAATGATCGTCTTATTCTATACCTGCGTATTTCTCTGTGGGCTGGTGATTGGGTGCCTGATAGGAGGGGGCAGGGGATCTAACTGTTCGTCTGTCCAGCGCTGAGTAATTCCCCTTGGTTTGTTGTACAATTCTGCCAGCGCTAGCCTCACCTATCTGGTTTGTATCACCGGTACTGTATTGGTGGCTGTATACACAACGGATTCGAGACATGCCATATATGGATGTGCAGCTTTATGCTACACATCTAGATGTGGCATGTCTCAACCGAGTCAACCCATGGTGGCATTTCCCATACAAATTTTGAAGGCGTCCCTAACAACTATGTTCCAGTTGCAGGAGATGGATTGACCATAATTCAAGGGTAGTGCCAGATTAGCTGGGCACCATGAGGTACCAAGCTAATCTGCCACTACCCTTGATTTGTCATGGTTCATCCATCTCCCGCTGTAGTGTGTTGGGGCTAAAAGGGTTAAGACATGGAAGTGAACGATTGTATGAAGGAGCTTTTTGTTCTGTCTCAGTAAACATGCAAATCTGTCTTGCTGTCTGAATACACGCACATGCAATATACAGAAAAGAACAAAGTTTGTATTCAGCACATTTCAATGGTCCAACAGGAATTTCAGACATGCAACAAATAATACTGTAAAACAATGCACATCAATGATGTTGCTCACGTACGACAGCTGTGCAACCTCCATCCCACATGATGAAAGACAGAATGACCAAAGGAGATCAAGGATAGTGCCCGATCAGCTTAGAACATCTAGGACCAAGCTGATTTAGAACTGTCCTGAGCTACCACAATCAATACATTTCCACCTCTTGTACAATGTGTTCACAGGTTTGTTGGGGTTTTTTAATAGAAGTGATTTTGCTCTGGAATGGAACTAAAATAACGGTACAAAACAGGTAATGCACAATTCAGTTCCATGGAAATGCTTTTAGAAAGGATTTAAATTAAAACCTCTGGTATTTTACACAATTATTCATGTCTGAAGCTTACAGCTCCAACCCCCCCCCCCCCCCCCCCCCCCCCCCCCAGAATAAAACAGTACAGAACAGAACAGAAGTTTATTGCAGTAGGCTAACAGCCCTTATGCAAGGGGAGGTGGGGATATGGGGGTTACAAACGCGAACTAAGAAATATTACCATAAATGGACATCATCAAATTTGACTGGAGACCAGTCAGACCCGAAATGGTATGCCAAATCAGTTCTTTATAGTTCGACTCTACGCCGCAAGGCGATAATGTCCGATTGACGAAATAGACCGTGAAGCACTGTCAGTCACCCTAGGAAACACATGGTCACGTCCACAATAGTGCGCATGGACTGCAGTCCACCAGTCAGCTGTTCGATCAGGTTCTCCCTGTCAGCATTGGGCCAGTGATCTAGATTGTGTAGAATGACCCGTTCCTCCGGAGATCAGGGACACGCTTCACCATCCAGTAGAGAGGCTTCCTGTTGTCGGATGACCAGTCAAAGTGGAACACAAAGTCGTTCGTCTCACATATAACACCTCCTTTGCTGCCATCGGGATTGAGAACGACTCTGTGAAACTCACGATTTCTTCGTTTGTCTCTGATTTTCCTTTGCAAGGGCACATCTGTCAGTGTTGCAATATAGTCCATGATAATGTTAATATTGTAGCCTTCTGCCATTGCGTTCATTATGACACTATCAGTCTTACTGCCACACGGATCGGGTACTGTACTGTTGTGGGGTGCACTTGCACCTGCTGGGAGGTCAATGCTGCACGGATTTTCCGGCACGGTAGCTGTACCCAACACACCGTCACCAGGCAGTAAGGGGCATGATGCACGTGAACTCACTGCGCGATCAGCTGTCGTGTAGTTGACGTGTTGTGGCGTGTCGATTTCACCCGTTTTTGTTTCAGTTGATGGTGTTGCCATAAATAAAGAAAGCAAATGTTCATGTTCGTTTTCACTTGCCTCAGTCTCTTGTTGTCCTCTCCTCCTTTCCTCTGCCCTTTGTCTGTCATGGCGAAGCTGACTGGGCGACTTTCTCCTGTAGTAGCTGTTGGCGGGTCGGTGCGTATGAGCAATGTTGTCCGGTGGCTGGCCGGTCGTCAGTCTCAACACGACAACCGTAACATTGTTTTCCCCGGCCACTTTCCACGATGTTAGGTGGCTATTTTGCAGCAGGGCCTCTAGTGTGGCTTCCAGTGTTGGCGGTAGACCGGCAACAGGCATTTTGTCCGAGTAATTTGAAAAAAAAATGGTACTCGAAGGCAGAGGCAATATTTTGCTGCTGACGTAAGGGGAACGGAATAAAACAGTACAAAACAGGTAACACAATTCAATGGAACCCATCAATGATTAATCACTAGTATATTACATCATTTTTATGTTCAAAACTTTCGCCTTCAAACTGAACCCCACCCACCTCCACGCTCCAATAACATGTATCTGAGGTAACCATCAAGAATTCTTTTTCTTTTCTCCTGACAGCTGATCCATCAAAACGGTGATCATAGTGTGTGGAATTGGTATACTGCTTGCTACAGATGCTAAAGTGTATGTTTAGCATCACAGCCACATCACACAATCGGGACTGCCAAGCGTGTGCAAGGCAAAGAATTTCACAACAAAAAGAAAGAAACGCGCCTAGAAAGGCCAAGAACACAACTTTGTTGTACTTTCTAACCCATTTAGCCCCAACACCCTACAGCAGGCGATGGATTGACCATGATAATTAAAGGGTAGTGCCAGATTAGCTTGGCGACAGACTTGGCTCAGTGCATAGAACCAAAATATAAAACAATTAACCCCTTTGTGCATGTAGCCACCAGTACGCAGATTGCGCTTCTCAAAGATATCAAGTGGAGAAAACAAGAGGCACTGATCCACATAGCCCCCGCAACTGCGGGGGCTCATGTGGATCTATGTCTCTTGCAGATGGGTGTTATCCACTATGCTCTGGCACAGTTGGCGTTTACAGTACGGCAGGCTACACACACAAGGGGTTTACACAAAATACAAAGACGCATAACAGCCGTCTTCACCCTTTATGCACAACTTCAAATCTTCATATTTGCTGATCCACATTTTCGCCTCTTGGGTTTGAAACTGCAGGAATTTTGACCAGCTTCGACAGTTTCTCTCGCATGTAGGTCAACTTGTCTGCATTGCTGAGGGGCAGAAAATCAGAGTCCAAAACCTGAAACAAAAAAGTAAACGTACTTGTTTAATGGCAAGTTATCATGGCATCAAACAGAAAGCATTCATCGTCTTCAGAATATTGCAGTCACTGACACTGTTTACAGTGCCAGAAACAGTACAAATGGCTGTATGCACAAAGGGTTAAAACAAAATATTAAAATGTCAGGTTCCATCAGATTGAATCACGGTCGCATATTCAAATTTGACCTCTTCACAGGCAAGAAAAAGTGAACAGAGCCCAAGAGCAAGAGACTAATATCCTCATTAGCACCCCCGCCCCCCCCCCCACCCCCACCCCCACAAATGACAGGGCTCATGATGACCTATGCCTCTTGCTGATAACACCATGTATACATCTTCCTTAAACATCTTAGGCTCCTTGGCGCTGAATTAACATTCAGAAACACAGTAGTGTTTATTGTCGTGATCATTTTTGTAGGAATTATTGCGACAAAAACTGCTACCGACTTCGGAAGGGTTCTGACATATTCAAACAGTATTCTGAGACAAATTTTCTGTGTTACAAACCTCCACAACTGTGTATCCCATTTTTCTCAGGTGGCGATGGCGCATGGCAAATTTCCCCAGCATGTGTCCTGTGTTCACACACATGTGATCTGACAGTACAATCAGTATTGCCACCCTGAAAATGGTCACCATTCAGTTGAGAACAAATATGTACACGGTTGAAATCACACAATGAAAAGTTACAAAATTTGTTTGGCACCCCAACACAACAATTTTTCTACACCATTAGTCTTTAATGGGTGATCCTCACATTTGAGCTACAGTAAAACTTCATTTGGGCAGTCGCTCAATTATATGGCCATGCGTCTGGAACGGCCACGTTCATTGCAAGGACAGTGTTTACTACATAAAGTACAGTACCTTGATTTTCCAGGCCTCTACTAAACATGCTTAAATGTCAGCATTTTGGAGCATAAATCAGCAGTAATCCAACAATTTATGGCCATGGTGTCATCACCTACATGCTAGCTTGACTGAGGCACCAGTAAGGCCAGCAACAAAATTAATTTTTCTCTAAAACGTATTTTTTTGAAAAATACTTACCGATGACATGACTGTCAGGAAATAGTCTACTTGCTTACCAATTTTAGCCTAAGACCCAAAGGGTCTCCCCAGGAGGCTCTCGGGGATCCCTAACAGGGTCACGTGCCAGGTGGTGTCTCCTTTAGCCAGTTGTCTACGGAGTTACCAGTGGCAAGCAGGAAGGAGGGAGGGACCTCCAAGTCATGTCATCGGTAAGTATTTTTCGAAAAAATACATTTTAGAGAAAAATTAATTTGTTTCCTCAAAACACATTACCGATGACATGACTGTCAGGAAGAATGACAAAAAGGTGGAGGGTGCTGCACAATCCCTTCAGAAACCTCGTTCGGGACAAACCGGCCTGTCACTCCTAATCGCACACTCCCGACAATTTTAGCGAAGTGCAACCTAAGGCGCCGAGGGCGCCTGGAGGGAGTGTTGCGCCGCAGAAAGACGCCCACCAGCGTAAGGTTGTCGCGCTGGACTGTCAGGGCGCGGGAGTAGAAGCGGGCGAAGGTAGATTCGTCCTGCCACCCCACTGCAGCCACAATGTCCTTAACCGCACAGGCGCGGGCGAAGGCGAGACGTGCGGCCCTAGCGCGCACTTCATGGGCGCGGATCCTCAGTGCCTTGGCTCCCTGTGGGGAGAGGTCGCGATAGGCGGACCCTAATACCCAGAGGAGCGAGGAGGAGAACGCTGGGCTGAGATGTCGGTTCTGCCAGCGGTCAGCGGCAAAAAGAGACGAGTCCGTCCCCTCCGCATGGACTTGGAGTGACGCAGGTAGATACGAAGTGCACGCAGCGGATCTTGCTGCGGAGTTTCCCGAGGAAGTCGGGCCCTGAAGCGGCCGAATAGCGATGACCTGAGGCGCCGTCAAGGGAGACCTAGTCTGAGCGAGAAGGAAGGATCCCGGAGTAGCCGAACGGAGCCATCCACTCGGAACTGCAGGCAGGAGGGGCGAGACGAGAACGTGGAGCTCGCTGACGCGGGGCGCCGTGGCGAGGGCCATCAGGAAGCAGGTCTCCGAGTCACGTCCGTGAAGCGGGCCAGATGGAGCGGTACAACGGTCCGAAGTCAGCCAGGGGAGGACCCAGGGAGGTCCCAGCGCGGAACAAGGGAGCGGGAGACCGGACGCTGCACGCCGAAATGCGCCATAAGGTCGGGCAGGTCCTGGCAGGCACTGGGTCGGGACGGCCGAGGTGACGGTAGGTGTCGGCAATCAAGAGGGGTAGCTGCGGAACCAGAGGGGAGCCAAACCTTGGTCTTGGACGAGCCAGAGAAGAAGTCCGCGAGCTGAGGAGTCGACAGGCCGACGGAGGAGAGGCGGCGGTCAGAGCACCAGGCACGAAGCACGCCACTTTCCCTCGTAGACACGTCTGGTAGAAGGTCTGCGGGCAGAAGCGTTAGCGTCCGCTGCCGCACTCGAGAAGCCTCCAGCAGAGAGGGCTTGCCACATAATTGCCAGGCGTGTAGGAGAAGTCGCTCGGGGCAGGGGTGGAAGAGCGGCTGGCGGTGCTGCTCGAGCATCGTGCGCGGGGTGGGAAGAGGGGGGGGGGGGGGGGAGCCCGTGGCGAGACTGATAAGGTTTGGTTATTTGGGTTTAACGCCGAGCAGGCGACTAAGGCCATCTCACGGCGGGATGGGTAAAAATCTGGTCAGCCAGACTAAAAGCAAGGTCTTAAGACAAGATGTAAATATAGATTAAAAATCTCAGGCTAAAATGTCGCACATGTCTGGAAAAGAAACGTCTACAGACTCTCAAAAAGGGCAAATAAAAAATTCACATAGTCTATGAATGCTCAGATCTTGTTAAAAATATTGCATTCTCTCAAAAAATTGAAGATTTTGTCCGGGGGAACATCCCGGAACAAAACCTTCAAGGAGTCTGCTGTGAAGTGTTTATATCTGGTGTCAATTAGGTCAGCACAATACAGCAAAAAGTGTCGAACAGAAAACTGCTCATCACAGGCAAAACACCATGGACGCTCATCCTGTTTAAGTAAGTAAGAGTGTGTAACATATGTGTGCCCGATGTGGAGCCGAGCAAGGACAGTCTCCTCACGGCGGCTGCCGCAGCGGAAAGGTAGACTGTCAGACAACTTAGGAAGAGCTTCATGAAGCTTGTTCCCTTCCTCTTTGTCCCACTCGGACTGCCACTCGCGGGCTATGTACGCACTAATAACAGGTTTAAAATCACTATAGACAGTCTGTGTGTCAGGGACAGGGTCACTGCGGGCACTGTTGGCAGCAGAATCTGCGATTCTGTTGCCTTCAATGCCCACATGGCCTGGGACCCAAATAAAAATGATGTCATAATATTCCTTCATCAAGTCCGCGTAGAGCTCTCTAATCTGCACCAGCAGTGGATGGTCTGTTCCCGCGCCCTGAAGGGCCTGCAGGGCAGAAAGAGAGTCAGACAGAATCAGGAAGTTCCTTTCCCGAGACTGATAGGCATGCTTGAGTGCTAGCAGAATGGCCTGCAGTTCTGCACTAAATACAGAGGAATGGTCAGGGAGACGGAGCTTAAATGGGCGTCTAGGATGGCGAGAGGACACTGCAGCCGCAGCCACTCTTCCATCCTCAGACTTGGACCCATCCGTATAAAGACGACAATAGCCAGGAAAAATTGAAAGGAGTTCATTGAGGCTCTGTTGGTATATGGCTGGTGGAGTACAATCCTTCTTGTGGGCAGTCAAGTCCAGCAAGATGTCAGGAACTGGTAGTAGCCAGGGTGGAGTGACGTGTTGCAGAGATTCCGAAACTTTGTCCAGGTCCACTCCGGCCGCCTGCAGATGAGGTCGGACACGGAAGGAAAGTGGACGGACAGCTCCCGGATGGGCATCGTAAATCTCTGCAAACGACGGGTTAAAAACACAATCATAGGCAGGATTTTCTGGATGGGCCTTCAGCCTCAGAACGTAGCTGAGCATGAGGCGGATGCGGCGGAGCCTGAGAGAAGGCTCCCCTGCCTCTGCATACAGACTAGGAACTGGAGATGTCCTGAAGGCTCCCAGACATATGCGCAGACCTTGATGGTGAATTGTGTTCAGACGCTGCAGAACAGACTTGGAAGCCGAGCCATATACCACAGAGCCGTAATCCAGTTTGGACCGAACAAGGGCCCGGTACAGTCGAAGTAAGACGATGCGGTCTGCACCCCAGTCAGTACGACCAACGACACGAAGAATGTCGAGGGCCTTCCGACAAGAGGTTCTAAGGTAGTTAACATGGTTGCAGAAGGTCAATCTTTTGTCAAAGATGACCCCCAAAAACTTAGCCTCTTCAGCCACCTTAATTGGCACTCCAGCAATGCTCAGGCTAGGTTCTGGAAAAAATTTCGTCTGGTTAGTAAAATGCACACAGACTGTCTTGGAGGGCGAGAATCTGAATCCATTGAGAGACACCCACCCCTGGATGCGATCAACGCACAGCTGCAAGCGCCTCTCAAGGGACGCAAGTCCTCGACCTCGTGCACACAAAGCAAAGTCGTCCACAAACAAAGAGCATTCAGAATCATCCTTGACGGCCTTTACAATGTTATTTATTTTAATGCTAAATAAAACAGGAGATAGAATACTGCCCTGCGGGACACCCATCTCCTGTTCAAAGGAGTCGGAGAGGGTGGAGCCCACACGGACATGGAACGACCTGTTGGACAAAAAATTGTGAATAAAAACGGGCAGATGCCCTTTAAAACCCATGTCCGACAAATCAGACATTATACCATGCTTCCAGGTAGTGTCATATGCCTTTTCAAGATCAAAGAAAATTGCATAGACATGCTGCTTGTTGACAAAAGCATCTCGGATAAAAGACTCAAAGCGGACTAGATGGTCAGTTGTACTACGGAAGCGCCGGAAACCGCACTGGAGGTCTGTGATGAGACCCTGTGACTCAAGATGCCACACCAGTCGGGCGTTGACCAAGCGTTCCATAGTTTTACATAAACATGATGTCAAAGCTATTGGCCGGTAGTTGCCCGGGTCGGAAGGATCCTTACCCGGCTTGGGAATTGGCACAACCACAGCCTGGCGCCAAGATGGCGGAAAATGACCGGTTATCCAGATATGGTTAAAGGCCTTGAGAAGTACAAGGAGTGAATCCTCAGGCAGATGTGTTATGAGCTTATAATGGATGGTATCTAATCCAGCAGCAGAGTCAGTACATTTCTGCATGGCTTGCTGCAATTCTGAAAACGTAAAAGGGGCATTATAGTCTTCCAAGTTATCCGATATAAAATCACAAGCACAAGATTCTCGCTTCTCCTTCTCTCTCTGGAAGAAAGGTGAATAATGCTCTGTTGAAGAATTATGGGCAATGGTGGAGGCAAGCAAATTGGCCACAGCCTTTTTATCTGTGACCAAACTGGCACCATCTCTAAGATGGCCGACAGAAGCCGAGCCACCCCTGCCCCTAATTCTTCGAACAGCCTTCCAGACTTTTTGGGACGGAGTCCTAGAAGATAAAGATGAGACGAAGCGTCTCCAGGAAGCACGGCGTTCACGTTTAAAAATATAACGGGCTTTCGCCCGCTGTCTTTTAAAGGTTAAAATATTTGCTTGCGACGGATTACGAAATGCACGTCGCTGAGCAGATTTGCGCATTGTTTGGGCCTTGCGGCACTCTTCATTGAACCATGGTACTCTCGGCTTCCGAGGGAGTGATGTGGAAGTTCTAGGGATGGTTTCACCTGCAACCTCCAACAAAATAGAAGTAAAACAAGAAACAGGTTCTTCAGCTGACATGACCACCTCCTCTGTAAGACGAGACTGACAGAGAGAGGCAAACAGAGACCAGTTAGCTTTCTTGAGATTCCAGCGCCCCACCGGCGAATCCTCCTCACAGCTGACCGATGACAGGACTACTGGGAAGTGGTCACTACCACACAGGTCGTCGTGAACCTTCCAGTCAAAGTCCAGCATGAGAGAAGGATCACACACAGTGAGGTCTAGAACAGAACTAGATCCGGAACCTGAGTTAGAGTATGTAGGTGAGCCATCGTTAAAGACACATAGGTTAAGTTGAGAAAAAACATCTTCTAACATCTGACCTCTGCCATCATAGTGGTCACTACCCCAAAGGTGAGCATGACCGTTAAAATCCCCCATGAGAATAAAGGGAGGGGGCAGTTGATCTACTAAGTGAAAAATATCATTGCTACAGACCCGCAGTGATGGTGGCAGGTAAATACTGCATATGGTTATGGTCTTTTTTAAGGTAACCCGAGCAGCGACAGCCTGAAGACAGGTGTCGATGCTAACGGGGCTACATAAAATTTGGCTACTAATGAGAAGAGCCGCTCCACCCGAGCGCCTCTCCGAATCAGAGCCTTTATGTATAACATTAAAACCATTAAAAGACACAGGGTCAGAAGTCTTCAGGTAAGTCTCCTGAAGAGATATGACTGAGGGGTTATAGAACTTGACTAAAAGACGTAATTCCTCAAAGTTAGCTCGAAAACCACGACAATTCCACTGAAGCAAAGAGTCCATGATTAAGTCTGATCTGGGGGTAAGGAGTTTTTCCCCCCTTTTTCCTTTACCTTGGAAGGAGTTGAAGAAACAGAGGGGGGCCGGCTCCTGGGCCTCCTCTGGTTCTTCGGAGAGGAAGGGGGTGGAGCTGCCGCAGCATCAGCAACAACAACTTCCACTCCCTCCATCCGCTCCTCCAGTGCAGCATATTTGTTTTGAAGGGGCACATCTGTGTTCCCCTTCTGGGCCCGTGCGCACAGCGGTCCCATAGATTTCTTAGACTTCTGGTCCTGGGCAGCGTTCCTGCCGCTAGAGTTAGCGGCCTTAGAAGGCTGACCAGAGCCAGAAGCCTTTGGAGTTGACTGACTAACAGGTTTGGGTGGGGGCTGAGGCTTAGGGGCAACAGAAGGCGGCACAACCGGACCGGCAGTGTCCGCCTTCTGCGTTCCCTGGCTCCTTGTCACCACCGGAGGAGGGTTACTCTCCAGGGGCGAGATGAGCCGAGGCTCCGCCCCCAACCAAGAAGTTGGGGTCTGACATGAAAAGTCTTTGGTGGGGCGCTTGCCTGCCACCGCTGCACTAAAAGTATACACTGAGGTGTTAGAGGTTGGGGCAGCCGCAGCTGCACCAGGGCCTTCAACCAGTTTTTTGGCATCCAGAAAGGACAGCCCCTTCTCCACACGCACCTGCTGAATCTTGCACTCGGATATCCAACGAGGGCATTTCTTATCCGAAGCCATATGCGCCCCCTGGCAATTCACACACAGGGGGGTGGCTGTGCAGGACTCAGCAGAGTGTCCGGGCCTAGTGCAACGGGCGCATGAAGCCTCTGCCTGACGGCATGTCTTCTGCCCATGGCCATACTTTTGGCACTTAAAGCACCGGAGGGGAAGAGGGACGTACTTTTTCACTCTCAGGGAGTAGTAACCTCCCCAGATGGTAGTAGGAGGGGTGGGGGTGCCAAACGTCAGGATGATGGTAGGGAGACGGATCTCCCCACCACCTCGCTTGGAAGCGAAGCGCCTGACGCAAGTCACCCCCTGAGACTTAAGGTTCCTTACAAGTTCATCTTCTGACAGTTCTGCCAAAGCTTGATCTTTGATTACGCCTCTTGACGAATTCATAGTTTTGTGGGGTGTGACTTCCACAGGAGTGTCTCCGATGGAAGAGAGCCCCAGTAGCCCGCTGGAGTGTGCCCGAGTACGGCACTCCACCAGCAAGTCACCAGACCTGAGGCGCTGGGCGTCAGGCCTGCCAACACGGCTCCTGAGGGTCTCCCCCACCAGAAAAGGATGCAGCTTGGTAACTGGTTTCTCCTTCACCTTGCTATGGACAATGAGGAAGCGAGGCCATACGGCCGACGCCTGAGGCGTCGCTTCCTCACAGTCTGAATCACTGTCATGTGCAATGTCGGTGTCTATGCGCCGTTTCTGTGCTAGTTTTGGTTTTTTGGTTTTATCCATATTATATTAGTAGAGATATTCATCCCCCGGGGGTCCCCGCCCGCCACCGAGCCCAACAAGGGAAAGTGCAACTGTCGGCGGGTCTCCAGCCGACGCACAATGGAGACTGCCCGAAAGATATACTCAAGGGGGTAAGCCCGATTGAACCGTTTGAGCCACCGCCTTCTATCACACCGTTGAATGCAGGGGAATACTGGCGTAAAGCACCTAATCAGCAGCAGAAGCTATAGCATGGTGCTCCGTATAGCAACCCGCATGTCAACAGTGGGATAGGGCTCAACGTGACAAGAGCCGATTGACTAGGCCGGTACGACTAGCCTCCCGTTTAGGTAGAAGTCAAGGCCGAAGTGGAGTTTTGGCACCAGTGAGCCACAGCCCAAAGGGAACCTCAGCCACCAGGATCCTCTTCTCCCCCGACACGGGTCTCCAAGCACGGCAAACACTTGGGATCCAAAGGACCAAAAAGTCACGAGTATTTTTAAGGACCAATCCAACATGGTACGACCTAGGTTAGCACAGCTCCTTAAAAACTGGACCAGTGAAAAGGCTGAACAACATATCTGCTGACATCAAGTCCTAATCCTGGACAAAGATGGCACCCGTCCGCTAGCCCACTCAGTCAGGGACTGAGCGGACTACCCACCTACACCACGTGGAGGCCGGTGCCGGGTAGGCGAGACTGATAAGGTCCACGATCCGGTCCAGGAGAACGGGCCACCAGGAGAAGGACTGCGTTGCATCCCCGGAGCTTGAGCAGGACTTGGGGACCAGGACGCCGGAGGGTAGGTGTAAGCGACCAGTCCATCCCAAGGGATCGAAGCGCATCGACTGCCCAGGCCAGAGGGTCAGGAATCGGGGAGACGAAGAGGGGAAGCAGGAGGGTCCACCTCGTGGCGAAGAGATCGATAAGGGGTGTCTCACAACGAGCGCAGATCAGGCAAAGGAGGTCCCAGCGTAGGGCCCAATCCATGTGAAGAAGCTGACCCCGTCGCAAGAGGTAGTCTGCCAGGACGATCAGGTGACCTGGACTGTGATGGGCTGGGAGGGAGATGTTGCGGTCCTCGTACCAGCGAAAGAGTCGATAGAGGAGGATGCAGAGGTCGGGAGAGCGGGTTCCTCCTTGCTTCTGTAGGCAAGCCACGACTGTGGAGTTGTCGGAGAGGACGAGGAGGTCCTGTGTCCGAAGATCGGGTCGCCAAGCGCAAAGGGCCTGCCAAACTGCAACCAGTCCCAGCGGGTTGACGTGCTGCGAAGCCAGGTTCGCAGGCCAGCGGCCGGCCGTCGAGCGAAACTCGGAAGAAGGTGAGCGCCCCAGCCGTCGAGCGAAAACTCGGAAGAAGGTGAGCGCCCCAACCGTCGAGACCGGCATCGACACAGAGAGACGGGCAGTGGCGAGGTCAGGGGGATCCCGAAGCCGAGCCAAGAATGTCCGTCCAGCGAAGCAGATGGGCCGCAGCACAGGAGAGACCGGCACCAGGGTAGAGAGATCGCCGGAGGACGGTCTCCAGTGGAGGAGGACAGAAGACCGAGGGGAAGGAGATCAGCCGCCGCACTCATCAGGACGAGGAGCTGGAGCCACATTCAGGCGGGGACCGCCGCGTCCGCAGCTACCCACGGGCTAGATCGGCAAGATCTGGATCCGAGGCTCGGGAAGACGCAAGCAGTTGCGGTCGGTCACCAACTGCATCCCCAGGTGAACAAGTGGCGAGAGGTCGGACTGTAGGCGTTGACCAGGGCGACCAGGCGAGAAAACAGGAGGAGAAGAGCATCCCTGCCCTACGAAGAGAGACACCGACTGATTCCGCAGAAGCAGGTCGTCTAAGGAGGAGATCGGCTGGTGGAAGACCGAAGGGCTCGGGCAACCACGGCATCCACGCAAGGACCCAGGGCTGAGGGAGAGACCAAACAGGAGAGGCCGAAACTGGAAACGGTCCCGTCGACGGCAAGCGAAGGCAACGGCGGGGGCGGGAGGCGTGGCACGCGTAGAAGCATCGGGCAGATCCAGGCTGGTGGCGACGACCATGGGCTGAAGGCGACGCGAAGGGTCCGAGGCGGGGGGGGGGGGGGGGGGGGGGGGGGGGGGGGGGGGGGGGGGGGCGGGGGTCATGCCGAGTGACGAGCACCATCGCAACTTCCCGAAGAAGAGCGGAGACCTACGCATGAAGGGCGAGGGCCTTGGTCCAAATGGGCGGGAACTCAGTCCACAAGGGTGGCGCTGGGCCCACGGGCCTAGAAGGGTTCCTTCAGAGACTGCCAGGCAGGGCCGAAGGGCGCGGGTACCCACAGGAGCACAGTAGAGCTGCGACGTCGCATCAGGGGAGAAGGCCAGGGAAGGGAGCCAGTCCGTCACGAACGAAGGAAGGCTAGGGGGCGGAGGGTCCGAAGCCCCGCGGAAGAACCGCTTGAGCTGGGAAGAGTTGCCGCAAGCACGAGCGCCGGCGGAACCACCGGAGGCAGCGGGCACGAAGGGGAGCGAGTGGCCAGCGAACCAGGGGGCCGAAGGCAAAGACACCAGCAGGCCAGCAGTGAACGGAAAGGACCGTGTCAGGGGCGGAGCTCGGTGGAGGGGCAGAAGAGCCTCAGCATCCTCTGAGCGGTGGAAAAGCACGAAGAGACGGGCCTCGTCGCTCCAAGGCGCATAGAGCCCGCCACGAGGAGGGACAGGGCAGCAGGACGCCGAGTCATCCACCGGAGAGGGTCAGGGAGACGCTGGAGGCGAGGGTGCAGAGGGCGGGGAAGACGGATGTCCCGAGGAGAACGACAGCGCCGAGCACAAGGCGAAGGTCGACCGGGACACAGGAGGGAGTCAAGCGGCCGGGCGACGAACGCCGGGCGCCGTAACTATCCAGGCGACGAGGGCTAAGACGTCGATCCCCTCTTGCACTGGGTGTACATACATACATTTTAGAAAAAAATTCATTTTTCTTTAAAAGGTATTTTTTCGAAAAATACTTACCGATGACATGACTGAATGGAAGTGTCTACTACTTACTCATTCTAGCCTAAGAGCCAGTTGTGTAAAAACACAACCCGGGAGGCACTCGGGGAACCCCGAGGGGACCAAGAGTTGTCTCCCTATACCCACCACCCGGAAGCCGGGTACCCATAATCCCTCAGTCAGGATACTTAGCGCACCAGCGGCAAGCGGGGCAGGTGGGAGGGTCGTTTGAGTCATGTCATCGGTAAGTATTTTTCGAAAAAATACCTTTTAAAGAAAAATGAATTTGTTTCTTCAAAAACATTACCGATGACATGACTGAATGGAAGAATTGCGAATAGGAGGTGGGTGCCGCGCTCCAGCACACCTTAGGGCCCAAGGGCCGTCCTCCCTAACGCAAACTCCCGACGACCCTAGGTAGGTGAACACCTACGGCGCTGAGGCGCCCGGAGGGAGTTGTGCCCCCCGCAAAACGCCCCCAGCAGAGCGAGGAGTCTCGCTGGCCTGGCAGAAACCTGCGATTGAGGCGGGCGAAGTCATCCCGCCCGCCAGCCTCCAGTAGCCACGAAGTGTAAGACAGTACAGTCCCTGACGAATGTGATGTTCGTGGCCATGCAAGTGCCTTGATAACGTAACTGTAGCCTCTAACCTCCCTGAGGGAGGGGTCCTGTAATTCAGAACGTATGACTGAGCTGAGCCAGGAAGAACGTCCGGCATGTAGCGTCAGTGGTGCCGGAACCGGCAAGAGGCGAGCACGTCCGTAGCGAACGGCTATGTCGTAGGCACACGTGAGGCTTGTACAGGTATTTGCTACGTGGTCTCCTGGTGGAATAGCGCCCCGTAAGCGGGCGCAAGGTGAACCCGTGGACCAAAGGCGCGGCGGTCCAGGTAAGGTATGGTCCGAGAGGAGCTGTACGTAATTGTTCCCTCGAACTGTAGGCAGACTGGGCGAGTCGTAGCTCCTGAAGCTCGTTAACCAATCCACCATGGCAACATCCCTCAGGCGCCGTATGGCGGCAAGGGCAAGACGTAGCATGCGATGACTCCTCACGAGGGGAGTCGACAGGAGGCTCCGGACGAGCGCGTGTAAGTCTCTCCGAACCGGGCTCCGAGGAGAGGCGGGTTATCTGCCGGCAAGTGGACCCCCAGCAGGATCCCGGCGGCTTACTTGGAGACGAGTGGGTACCGAGATTGGACGTGGGACGTCGCCAAGCGCGACTCTCTGAACTGGGCTCCGTGAGGCGAGTTCTCTGCTTCTCAAAAGCTGTGTCCGAGCTCGCTCCGTCCGGGTAGCGGCCTCGGTCAAAACCCCACCCTGTGCCCTAGTACACTGAAATCTTTGTGGAGACCCTCCACAGGATCATCCTAGTCTCATGCGCCGATCCTCCAAAGGTGTCCTGGTGCATTCCGTGTGTAGCCACTGTTCCCACCGGGGAAGACTGGCCCAGATCTACCGTCGGTCCAGGTAGCGTCACGCACGGAGGGAGTTGAAGTTCTTTCCCCAAGCACCAGGGTAGGGGGTACGCACTGGTCAGAGGATCGCCAGCTGCCCTGATCCTGGAAGTACACCTCCGCTGTCGCGTTGCCGGAGAGGAGAAGCTCCTGTGACCTATCCTTCCTCCCACGAGCAGAAGAAGAAGGCCTAGTAGTCCGCGTCGGATCCAAGCTAAGCACGCTCTTGTCCGCGAAGTCCGAAGGTCGGAGGGTTGGACCTCGAGAAGAATCACGGAAGTAGGAAGCGTAGCTTGAGCAGCCGGGCTTAGAGACGACCAAGGTGCGTAGATCCGACTCCGTGTAGTGGCTAGGTCCTCCGCCACGAGCACAGCCAAGCGGTACCACCTGTCCGAAGTCCGGCACCCCCCGGGTGCCCAAAGAAATTTGTCGAGATGGCTAGACGTCAGGGAGCAGGGGCTGCGCCTTGGTTCCCCGGTGTCCATGATGGATGAGAACCCCCAGTGAGTCAGCTGGCGATGCCGGGCAAACTTCCGCAGAAGGGCGGCGGCGATGAGCTTGGATGTCCCGTCCAGCGCCGGCCGAGTGTCCATCCGTGCAGAACAGGTCTGCCGGAACCGCAGCACTGGAAGCCGAAGAAGAGGGAGAGGAGAATGGCTGAGACGTCCGAGCAACCAGACCGAGGGGTCGCCAGCCGTCACACTCAGGGTGTCGAAGTCCCGCTGTCTGGAACCGGCGACCGAGGAGGGCTCTGAGGGAAGGAATCCCGCTGACGGCGAACCACAGAGGTCGAAGACTCCCTCCGAAGGGGAGAGCGAAGACGGAGCGACGCGGCGAGGGTCTCCTGAGAGCCGAAGGCGGGTCCCGACGAGGAGAACGGCTGCGACGAGGAGGAACGGAACGGAGAGGACGAGGGAAGGGGGAGTGGCCGGTCGATGGGAAGAGGAACGGGACAAACGGGAGTCTGAACGAGATGGGGAACGCGAAGAAGGCGAAACCCGTCCGAGTCGAGGGAGACCTGATCCGTCGAACGCTGAGAGGAGAAGGTCCTCCTTCGATCTTGCGAAGCAGAGCGGTAACGGTGAGTAGAATCCCGGCGCCTACGATCTTCGCCAACAGGAGGCTCTGTAGGAGTGCGTGTCAGTCTCTGTGAACCAGGCTCTTGGGAGAGGCGGGTTGCTTGCCGGCAAGGGGACCCCTGCAGCCAGAGACGAGTGGGGAATGAACCAGGCTCTTGGAAGAGGCGAGTTTCTGAGCACTAACCGTTGAAAACTCAGTGCGCCTACTGTGTCGGATCAAGTTGGCCTCGCACATCCCGTGCTGGGGGCACAGCGAAAGGCGTCTCGGTAATCTCCCAGCACCCGAGCGGGAAGGTCCTCCTATGATCTTGCGAGGGAGAGCGAAAACGTCGCGTAGAATCCCTGTGTCTACGCTCTTCACAACCAGGAGGCTCCGGACGAGTGCGTGTATGTCTCTGTGAACCAGGCTCTTGGGAGAGGCGGGTTTCTTGCCGGCCAGGGGACCCCCAGTGGAATCCCGGCGGCTTCCTCAGAGACGAGTGGGGAACGACGGTGGAGGAGGGATGCCATGAGCGTCCCACCAAACCAGGCTCTTGGGAGAGGCGGGTTATTTCCACCAGCTGTGTCCGGGTGCGCTCTCTAACGGAGGCGGTCTCGACGGTCGAACTCCCACTTTGTGCACTAATCCCTCGATTACTTAGTGGCGTTTTCTGTGTCGGATCCAGTTGGTCTCGCACGTCCGGTGTCAGGGGCACAGCGGAAGGCGTCTCGGCAATCTTCAAGTACCCGAGAGGGTAGGAGGCTCCCTCCTATAAGTTCCAGAGATTAGACCATCGCAGCTCCGGCCAGGTAGCCCAGACGTCACAAGTATGGTCGGAAGCACACCCAGCGCACAGGAGACAGACTGTATGGATATCCGACGGCCACTGGAAGCCTCCGCATCGTTTGCAGGTCACCAGTAGGCCAATGCAACACACCAACCTGAGGTGGCCTGGAACTGTGTCGATAGTAGTCCCCGCTTCCTTGGAGACGAGCATCCTTACTAGAGTCCCTGGACGTGCACGTGAATGTCTCTGAGCCGGGCTCCGCGGGAGGCGGGCTTTCTTGCCGGTAAGGGGGACCCCCAGTGGGATCCCGCGGGCTTTCTTGGAGACAAGTGGGACCGATAGTGGACATGGCTTCTTAGAAGGCTTCGTCCGGGCGTGCTCCCTCCTGGAAGCGGCCTCATCGATCCAGGCCCACTTCGTGCACTAGTCCACTGAATCCGGTGTGTAGCTTCCCACAGGGACGTCCTGGTCTCAAGCGACCGGTGCCAAGGATACGTTGGCTGGCGTATCCACATCCTGCGCATAGGAGACCCGACCTAGTGGTTGTCCGACGGCCACCGGCACCTCTGCCTTGCGTGAAGGACATCAGCATGCCCCTCATCGGGGCAGAACAGGATCCTTCAAGCACCAACAACATAGGTCGCTCCCGCCTGCAGACGCTTCAATGCTGCCATCTGCGCTGCTGAGGCCAGGTGACACAATCATTCCAATGTGGTAGGAGGCACCTCCCGTGTCGGAAGACAGGCCTAGTCCCAAATGGGCGCTGCCTGGACATGAAGAACACACCTACCAGTAGCAGCCGGGCTGGTGCTTACAGCCGAGAAGCTGCTTGTCCTCTCCAGGTGGTAGTGTACTGCAACGTCCTAAGAAGTCGGACGTGTGCGTAATTGTCATACCGAGCGGGCCTTGCCAGAGGCTGTTCATGTGCGCTCCCCCTGGCAGCAGCCTCCACGATCCACGCTCGCGCACTAGTCGTGACATCCGGTGTGGCTTCTCCATGTCAGTCCGTTGTCGTGCGGAAAACCCGCGGTGTCCGGGAGGCGCCTAAACCGGTGCCGATCGCTTGCAACGCAAGCATGGGCCGCGGGGCAACCAGTGCGGTGGCGAAAGACCCCTGGGGGCTGAACTAGCCACTGTCATCTGTGTGAATGGGTAGCACATCCCTGCAACAGATAACACACCCGAAGGCCTGCGGGCGAGTCCTGTGGGACTAAGCCACGAAAGGTAGCCTTCGTAACAACAAAACACACAAGCACCAAAGCGGGGTAACAGACTGTCAAGCCTGCACGCCAGCAGTGCAGTAAGAAGGTCGACTCACTGCCATCAAGCACTAAGGTGAGCAACCAACATATGTAGCAAAAGTCAAACATGTCATGACAGAAGCGAGGTACCAAACTGCACGCCTACAACTAGCCGTGCAGTAAGCAAGTAGGCCCACTGCCGCCAAGCGCTAAGGCGAGGGAACAACATATGTACACAAAAGACTAATACGTCATGATGGAAGCGAGGTACCAAACTGCACGTCTGCAATCTAGCAGTGCAGTAACGAGGTAGCTTCACCGCCGTCAAGTGCTAAGGTGAGCAACAACATATGTACCAACCCCTGTCATAAAAGGAGTCAGGCCCCAACATCATTACTAAGGGTGACCGCGTGTGGAAAAAAACAACACCGGCCGCATGCTGTACAATTCAATACGCAATGACAACCAAGACAAGAAAAACATCTGGGGCAGTAAATCACCACTTTATGTGGACATGTCACGAGGGGCCCGCCCAGCCAAGGAGCGTAAACCCCCAAGCTGCCCGCCGGAACGTATATATCCACTCTCTAAGGTACGTGAGCACTTGTCCACAGCGTATGCCTGCGTATGCGAGCGTGCGCTTAAATTCATCACCCGTATCTATACAAACATCCCGCAAGCGAAAACAGAAAAGGGGCCAGAACAGGCGCTGGTACCGAACAAACTACGCGATGACAAGGCGTGACCCAAGCTGCCACTCAGCTAATCAGGCCATGGAGTAAAAGAATTCTCCACACGCAAGGTACAAATGCGTAGGAACTTAGCTACGATTCACCGAAGGTGAGTGGGCGGACAATTACAGTGAGAAGAAGACGAAAAAGTTCGTACCTGCACAAACCAGTGCCCAGCCCGGGAACCGGCCGAGGGTCAACCCCGCTACCTTACCTCTCCGCCGAAGGGGAACGGGGGGAGACGTCCAAACCCCGCCTGGCACGACCGGCGAAGCTCACCGGACAGCTCACCAGCGGTCGAAGCGTAGGCGCTAAGCAGTGGGGACGAGAAAGCCACGCAGCAGCACAGGCAGGGCCGACGAAACGATCCTATCTCCCGCTCTTCAATCCAACAGCAAGTCCGAAACCCGAGAACCGGTCGAAAAACCAAAGTCCGTAGGCTAGAGCAGAGCGCAAGACGACCGAATCGTGCGCCTAAGTAGACTAGACTGGGGGATTATGGGTACCCGGCTTCCGGGTGGTGGGTATAGGGAGACAACTCTTGGTCCCCTCGGGGTTCCCCGAGTGCCTCCCGGGTTGTGTTTTTACACAACTGGCTCTTAGGCTAGAATGAGTAAGTAGTAGACACTTCCATTCAGTCATGTCATCGGTAATGTTTTTGAAGAAACAAAAATTCATTTGTTTTTTCAAAATACATTACCGATGGCATTACTATATGGAAGAATATCAAAGAGGAGGAGGGTGCCGACACCCAAACCCTAACGTAGAGCCCTCCGCTATCCCGCAAGAAGCACTCCTGACGATTTCAGCTAAGAAGTGGCTATGGTGCTGTGGCGCGCGGAGGGAGTGCTGAGCCGTGGAGAGGTCGCCCATCAAGACCAGGGAGTCACGCTGGCCAGATAGGTCGCGGAGGTAGAAGCGGGAGCAAGTGGAACAGCACACCTGCCTACCGCCCGTCCCCAAGTCATAACCGAGCAGAAAGCGGTCAAAGCCGCTCAGGGGCTACTGCTCGTACTTCATGCGCCCGGAACTGTAACCTTCTATCCCGTAAAGGGAGAGGTTGGGTAGGCCAACGAGTCACCCACCGAAGACAAGGCGAACTGTCTGGGTCGAGCTACTCGGCCTGCCTGACGAAGGGTAGGAAGAGGCGGGCAGGCAAGACGGTGTGGCCGATAGCAGTGCAGGAACTGCAGTGCCTGGACTAGGTCCTGACGACGCACCCCGTGGGTCGGTCGTCCCCTGAACGGGGATAAGGTCAGCCACTGGGGTGCAGCCGAGAGAGGCCGGCGCAAGACCTGAAGGCCGGGTCGATGAGAAGTTGCGATGAGTGAAGGTTCGGACTGCCAACCTGCGGGGCGGACCGAGAGAGCATGCGGCTCGCACCCGCGGGAGCCGTGGCGAGCACCAGGAGGAACATGTTTCCGGGCCAGGACGGAGAACCGTGCCAAGGCAGGGGTTCGAAGCAGTCTGTAAATAGCCACGTCCGGGTCCAGACAAGGTCCCACCGAGGTAAGAGAGAACCGGAGAGAGTACAACTGAATTCAAGGTCCCAAGGACCGAAAAACTCGCCAGAGCCAGATCCTAAAGGCACCGGCAGAGGGAAGCGAGTACGATTACGGAGCGGTAACTCTTGACGGACAAAAGGAGCTTAACCTTGGTCGTCGAAGAGCCCTAAGGGGAACTCCGCCCGTAGGGATAGTGGGGGCGGAACCGCCGAGAGGCGCGCCCCGACTGGTAGAATCTCCCCTAGCCGTCGCACACAACACTGGTAACAGTCCGCGGGCTGCTGCCATAGCCGTCCCGCTGCCTCCGAGAATCCAAAGCCGGGGGCACGAGGAAGAGAACC
Source organism: Semisulcospira habei (assembly GCA_036245525.1). NCBI lineage: Eukaryota > Metazoa > Mollusca > Gastropoda > Semisulcospiridae > Semisulcospira > Semisulcospira habei. The sequence goes on from BTPG01000001.1 coordinate 274,470,038, forward strand.
GTGGAGCAGGAAGAAGACACTGCAGAATCTTCGGCACCACACCGAGAGGGGGAAGGCCACAGGGAACAGTCCATCCCAAGAAGAACAGCGCGTCTGCAGCCCGGGCGAGAGGCTGAGCCCGTGGTTCTCTCAGTGCCTAGCCGGAGGCCCAAGGCCCCAAAACCCAACCGGCCCAGGGTAACGGGCAGGACTGTAGGCTGTAACCGTATGCCTGGGAAGGCCGGAAGAGTGTGGCGTAGCCCTAGCTGCACCTGAGTCCACAGAAGAAGGCGGGTCGAGCTTGCTCAAAGTCGGGTTCGCCTGACTCCCCGAAAGGAGAGCGGCAGCGGACAGGTAGCGAAGTGTCGTCCTTACGAGGGTAACTGTCTCCAGCCTGGTCAAGGAAGTCCCCACAAGCATACTGCCGCGGACTTGTATGGAGGCGGCAGCGCAGATCCGCCCTGAAAGAAGACGGGACTCATAGTACCAAAGACAAGCTGCGCGTCGACTACAGCGTCCGGTCAGCGCGCTCCACTGAGCGCGGTCCCGGAAAATCCTGACAGAAGTGCTGCGTTCTAGCCCTAGGAGCGTGGTCAGAGCCGTCCTCTCGGGTCTGTATCTGCAACCGGTGAAGAAGCTCGCTCTCGTAGCTAACTCTCGCCGACCCACCATCCCAGGGCAGGAACCACTCGGGAAGGTCCTAAATGGAGCGCTGACCTCCTGCGTAGGGCAAAGAGGACAAGGCCCCACCTTCTTGGAAGCAGCAACGTAGGGCCAACCAGCTAAGGTGCTGAAACCTGTTCCCGTGTCCAACTCGAGCCGAAGCAGTCAGCGGAACCGGGTAGAGACCACTAGTAGTGTGGGAGCTGCCAACTGTTTCCTGTAAGAATCCGAGTCGCCGAAGTCGGCGAAACCGGACAGCGTCCAAAGGAGGACTGTGGTATCTGCCGGAGCAGGAGAACGGGCCCGTGACCGAAGTCGCGCACTGTTCTGTCGCCTGCAAGAACCACTAACCGTCAGCGTAACTGTAGATTATCCTGTGTCGCCAAGTCGACGGAAGCCAGCCAGCGCGCTAGCCGGGTCTGTGTTTCGCTGCCGGAGTAAGAACGGACGCGCGACCGAAGTCGCAGCGCCGACTGTGCCAACGCCTGGTAGATCCCCAAACCGGGACTGAGGGGATTACCAGCGTGTTAGACTTGAACTGAAAGGAGAGTCTGCACCTGAAGCTTGGCTCTAGTAGCAGCGGCCGGAAAGGGTGCACTAGACGGGTCTGTGTTAGCTGCCGGTGCAGGAGGACGGGCTCGCGGCCTACGCTGCTGCGTTGACTGTAGTCTCACCAGGTGAAAAACCACTAGTCGGGTCTGAGGGTCTAACCAAAGTTGGACCTAGATCCGAGCTGGACTTGTCAGCTGCAACATAGCGAACCAAGGAACCAAGCGCAAGCGCCCCCGCAGGTACACAAGAACAGTGGAACCGCACGAAGAAGAACACGGCGTATGCTGAAACACGACGCCCTACCCCGTCCCAAGAGCGCCGGACAGAAGCCGAGACTGAGATTACCTTGCCAGAATGCAAGGAAAAGGCAAGAAAGAACGTAACAAAAAGTGTAGCCAGGTGCCGTCCCACCAAGATGGCGACGAAAACCGATACCCGTCCGGCCAAGGGCTGCGAACGGCGCAGGAAGCAGAGACGCCCGTCACAACTGGTCGGCTTAGATTGAACAGCACCACGAGGCAAAGGTAACAACCAGGGCCTATGCAAGTCCACAACTAGCCAAGGCGACGCCAGAGGGCACAAGCCGAAGAAGGCGAAGAACGCACCGGTGAAGTCCCGGAAGCCGGCTGACTGAAGGAGGGACTAGCGACGCTAGGCCTGCCTCTGCGCGTAGATCCCCGCGGAAGCCTGTCTCTCCATAAATGAAGGAGGACCGAAGAAGAGGGGGAGGAACTACGCCAAGACCCAAGCGAGAAGTCGGCGAGCTGAGCGAAGAGCCAACGTCATCCGAAGAGGAGACAGACGTGACCGCTAACAGCTGGGAGAAAGAACCAGTCGTCGAGTCTCGAAGGAAGAAGACAACAGCCGAATCCGTAGGATGACGGCTGAGAATATCCGGTTCGAAGAAGCGAGGCCGTCCATCCCTCGAGGCGCAAGGAGGGGCGAGCGGCTCCCAGAGCGCCGAAACGCCGCGCGAGAGGAAGACGCAACCCGCCCGCGAAGCCCGCAGGCGGCTCGTCATACGGCGGAGGGACCGCGAAAGACGGACGGTCAGCAGCGAACTGAGATCCGAACGCGGGTGCCGAAGACCGCTCCCCGAGCGGAACCGGTCTAGGGACAAGAGTCCGGGTCCCGCCGGGCCCGTAGTCGCCCAAGACCACTCAGCAAAGCAAGGCGGGGAGGGAACAGTCCAAAGTCACGCTAAGACCGCTCAGCGAAGCGAAGCGGTGAGGAGACAGACTAAAGTCACGCCAAGACCGCTCAGCGAAAGCGAAGCGGGGAGGGGACAGTCTATAGTCACGCCTAGTCCGCTCAGCGAAAGGCGAAGCAGGGAGGGTACTGTCTATAGTCACGCCAAACCCGCTCAGCGAAGGCAAAGCGGGGAGGGGACAGTCAAAGTCACGCCAAGCCCACTCATCGAAAGCGAAGCGGGGAGGGGACAGTCTATAGTCACGCCTAGTCCGCTCAGCGAAAGGCGAAGCGGGGAGGGTACTGTCTATAGTCACGCCAAACCCGCTCAGCGAAGGCGAAGCGGGGAGGGGACAGTCAAAGTCACTCCAAGCCCGCTCAGCGAAGAGCGAAGCGGGGAAGGGGACAGTCTGTAGTCACACCAAGCCCGCTCAGCAAAAAGCGAAGAGGGGAGGGGACAGTCTATAATCACGCCAAGCCTGCTCAGCAAAAGCGAAGCAGGGAGGGGACAGTCTTAAAGTCACGCCAAGCCCGCTCAGCGAAGAGCGAAGCGGGGAGGGGACAGTCTGTAGTCACGCCAAGCCCCCTCAGCAAAGAGCGAAGCGGGGAGGGGACAGTCTATAATCACGCCAAGCCTGCTCAGCCAAAGCAAAGCAGGGAGGGGACAGTCTTAACGCCACGCCAAGCCCGCTCAGTGAAGAGCGAAGCGGGGAGGGGACATTCTGTAGTCACGCCAAGCCCGCTCAGCAAAAGCGAAGCGGGGAGGAGACAGTCTATAATCACGCCAAGCCTGCTCAGCAAAAGCGAAGCAGGGAGGGGACAGTCTAAAAGTCACGTCAAGCCCGCTCAGCGAAGAGCGAAGCTGAGAGGGGACAGTCTGTAGTCACGCTAAGCCCGCTCAGCAAAAAGCGAAGCGGGGAGGGGACAGTCTATAAACACGCCAAGCCTGCTCAGCAAAAGCGAAGCAGGGAGGGGAAAGTCTTAAAGTCACACCAAGCCCGCTCAGCGAAAGGCGAAGCTGGGAGGGGACAGTCTGAAGTCACGCCAAGCCCGCTCAGCAGAAAGCGAAGCGGGTAGGGGACAGAAGGGGCGAACGAATCCGCACCTGTGAATAAAAGTCTGAGTCACACCGGGCCCGCCTGGAAAGTTCGGGGCGGGGGGGTGACAGAAAGGTGTCATGCCAAGCCCGCTCAGGAAAAGCGAAGCGGGGAGGGGACAACTGGTGCGCACGAAACCGCACCTGTGAGTAAAAGTCTGAGTCACACCGGGCCTGCCTGGAAAGTTCGGGGCGGGGGGGGGGGTGGGGGGGGGGTGGACAGAAAGGTGTCACGCCAAGCCCGCTCAGGAAAAGCGAAGCGGGGAGGGGACAAATGGTGCGCACGAATCCGCACCTGTGAGTAAATATCTGAGTCCACTCATGTGGGAAGCACGACCCTGATACTCGCCTGCCCTGCTCAGAAGACTCGGAGAGGGGAGGGAGTTTCTGCGCGTCTAAGGTAAAAGAAGGGGACTTACCTGCGGGCTGGCAGGCCCGGAAGCCGTAGTGAAGTGGGGCCCGAGAAGCCGACGTAGCGACGCCATCCTGCGGAGAAGTCCGGGGAGAACGTTGAGACCAGGAAGAAGGACACGTCTGTAGGATCCCACACCCGAGACCGCCGGTCCTCACTCCCGTCAGCACACACGTCACACATCCTGTCGGAAGAGCAGTAGAGCACGGCCGGCAGGCGACGAGGGCGAACGAGGGCCACAGAAATCCTCACAAAGGGGGGCAAACTTCAACAGAAGCTGCCAAAGCGTTCGTTGTACACTGTTCACAGGAAGGAACACACTCAAGCGCCGAACTCACACCGCGAGGCAAAAGCCACGTGAGTAAAGTCACAAGCTGAAACCCCAAGGCTGCAGCCAAGGACGAAGTTCACTGAAAGTCAAACCGGTCGGAACCGGTCGGCGCTAAGTCCACACACAGTAAAAACGTTGAAGTGTGGAACACACCAACGAAGTACACTGAGTCCAAGGAGAAGTCAAAAACAAGGCAAAAAGCCAAGTAGTAGGAAACCACAGAAGAACCGGTCAAAAAAACGTAGCAAGGCAAAAGCCCGACCGCCCACGGTCGAGCTAAGAGTGAAACTGAGGTGAGTTCTCCACACGCATGGTGGGATAGGTTGGTAGGGGAGGACACCCGGGCGCCTATACTTGGATCCCCGGTGTCTCCTCCCCAGTTGTGTAGGGGACACAACTTTGGGCTGAAATCTACAAGCAATTGAGTGTATTCCATATAGTAATGCCATCGGTAATGTATTTTGAAAAAACAAATTGGTAAACAAGTAGACTATTTCCTGACAGTCATGTCATCGGTAATGTGTTTTGAGGAAACAAAGCTGCTATCAGCACCAATGAGATTGTTCCAATCTCTACTTTCACCCACAGGCCTTAATTGGCAGTGCATATGTATGCCAATGCTATGCAAGTCTCTGTATTGACGAGCAGGAGATTGACGTGTGTACAGAACTTCAGTAAAAGGTTCATTCCACATATCAGCCAAGAAACTGCGGCATCAAATGCATGGTGGTCAGTCAAATTTATGACACCAACCTTGAAGAGAAGTAACGGCAGCACTCATAATGGCATGATGCATAAAACAGATGAAAAGCAGTGGGACCCTTTGGCAGTCGGTAGTGGTTTTTGTGGATTTCTGTGGGAATCATCGTGACAAAAACCACTACCGACAGCAAAAGGGCTAATACAAACCTTCCACAAAAACAACTGTTGCTTCCGGCAGTGATAGGGCAGCAACACAGAACCCCACATTAGCTTTGATCTTTTGTATAAGCAGTCCTGTGGCCAGACACTGGCCCTACACACATGCCAGCCCTCTTAGCAACTTTTCCTCTTCCCCAACAAGCTTGGCCCCATAGGCCTCACCTAAGCACTATCGCAATCAATCCTGCAAAGAAATAACTGTATGTAGTGCACATTTAACTTGTTCAGTGCCAAGAAAATTGAACACCACCCAACTGCAAGAGATATAGATCCCCCTGAGCCCCTGCAGTTGCGGGGGCTCATGAGGATCTATACCTCCTGTTGACACCACTTCAACTCGTTCCTGGGACAGCTAGGGTTTGTAGTGTTGAATTAACGAATATTGCAGTAAGGCAGCTGGCACTGAATGGGTTCAAATGTGTATCTGCCGCATCAAAGTAGTAAGTCGCTAACTTTCAAGACCCAAGATCGATACACCTGAAAGCTGCAACACGTCTGGTGAGTCACTGACATTTCCAGTAGCAGTGATATTTGAGCGTTCACTTACCTTGTAATCTGCGGAGCAGTGTGGCCATTGGGTGGAACCAGCACGCCTTGGTCCGTGACATGCAGTTCTGCATCTGTAAGCACATTACTACACTGATAGTTCAGGATGACATCTAAATGTATCACAGTAGAACACAGGTGTGTTGGACTGTGATTTCAACCTTACAGATCAAGGCTGCAAGGTCTAAAATCATAGCCACACATACATTGTACATACATTTGTGTTTTACAAATCTCCAACCAAAAGTGAAAATCATCCAAGAAACATGTATTATATTATATTGAGCAGCATTTTGCTTGATATAGTGCGATAACAGGCAGATGTGATTATGCGACTTGAATCAAAATGTCCCGAGTCGAAGACGAGGACATTAATTGATTCGAGTCAAGTAATCACATCTGTCTGTTTATCGGCACTATATCAAGCAAAATGTTGCTCAATATAATGTATGTACCCAGTCCAAAACAAAACTTTACCAGAGTCCTTCCGATTACCGCCATTGGAGCTTTAGTGGTCAATTTCGCTATATTTGGATATAAAACTTCCCAAATTGACACTACTAACCAAAATGTACTCAGCGCAACTCCACCAAAGCTAACATCTACACAGTGCAAATGTGTTTCTCTGATTTTCCATTTATTTTTAGAACTAAATAAACTCAGCGTGAATCTTCACAACATGATTCCACCCAACATAAATCAAAAAAGGCTTGAATTTTTCTCAAATAAAAAATATCTCAATGGAATAGCGACAGCACACATTCACACTGGGTAGATTTACGCCCAGCTTCATTTAGGCTGTGTAGACTTTCGCTCCTCGCGCTGGGACCATACGGCGTTGAGGCGCGTCCCCTGGGTGGTGGATAGGGGGTCCCTCGTGAGAGGGGTGCACCGAATGAAATAAGGTGCCGTGAACCAACATGGTCTAAGGGAAGGTGACCCCGACAGAAAACCCCTGGTCCTCCTAGTAAGGGGGTTGGGCGTGGGGGTAGCTTCCCCACCCTGCAAAAAAGGAAACAGCTACAAAAACGCCGACGAAAAGACTAACAGTAATTCCTTTCCTGGAGGAGGAAGGTTCTTCTACTAGAAGACTTATGACGTCCTGTGGTGAAAGCCGGAAGTCTTCGGAAGCCACAGGACCGAGCCGCCTCTCTCTATCCAGGGATACAACCATGGGCACATGGAACGTCAAGACCATGTACCAGAGCGGCAAGGCCGCCCAGATAGCAGCGGAAATGCAAAAGTACAACCTTTCCCTGCTAGGCATCAGTGAAGCCAGATGGACGCAGTCTGGCCAAAAAAGGCTGTTAAGTGGGGAGATGATTCTGTATTCAGGTCATGAAGAGGAGAATGCCCCCCATACAGAAGGAGTAGCACTCATGCTGTCACCAGTGGCACAGAGAGCGCTGATGGGATGGGAACCTCTTGGGCCAAGAATTATAACAGCAGCCTTTAGAACCAAGAAAAAGCTCAAGCTGAACGTCATCCAGTGTTATGCGCCCACCAATGACAGTGACGAGGAAGAGAAACAAGAGTTCTACGACCGACTCCAGAGTGCCGTGGACAAATGTGCGGAGCGAGACATCACCATCGTCATGGGCGATTTTAATGCCAAAATAGGGGAGGACAACACCGGATACGAAGAGGTGATGGGGAGACAGGGACTAGGCTCGGAGATGAGTGAGAACGGGGAGAGGTTTGTAGACTTTTGTGCTCTAAACCGACTTGTCATTGGAGGCAGCATCTTCCCACACAAAAGAATACACAAAGCAACTTGGGTCTCACCTGACCATACAACAGAGAACCAAATAGACCATATCTGCATTAGCAAGAAATTTAGAAGATCCCTTCAAGATGTTCGAGTGAGGAGGGGAGCAGATGTCGCCTCAGACCACCATCTGCTTACCTTAAGAATGAAGCTCAAGCTAAAGAAAAGCCGCACAGAGACAACAAGAAGACAGCGCTATAATGTAGGCCTCCTGAGAGAAACTGGAGTTAGAGAAGAGTTCAAACTGGTGCTGTCCAACTGGTTTCAAGCGCTACAGGAGCTAGTAAATGAAGAGGAGGCGGTCACCACAGAGCAGCAGTGGAAGGCAGTTAGAGAGGCGCTGAACTCAACCTGCAAAGACACTGTAGGGCTCAGGAAACACCACCACAAGGACTGGCTGTCGGCACAGACCTTGAAGAAGATAGAAGCGAGGAAGCAGAAGAAAGCAGCGGTCAACAACAGTCGCACGAGAGCAGCCAAAGTAAGGGCACAGGGGGAATACTCGGAAGCCAACCACGAGGTGAAGAGGAGTATCAGGGCAGACAAGAGGGCCTACACAGACAGCCTGGCAGCAGAGGCAGAAAAGGCAGCAGGCAGCGGCAACATGAAACAGCTCTACGACATTACCAGAAGATTGTCGGGTAAGTATGGCCATACAGAAAGACCAGTAAAAGACAAAGAAGGCAAGCCTATTGCAGACAGAGCAGACCAACTCGACAGATGGGCCGAGTATTTTGAAGAGTTACTGAACAGACCTAGCCCACCCGACCCCCCCGACATCCAGCCGGCAGAGACCGACCTACCCATCAGCTGTGACAGACCCAGCCGGGAAGAGATCAGAAAAGCAGTGGCATTTTTGAAGAATGGCAAAGCAGCAGGGCCAGATGGCATCCCAGCGGAGTCTCTGAAAGCAGACCTAGAGACAACAGTTGAGATGCTGTACCCACTGTTTGGAAAGATCTGGGAAGAGGAGGTGATGCCAGCTGACTGGAAGGAGGGGTACCTAATCAAGCTTTCCAAGAAAGGCGACCTCAGCAAGTGTTCCAACTACAGAGGAATCACCTTGCTGTCAGTACCAGGAAAGGTCAACAGGATCATCCTAGAGAGAATGAAGAGCTCCGTTGACCCCCAGCTGAGAGACCAGCAAGCAGGATTCAGGAAGAACCGATCATGTACAGACCAGATCGCCACTCTCCGCATCATCGTGGAACAGTCTCTGGAGTGGAGCTCCCCGCTGTACGTCAACTTTGTGGATTATGAGAAAGCATTTGACAGCATGGACCGAGAGACTGTGGAAACTCCTACGACACTACGGTGTACCCACAAAGCTCGTCCGCCTGATCAAGAGCAGCTATGATGGCATGACATGTCGCGTGATCCACGAAGGGCAGTTCACCAGCGAGCTCCAGGTCAGAACTGGTGTCAGGCAGGGGTGTCTGCTGTCTCCGTTCCTCTTCCTACTGGCCATAGACTGGGTCATGAAGATGACCACAGAGCACAGACGAAGTGGAATACAGTGGACACTGTGGACACAGCTTGACGACCTCGATTTTGCAGACGACTTGGCATTACTGTCCCACACTCATCAACAAATGCAGGACAAGACCACGAGGCTTGCTGACATCTCGTCCCAAGTGGGCCTCACCATTCACAAACAGAAAACAAAGACAATGAGGCTGAACGCAACCAGGGAAGAACCAGTCTTGCTTGCTGGCACCCCGCTGGAGGAGGTGGAGTCCTTCACCTATCTCGGGAGCATCATAGACAAAAAAGGCGGCACTGATGCAGATGTCAGAGCACGAATCGGTAAAGCCAGAGCAGCCTTTCTCCAGTTGAAAAAAGTGTGGAGTTCCAGAGAGCTGTCACAACACACCAAAGTCCGGATTTTCAACTCCAATGTAAAAGCAGTTCTCCTATATGGAGCAGAGACATGGAGATTGACAAAAACCACAGTCAACAGAGTACAGACCTTCATGAACAGTTGCCTTAGAAGAATTTTGAAAATCCACTGGCCAGAGAAGATCAGCAACGTCAGACTCTGGGAGAGAACAGAGCAGATAACAGCAGAGAATGAAATTGGGTGAAGAAGATGGCGATGGATCGGTCACAGTCTGAGAAAGCCAGCTTCCAGTATCACTAGGCAGGCATTGTCATGGAACCCCCAGGGAAAGAGGAAAAGAGGTAGGCCGAGAAACTCCTGGCGTCGAGACCTCCAAGCAGACATCAAGAGACTGGGAACCACCTGGAGTAGAATCGAAGGAGAAGCACAGGACAGGAGTTGCTGGAGGTCTCTCGTCGACGGCCTATACCCGGGTAGGGGTGACAGGCGTAAGTAAGTAAGTAAGACTTTCGCTGGATATTTTCACGTTTTTTTAGATTTGCACTAAAACATACCGAAATTACCCCTTGAGCGCCACTGTGTGTACAATCACGTCACCACAAAACTCTTTAACGTCGCAATCTAGGTCTGGAGTTCACGTCAGACTTTTCTGAAATGTTGCAAAGAAGGTGATATGACATAAAGTTTACATGCACATAGGCTGAAGGGAACTTTAACGTCCAACACCAAATGTATGCTTCAAACATAGCGAACCCCAGCAAATCTGACATTGTTGAACATGTTTCATCGTGCAAACTCCCTCTCGCACGCCTCCGATGTTGGAGAAAACAAGCGGATAAGCTGCCTTAGGTGCGACCACAGACATTAATAACTATGTCTATTTATGAACCTGGGTGTGATACTTCCGATGTGTGTTTGTCCAAATGGTGACCCTGTTGTGTGCCACGTTTTGGACTGTCGACTGACAGCACGGAAATTTCGTTTGACTGTGTAGACACCAGTGCTTTCTATAATCGTGCGTGTTGTTGAGTGAAGTCTACGGATAATGGTGGAAAAATGCCAGCTGGTTTGTTTATTTAGTCCTTTTCTAAGGTCACTATCACTAGCGGACATCAGTGTCATCAATCTCAATAATGTGGCGATTCAATTCGTGTTTGCTGCTGTCTATTCTCCGTTCATGTGTGTGTATGGGAAAGAAATTTCGAGCGTGCATACACACTAAGAAGCATTTTATTACTAGTTGATTGTACATTGTACATTGCTTAACGTCCCGACAGCAACAAGGCTTTCTCAGGACGTGCCTGCACTGCTTGTGAAAAAAAACTAAACAGAAAATTGAATGTATGTCGCCAGCCAGTCAAATACGTTAAATAAACCTACAACATGGGGTCTAAATAAAGCTAAGACCATTTAGCAACACACATCCAATATCAAGAGCTACAGGCAGTGCAGACAGTAGGGAGAGTTTTAAAAAGGCAAAAACAGGTGAATGGACAAAGGGTAGACAGAAACACATGCCCCAGAATAGAGAGAAAAACCCACCCTGTGGGGCCGACCAGGGTGACCCTGGGAACCAAAAAAGTACCCAACCCCACCCAAGTCTCCCAGGGCAGACCCGGGTGGGGTATTTTATTACTAGTGAGCATAAGGAGCTTGCTAATGTGACAGTATGCGCATAAGATTGAGTCTTTCTGGTCTGCAAGGGATTATGGGAAGGAAAGCATATCGAGCAAGCTCATGAATATTAATTTGCTTGTTATACAATATATCAATATATGTGTCAAAGAAGGAGAAATTTCATGGAGTGGGTACATATATATATATATATATATATATATATATATATATATATATATATATATATATATATATATTATATATATATATATATATATATATATATATATATCTTTCTCAGCAGGAAGCATAGATCATCATGAACCCCCTCTTGCAGTTGCATCATGTTCCCTTTTTCTCGGCAGTGAAGGGGTTAAGAGCGAATTGTGGTAGTTAATATCCTTCTGCTGTGAGATACAAAGCTGAGCGCTGAAAATCCCTAGAGCTCAATTTCCTGTAACTTAAAAACATAACTAACTGACAGTGCTTGGCAGACGATTCAAAGATGCGAGCTGTTAATATACAACAAAGTAAATTGTTTTTTTAAATTACTACACAAACACGAGACTGCGCAATGTTGGTAAATAATGCACCTGAAAAACTACCCTGAAGATACAACAGTGTAGACAGTTTGGCCAGGATAGTTCAAGGGTAGTGACCAGTTTGCCTAGTGTCTGGGAAAGCACCAAGCTAATGTAAACTATCACAGCTGATCCATCTGATCTCCAACAGCTGGTTCACAGGCTTCACAAATGCCTCCCAAATCTACTTAACCCATTCAGCCCTGACGCACCACAGCAGGAGATAATTATCATGGTTGATCCATCTCCTGCAACTGATGCAGTCATTAGATGATGCCTCCAAAATTTGGGAAATATGGCCGTCGGGCTGAATGAGTTAACTCATTAGTATTAATAGTAAGGTTGAGTGAGTTAAAAACATTCCCCTTTTTTTTTTTTTTCAGAAACAACAGAGTGCATTGAACCTAAAGACAATTTTCTGTTTTAATTATTTTTAAAATAGACAATAGCGTTTTCTTGATTCTTGATTTACCCTTTGGCTGTCGGTAGTGCATTTTGGTGATTCCAAAACTGCTATCCTCCTCACAACTTCCTTACTCACAGAGTGCAATTCTCGTTCCTAGCAGTACAAGCATGTTTTTGAGGCAATTAAAACAAGCACACCACTTACATTCAACTGAGTGCCTTACCGATACTGTGAATGGTATTTGGAGCAAATGTGCGCTTCCTAACCATGTCCACCCCAAAAAGTGCAGACAGAGTGTCCCCCAGTCGTGCTTGAAGCATGTGCACCTTGTCACCTGCAAGCAAAAGACTCTATGTTAATCTTTGTACTTCCGGAGTCAATATCTCATGCCGCACAAGCAACATCTATGCACCAAGTTGTTCTTTAACATTTGGGTGTCGGTAGCAGTTTTAGTCCCACAGATTCCTGCAGGAATCATCGCAACTAAAATGCTACCAACACTCAAAGGGTTAAAAAAAAAACAAGAATAAAACAAGTATGAGTGCAGATTCTGTCACTGGATACCTCACAGAATCTCTGATCAGGCTGTGTTGAGCATCCTGGAAACAGCCCTGTGACAGATTCTGTTTGGTATTTTTCTTCCCAGAACACATTATGTGCGTATGTGTGCCTGTGTGTGTTCTGATGTGGTTGAGGTCTTTATAGCGTTGGGCCCTGAAGGTGTACCACTGGTTTAGCCGAACAGCGGGCCACACAATGCTTTTGCGCTGTCAGCTTGGATTCAAACAACTGATCAGGGCTGTGCACGCGTTTTTATAGGCAGGCCATAAATTTGTGTTTTGGTGGATGTTATTGGGTGTGTAATGTAACTGTTTTCATGTTCTTCAGGTTGATCGTGTAGTGAAGGCCTACTGAAATGTTCACAAAGTAAAGGGTTAGGTGTGGGTTACAGTCCAGACTGGTGACAAAATACACTAGCTTCAGCGGTCAGTCCTATTTGTATGAGGAGCAAATGTCCCTTCCACGATATATCATGGATTGTGGTAAACTATGCATTATATCAGAGCAGTATTTCTTATGACATACCTCTCCAGATGGCTCCAGCATCTAGTTTGTAGAGACAGGGAATGCGGGTGCCTCGTGTCTCCAACAGCACCGCCGACTGTAGCATCTCAAGCCACACGCCTGTTTCTACAGAATTGGCCCGACCTGCACAAAACATTTTCAGTGGCAGACATGTCCTGGGTCCTGTTCTACATTTCAACCCATATACATGATGTGCATTGACACGACAGTTCAAGGGTGGTGTTGGAATAGCTTGGCGCCTCTGGTGCCAAGCTTTTCCAACATCACCCTTGAACAATCATGGTCGATCTGTCTTCAATACTATGACATAGACCGCAGAGGATATGTCCAAACATTTCATCTGGGCTTAGTAAATCACAGCATAAGTAAGTTAGTGGAGCTAGGCAGAGAATGAAGAAGTCAATAATAGGGTGCTGATCTGTGCGTTTCAACCTCATGGCTCTAATGCTACAAGATCCAAATTACATATCATTGCATTTTAATGTCTAACACAGTAAAACCTGTCAAGGTGACCACCTATCTCAGCAGACTACCCATTGTTCGTCCCATGGCTGTAATATACCCATATCTACTTTCAGTTACTAGGACAATCCTGACTAAGGAAACCACCTGTCCAATACAACCCTGTTTGACAATGACAGGCTTTCCGCTAGGATTTAAATTCGTCTGTTATCAGGACGGACAGCATGATGAAAATTCTGCCTCTGGCGCTCTACAGTCCATCACGTACGCGAAACACGGCTGTGACAAGTAGCCGGACATTCTATTTTTCAAGATATGGCCATCCCATTGACAGCTGGCTTTCCAGTTTTTCTGTCCCTGTCAAAATTTGTCTGTTACTGTTAAATACGGAGAATTTTCTGTTAACAGAAAGATTGTAAATGTAATGCTAGTCCCTTGGGCAGTCGCCTTACACACGTTTGACTGTAGCAATGGCAATGTTGTACAGTCTTTAGAATAATCTGTGGATGTGCAGTGGTATATACCTTGCTAGGTTGCTTAATATCTCTTTCACTTCATTGCCTAGACAGCTCTGTCAGTGTCAGTACCGTACATTGCTTGCCTGTGCTTTAGATTAGGACCATGTTGCTTAACCAGCTACCCCAACCACTACAGCAGAAGGTGGATTGACCATGATAATTTAAGAGTAATGCCCCATTAGCTTGGTGCCATCAGGCGCCAAGCGAATCTTCTTCTTCCTCGAACACTCTTTATAAAGCCAAGCAAATCTAGCACTTTCCTTGAATTAACATAGTTGATCTATCTCCTGCAAATGATGCACGGTTGTTAAGTGATACCTTCAATATGTTAATTTTTCTCTAAAATATATTTTTTCGAAAAATACTTACCTATGACATGACTAATAGGAAGTGTCTACTACTTGCTCAATTTTAGCCTAAGAACCTGTTGTGTTACAACACAACCCGGGAGGCACTCGGGGAACCCCCAGAGGGGCAGAGAGTTGTCTCCCGTCCCTGCCCTACTGGTTCTGGGTCACGTGGTAGACCAGTCGGAATACTTAGCTCGCCAGCGGCAAGTGGGGCAGGTGGGAGGGTCCTCCGAGTCATGTCATCGGTAAGTATTTTTCCCAAAAATATATTTTAGAGAAAAATTAATTTGTTTCCTCAAAAAGATTACCAATGACATGACTAATAGGAAGAATTGTGATAAGGAGGCGGGTGCCGCGTACCAAACACCCCCCGTAAGGGGTAAATCAGAGCCGTCCTCCCTGTCGCAAACTCCCGACAATTTTAGCTAAGTGTGTACCTACGGCGCCTGTGGCGCCAGGAGGGAGTGTTGCGCCGCAGAGATGTCCCCCACCAGTGCGAAGTTGCCTCGCTGGCCTGCCAGATCCCTGAGGTAGAAGCGGGTGAAGCTCGATTCTGTCTTCCAGCCCACGGCCGCCACGATGTCTTTGACAGCGCAGTTCCGGTCGAACGCAATGCTCGTGGCCATGGCTCGTACCTCGTGTGCGCGTATGTGAAGCCTCTTTGCTCCCTGCGGGGAGAGCATAGCCAGGAAGATATCGTCTGGGCTGTTATGTCAGATCTGCCGGGTTTCAACGGTAGGAAGAGGCGTGAGCGTCCTCTCCGGACGGCTTTGGAACGTCGCAGGTAAACGTGAAGGGCTCAGGTAAACGCGAAGGGTGCGCACAGGATCTTGTTGCCTGGTCTTCCGGGTAAAGTTCACGTTTCTCAGCAACCGTAAGGTGATCACCTGTGGCGCGGTCAGAGGAGACCTAGTCTTGGCAAGTAAGGCAGGGTCCGTGAGGAGCTATACCGAACCATCCACTCTGAACTGCAGGCAGGCAGGGAGCGCTGAGAGCGCATGTAGCTCGCTAACTCAGGCTGCGGTGGCAAGGGCCAACAGGAAGCCTGTCTTACGAGTCACATCCGCGAAGCGGGCCAAGGGCAGC
The DNA here is from genome assembly GCA_036245525.1 of Semisulcospira habei. Classification (NCBI taxonomy): domain Eukaryota; kingdom Metazoa; phylum Mollusca; class Gastropoda; family Semisulcospiridae; genus Semisulcospira; species Semisulcospira habei. Next base: position 274,485,440 of record BTPG01000001.1, read on the forward strand.
GGTTCAAACCTGGGAGAGTTAAGCCACGTCAGTACCCAGGGTACGTCCCAGCGAGGAATGAGCGAGTGGGGGAATGGTCACTGCAGGCCGAAGTGAGCCATAAGGTCGGCGAGGTCTTTGTAGTTGCCGGGATCCGGGCGGCCGAGGTGCCGGTATGTGTCAGCAATCATGGACAGGTACCCCCTGATGGTGATAGGGGCCAACCTTTGGTCTCCAAAGAGCCAGAGGAAGAAGTCCGTGAGCTGAGGGATCGTCAGTTTGGTGGCGGAGAGGCGCTGGTCGTTGCACCAGGAGCACAGGACTCACCATTTTCCCTCATAGACGCATCGGGTCGAGGGTCTGCGGGCAGTAGCGATCGCCTCCACTGCTGCACTTGAGAAGCCTCTAGAGGTGAGGGCTTGCCGCACAATCTCCAAGCGTGAAGGAGGAGCCGCTCCGGGCACGTGTGGAACAGCGGCTGGCGGGGTTGCTTGAGCATGGTGCTCAGCGTAGGCGGCAGCAGGGGGGGGGATCCATGGCGAGGCTGAGGTCGGTTGTCCAAGAGCCGTTCCAGGAGAACGGGGCGACGAACAAGACGACCGCATTGCATCCTCAAAGCTTGAGGAGGACTTTGGGGATGAGAACCGTCGGGGGGGGGGGGGGGGGGGGGGGGGGGGGGGGGGTAAGCATACGCAATGACACCATCCCAGTGAATGGAGAGCGCATCGACCGCCCAGGCAAGGGGGTCAGGGATTGGGGAGACGAAGAGGGGAAGCTGGCGATTCCACCTCGTGGCGAATAGGTCGATCTTGGGGTCTCCCAATGAGCGCAGATCATCCAAAAGATGTCCCTGCGGAGCGTCCATTCCGTGTGCAGAAAATGGCCGCGCTGGGAGAGAGAGTCGGCCAAAATGTTCAGGTGTCCTGGAATGTGTCAGGCTCGGAGAGAAATGCTGCGGTCCTCGCACCAGCACATCAGACGGTAGAGGAGCATGTACAGGTCGGGGGAGCACGTCCTACCCTGTTTCTGAATGTAGGACACCACCGTCGTGTTGTCCGAGAGGACGAGTAGCTCCTGGTGATGCAGGTGAGCTTCCCACGCCATGAGGGCTTGCCAGACTGCTTGCATCTCCAACCAGTTGATGTGTGTGTCCGCCAGCTCTGGTGGCCAGGGGCCGGACGTTGTGAGGAACCGTGGCAGTACGTGGGCACCCCAACCGGAGAGACTTGCATCGACACAGAGGGAGAGCTGCGGGGACGGAGAGGCCAGGGGGACTCCCAAGGCGAGCCAAGAAGTGTCCACCCAATGCCAAAGATGGGGACGCAGCATCTGAGTCACTGGCACCCGGGCAGCTATGTCGCCGGAGGACGGATGCCAATGGAGCAGGAGGTGCAGCTGCAGCGGCCGGAGTAAAGACGACTGAGGCGGAGAAGATCCGCAGCAGCGTTCATTAAGCCAACAAGCTGAAGCCACACTCTGGCGGGGGCCGCATCCTCCTGGGCTAACTGGCCAGCTAGGGCGGCAATCTTCTGTATCCGCGGCTCTGGTAGACGTACTCGGTTGATGTCGGTTGCAAATTCCATGCCGAGATGGACAAAACAGCGTGAAGGAGTGAGGTCCGACTTGCCCGCGTTGATCAGGAAGCCCAAGCGCAATAACAGGCAAAGCAGAGCATCCCTGTCCGTTGTCAGGTCGGCCTCCGACTGGTTGCGGAGAAGGAGTCGTCTAAGTAGTTTGACGTCGGACTGGAAGACGACTGTCGGGCCTAGACCACTACGGCGTCCATGATGCGGGTGAACACCAAAGGGCTGAGGTTGAGACTGAACAGGAGGGCCCGAAACTGGTAGACCACACCATCGACTGCAAAACGGCGGTATCTCCTGGAAGCCTGGTGCATCGGGACGTGGAGATACGCGTCGGACAAGTCCAAGCTGACTGCGAAGTCTCCGGGCTGCACGGCGGCCCACAGGGCCCTGGCGGTCTCCATACGAAAGGTTGGGGTCGAGATATGCTTGTTCAGAGCCGAGAGATCGATGACAGGTCACCACTTCACGCCTGGCTTGGCACGACGAAAAGGCGGCTGTAGAAGGCTGGAGAGTCGGGGCGCCGCACAACCTCTGTGGCGGCCTTCTGCAGACGGGAGGTGACCTCTCCGCGCAGGGCGGAGGCCTTGGGCTGGTCGCTCGGAATCTCAGTCCAAAGGGGTGAGCGTCGTAGCGGCAGCGGAGAGCGAAAGACAAACCGGAGGCCGTTGGCAATGGTGGAGTGTATCCAGGGGTTGTCGGGACTTGACGGGTCTAGCACGGCCGAAGGCGGGGGTCCACTGGGGGACCCAAGAGGGCATGGGGGCGGAAGCGGAGGAGGGTCTCGACGTCCGCAGGGCGCAACCCACGGCCTTGCAGGCAGCTGGAAAGCGCAGGGGGGCAGCATTGCGGGGCCAGCGGTCGGAATTGGCGTCCTTCACCGACTGCCATGAGTCGCCGAAGAGCAGAGTACCTCCAAGGGGGGGCGCGACACAGCTGAGTACGCAGATCGGGAGGCATCCCACGACAGGCTTGAAGCAAGGAATCCCGACGCATCAAGTTGCAATTGACGGCGGCTGCCATGGCGTTGACCAAAGAATGGTACGCCGCCCGGTTGGCCACTTCTGCGAGAGCGAGGAGGTCTCCCAGTAGGGGTGTGATCGATGGATGCCAGGCGTCCTCAATGCGGCGAACGAAGGCTTGGGTCAGGAGCTCCAGGAACCCCGAACAAGCCAAGGTGTTACGGACGAGGGTAGCTGTCCTATTCAATCCGCGGGGGAAGGAACGTCTGAGCTGAGTGGGGCCGCCCGCTTGCGCCAAGGCCGGAGGATCCACCAGAGGGAGAGTGGCGGAAAACGCCTGGGAATGGCCCGCGTACCAGTCGCGGTGGAAGGCGATGTCAAGTCCGGCAGGCCACCTACGGTCCGAGAAGTAAACGGCACCACGACTGGCGGCTTGCTGGAGGTGGGTGGAGAAGGCATCTCGCAGGTCTTTGAAGCCGGGCGGCTGGGGGAGGGACTTGAACTTCTTCACTTGACGGACCGCGTCAACGAAGGCGGAGACCTTCCTCTTGAGGGGGGGATGCGGGGAATGGAGTCTGCAGGAAGGGTCGCGGCGATGATGCGAGCGGCCTCGTCGAGGGCCAGCAGCAGCTCCGCACAAGAAGCCACCGGAAAGCCTAGGCGAGTCCAGGTCGTCGCAGGAGCGGGACGAGGGGTTGTCAACGTCACACAGGGCCGAGATGGAGTCCCTGGGGAGTAGACTCCATGGGGCAGGAGGGCGGGTGGGAGGAGCCCTCAGAAGCAGGGGCCCAACGAAACATAAAACGGCTATCCCGCAGCCCACAGCTCTCCAGGGACAAGACGTGTCGACAGCGATGAATGCAACGAGGAGCGGCTGGTGCGCGGCGGGCGTCTGTCACAGGGGGAGTGACTGCGATGCCAGGAGCGGGGATGACGATCCCTCACAGGCGAACTCCTGGGGGGGGCGCCTCCAGGGAGAAGATGATCGGTGTCGAGAGCGTCGGGGCGAGGGAACAGGACGTCGGGAGGGAGTGCGCAACGAGGCGGCGCGCGATGAGGACGAGGAGGGTCGGGGGCTGCGGCCGCGATCGCGGTGTGTGGTTCTGTCCTTCCGACGGTGCTCGTCGGGCGAGCGAGAGTGTCTGGAACTGGTGGTGGAACAGGAGGTGTCGGGTCCGTGGCTGGACTTTGAACACCGGGGCGCAAGTCTCTGTTGGCTGGGCTCAATGAGGCTTTGCCGGCATTTAGACCCCTCGGAGGAGTCAGCGGGCTTTCCAAGGAGAGACATACGAGGACTGCCAGTTACTAAGGTACGGCGCAAGGCGCGATGCTGCAGGCCGGGCTCAGTGAGGCGGGCACTCTGCCGGCATACAGACCCCTCGGAAGGGTCAGTGGGCTTGACAGTGGACGCAGTCCTGTGGTAAGCACCTTTGGCGTGTGTCTGACGTGTCGTCCGTTCCAAAAGGCCGGGTCGGGAAGGCGCGGTCACTTCTCCCGAAGCGGAAGGGGGCGGCAAAGGCGCCGGTCGGTCACTAGCTGGCATGGGGCGCTCGCGCCGGTAGAAACTCCAAAGATGAGACCACCGTAGCTCGGGCCAGGATGAGCAGACATCTCACAGGTGGTCCGAGGAGCAGCCAGCACAGGGGAGGCAGACCGCATGGTCATCCGTCGGCCACTGGAAGTCGCCACACTGTGAGCAAGTAAGCACCTGGGAGCTGCAACACATATCAGGCATGCTAGGCGACCGAGCGTGGGCACCTGAGAGCATAATACCAGCGACAAAGAGGTGCCTCTGGTCGTATCAACTGCAACACATGTCCGACACAACACGCTAAAAGGCGAGGGCACAAGGGAGCCCGCCAAGCTAAGACGAGCGCCGGGCGCACAATGGTACAACAAAGTACAAACGAAACCAAGCGCCGCTGACCAACGGTGGCGCTAACCACCCGTAAACGGCGAGGGCAGGAGGGGCCCCGCCAAAGGCTAAGACGAGTGTCAGGCGCACAATGGTACAACAAAGTACAAGCGAAACGTAGTGCTGCTGAACAACTGGTGCTAGCCACCCGCTAACGGCGAGGGCACGAGGGGCCCCGCCAAGCTAAGCTGAGCGTCGTGTGTCAAGATATACGATGTACGAGTGAGAAAACGAGGTGCCCCAGGAGCAGCTGGCACCAGGCTAGGAGGCCAGCCGAGGGCTGTTACCGCTACCTTACCTCTCAGACGAAGCGGGGACAGGGGTGGGGGGGGACCTCCATAACACCGGCACGGCGCAAGGTGGGAAAAGCGGGCCACACCAGGCCGGCGCAGAAGAGACAACGGTAGCCCTCTCAGCAGGAAACCGGCAGAGGAGAAGCTCTGCCGCACAGGCAGTGGAGAACACTAAGTCCGAAGTCGAGCGTAAGCAAGAAGACCGGGCACCGGTCGCAGCACACACAGGTAGAGTCCAAGGCTAATGCTGAACACGTCTTCACAGTGCGATCTAAGTAGGACGACTGGTTGGTCTACCACGTGACCCGGAACCGGTAGGGCAGGGACGGAAGACAACTCTCGGCCCCTCTGGGTGTTCCCCGAGTGCCTCCAGGGTTGTGTTGTAACACAACGGGTACTTAGGCTAAAATTAGGCAAGTAGTAGACACTTCCTATTAGTCATGTCATCGGTAATGTTTTTGAGGAAACAATTTTGAGTGCAGCCTTTGGCTAAATGGGTTAAAACCACAAGGTCCAAATCACAGATCAGCATGCATGTGTAAAGATGGCATACCACTTTTGACTGCAGGACAAGGGTCGATAGCTCAAGGGTAGTGCAAGTTTTATTAAGCTTTTCCCAAGCACCAAGCTAATAGTAATCGGGCTTACTCCTTCAACTACCATTGCTGATGATACACCCCTTGCTGCTGTCACATTTGGGTGAATGTGTCAAACCCAGAATACATATTTTGTTTACCAAACAGTACCTTTAAACATACATATACAGATTACAGTTTAACCCCCATGTCCATGCAGACAGCTATACTGTTTACTGTGTCTTTTCAAAATGAAGTACTTTGACCATTTGGGTGTTGGTAACGGTTCTAGTTGCGATGATTCCTGCAAGAATCATTGCAACTTAAATGACTAGTCTACCAACACCCAAAGGGTTAATACATCATATGGGAGCTTACACCTTCACCATAAGCATCTACCTCTGACTTTAATGAGGAACGTTGGAGTCAGCACTTTGCACACAAAGTTCAAGGGCACTTTCTCCACAAATGCAAATGAGCACAGCAGTTCAGCCATGTGTGACGGATCGAAACTGCTGAATCGTTCATTCAGGACTTCCTCAGTCTTTAGCAAAAATCTGCTCGAGTCTTTGGGTAAGTAGTTCAGCTGGCCAAAGGGCCGCAACACAGTGAAAACTTGCAGGGGGGAGTAACTGTCCCCATTGTGACAAAAGTGTTCAGCAGCGGAGTCAAGAATGGTGGGTGAGAAGTAGCGTCGAGAACGACAGTACTCTTGAACCAGTCCCAACAGAGTTGTGTCCAGCTTGCTGCCTTTAGCTGGGATGTAACGCTCCAAAGATGTCATGACACTGGCATCACTAACTTGAAAGTGAATGTAGGCGCCCACAATTGTGGCCAGCTGTTCATCTGTCACATCATGAACATTGAGGAAAAGCCAGCGAGCGCAGTCAGTCAAAATGTTGATCTGAAGGGTGTTGAGCTTGACCAGATTGGCTAGCACAGACATGACCTCGGCACTCTTCATCTTCCACCAAAGTCTGTGCAGCTGCTTCCCCAACACACGCAGCAAGTACTTGTGGGATGGCGGGAGGGAGGACAGGACCAAGGCAATGTTATGTTCGTCCGTGTCCTTGTAGTGATTGCCAATGTAAACCCAGATGCTGTTCACCAGTTCCTTGTCTCCCCTCTCACTGGCCTGAAGCTTGGTGCTCAGACGACAAAGTGCAGCAATGTCAAACTTGTCTTCCACCATGCGTTTTTCTATCTCCCCATTGACTGCAGACGCACAAGAAGGACTGAAGTTCTCCATCTCAAGATAGCACGAAACAAGCGATGACAAGGTTTCTTTCAGCAACTTGTTCGCGTCTCTAGTGACTGTATCATACAGTTCATTGATGACAGCTGTGCTGATGAACGATGGCAGGTCATCCCACTCTTTGTTCATTCTTTGCAGTTCAGCCATCCTCTGAAGAGCAGCTGATGCTGAATGACCTGTGACTCTTTCTGATGGAATCTCCAGCAGCTTAAAAACATCTCTGACTGTGCCACACTGCTGGAGAAGGTTCTGAAAGTTCTCGTCCTCAGCTGTCATGGGTCGGACGAACTCGCCAGGGAAAGAGTGGTTGGAGAAGGGCACCATTGTTTTGTCCAGTAACCGCACCAGCACTGGCAGTTCCTGAATGTCCAGCCCATCTTGCGTCAGTATGGTGGACGTACTGAGAACATTTCTGCGCCCCTGGGAAGGGAAAGAACCTGATCTGGCAAACTGCTTCCCACAGTCATTCCAGGCCTGTGATTTTCTGGGCGTGCATGGGTTGGACGTGGTACACACCCCTGAGATGATAAGACGGCGTGATGCTCTGGACAGGCGATGGACAGCCACACGTACTGACGGCTGTGACATGGTGCTCCTGCTATGATCTCCACTGGTTCACAACAATAACAGCTCTCACTCCAGTCACACTTCCTTCAGCTGCAGGCTCTGTACACAAAAATACAACATTAACCCCTTTGCTGCCAATGAGTGACCATGAATAGCGTGTAAAAAAGACAACAACCACACACTGACCGACGTATTTCCATAAAGAACGCAAATGTAAGTACAACAAAATCAAACATATTACAAACACTGACACCAGCACACATACAACTTACAAGAGACATAAATCCTCATGAGCCCCCACAACTTTGAGGGGGGGAGGGGGAGGGGCTCATGAGGGTTTCTGTCTTTTAAGCTGGGCAGCATTTGTCATGCCCCTGCAGTTAGGGGGTTAACATCTAACATGTCTGCATTGGAGAACTGGAAAAAAATCAGATATTGGTGAGATATCATCAGCTTTCATCCAGTTAGCAATGTCCTTAATTGAACATCTGCAGCCATACCTGGTAAAAGGTATTATATAGCTGGCCAGCACGTAACTTTGTTCCAGACCACCAATGGCCGACTTCAGCCCAACAAACGTTTCCTCACTAGGTAAAATTGACAGGCCTGAGCGCACTGAGAATGGTCAAGAGTACGACTGGGTGTCCAAATGGTGTGACAAGTACCCTGCATTTTCAAAAGCAAAATAATTTTAATATTTCGTATAAATCTGATGTACCTTTGCATACATAAACATTGACACTAAGTAAAATTTTTATGTTATTTGCAGTTTGGTTATTATTGAACTTTGAAGTTTAAAGTTTGAACATAACATTTACAATGTCACACATTTAACACTTCACAACAAGCACAAGCTGTAAGCAATTTTTTGAATTTGTATGTTTCAAAGTATGTTCCCCAACCAGAATAAATGGTATGTCTATAAATAAAGTGTGTTAGTGGAAAATGCAACCTTTTACGCCATAAAAACTGTTTGAACATAACTTTACACCATAATTTCCAAAAGCCACTAATTTTTAATTCTACTTGGAGAAATAATTTTAAAATATTATGCTAAATGCACAGAAACAAGTCTATAATTTAATTTAAGTGCAAAAGCCAATTGAAAAAATAATGTTTACATAGTTCTGAATACTGATAAAGTTGTTCAATACACCTTCACTGCAATGTTATTCTCATTTTTTATCTCATGCAATCAAATACAGCTTCTGTAAGCTAAAAATGACTACACTAGATGACTTTTATCTGCTGTTAACTATTCCAATAGAAAATAAGTAAATTTTTACAAACTGAGCCGAGATTTGGCACAAATTCAATTACATTGACAAGATTGAACATAACTTTACACCTTCAGCAAATATATTTTTGGTCTCACAAGGGCAAATCACAAACTCTTGGGAAAAAATAAGTATGCATACCAATCCCACTAACAAGCACAGCCATTATATAAAACTAGTGATGCTTATGTGATTTTCAAAGAGGGCTGTTGCAACTTTTCAAGTGTTTGTACATAACTTTACACCTTCTGACTTGCACACAGGAAAAATCTTAAGATTATTCAAGAGAATTCTCTAAAGAAGACACTATCATCGAGCCTGCTTTCACCTATAAGCAGTGTGCATACTGTTATGGTAAAATTTCAGTTGTTAGTCCATCATTATTACATAAACAGTAGCAAAAAGACAGAAAACAGGATGCATGAACATAACTTTACACGGTCACATTCACACATTTGACTTGTAACTTGACAAGTAGAATTATTTAGAAATTTGTTGATTGCCTGTAGTGTACAAAAGAAGAATGACGATTGCACTAACATGATTTCATGACAAAAACATGAAATAGAAAGGTAAAAAATAATGACATGGCGTGTTTGAACATAACATGACGACACAGGACCATTTTCTAAAGCACAAAAGTAAAGGTGCAGAGTTATGAAATGCAGATTTGAAAGCTGTTTGTGATGATAAATATTAAGATAGTGCATGCATAAAGGTTAATGCACTAATTTCAATGCACAACCGGAAATGTAATCATCATTGCATGAACGTAACATGACACGACGTAGAGTTATGTTCATGAGCAATAAATAGCTGTGACATTATCTTGTTTTGCAGTCACTAAAATTTTATAGGTCTTGAAATTCATATTTTATAGATGTATCTGGTTATCTTACCTACTTTATTGCAGGATGGCCAAAGAAATAAAATTGGTGTTTGTTCGTAACTTTACACAGTGCATGTGATGTACTGATGGTGTAAAGTTCTGTACAAACAAAAAAACAAAGAAATGTTTATCCTAGAAGGTATCACATGCTTTATTATTATAAAAAAGTAAACGGCATCTTTCAGCTATTGGTAGTTTTTTATATATAAAGTGATTTTTATGATTTTATTTTTAGGTGATAAATGTTTGAACATAACTTTACATCCCACAAAGTTGTGTCAAGTTATGTTCATGAGGAAAATTTGAAAAGAGTTTCAAATGTGTTGTGTACCAGCATGTGCATACCTATTTTTATGTGCTGGCATCATCTACTGTATGATTTGCAACAAAATGTACCCTTGAACAAAAAAAATGTGCATACTGGTTTGAACATAACATTTACACGCCAGCACGCAGAAAAGAATACAATAAAATTATTTCAACTGAACAAAATTAGGTATTTTTGGGCCTACCAAGGTCTTGTCTAAATAAGTATAGTCCTACTATAGAATTATTTCAGAATAAGTGAAAAGAAAATAATATATCTATAAAGTTTGCTGGACTGCTTGAACATAACAATTTACACCCAAAATTTGGACGCATACTGTAAACCTCGTAAAGGGTTTCTTTCATCTATCACCCTTGCATCCTCTTTAAAACCTTGATATAAATGACTACACCAGTTGTCTTCAGCAAAAACAACAGATTAGTAGAGATAAATAAGTGCCTAAACTGTTTGAACATAACTCAACATTTACACCATTCTGAGTACAAATCTTCAAAACTGGATCATTTGATTTTCTATGTAAGAACCACAAACCTTTCATCATAAATACAAAGTACATACTCTACTCTACAAAATAACACATAAGTTTTAATAATTAACCATTTGTCAAAATGTGTTATAGTGGTATGATTTCTGCTGACAAAATTTACAACACGTGTTATGTTCAAGCAGGCTCTTATATTATGGTGAATTATGCAAAAGCAACTTGCTCTAGAAAATCATCACCTCAATGGTAATTTAGGCCAACATTGCAAACATCTTGTGACAGTAACAGTGATTTTTCATAGTGCAGCATGCCTTTGAAAATCTGAGTTCCATGGAGCATGTGTAAAATGTGTCACGTTTTGTTCTCAAGCTATAATTCGGATTTGGTAAAAAAAAACTGTGATAATGTCCCAAATTCTTCTGTGGTCACCCAAAGATTGGTATCACTGGAAACCTTATCCATTTCCCTACAAAATGATGTATGCCTTAGTTTGATCTGACCACTTCTGATAATTTTGTAGCAGGTTTTGTGAGGGAGGGTGTAGATTTTACCATTAGACACCCAGTCGTACTCTTGACCATATACTAAAATCCTACCCATGAAAACTGAACTTTCCATTAACCCATTTAGCTACAAATAAACAAGAGCTAAAGAGGCAACTAAAATAAATATAATATTTGTCCCACTGCTCAAGGGTGGATTTGGGTCACTAAAAGTTTAGTTTTCACTTTCACTCCTTCAGGTCAAATGTGACCGTCTCTCACGAAACCAGTCTTAACTCACAGCGAGCCGATCAGCACTACACGCAGTAATTAATATGTGGTGGGGGTCAATCTGGGTCATTTTCACTTTTTTGCAGAAATGTATTCTACATACACCAAAGTATCATATGGTTAAAATCTTAGTCATGAAAAATTACATTAAGTAGGTTAAAAATAATTTCAAAAGTCTGCGCTTGGCCCCAATTATGCTGCACACAGAAACATTGCAGGCTGTTTTCTCAAAATGGCCACCAGAGGCTTTAACAACTTTAAACACTAATAACCTCTACAATTTTTGCACTACATTATACAGTCATATATCAAATTAATCAGCAAACACTGTAGTTTTTAGAAATGTGGTGTCAAAACATCCAAAATGCGAGTTAAGACTGATTTTGTGAGAGAGGGTCACAAATTTGAGTATAAACTACACACTTAAAAAAACTCTCCAAAACTGGGAAAAAAATCAATAACTTTCTTTATATGTAACTTTGACTGCAACATATGTATTTTTGTCTTATAAAACACATAAGACACTTAGTTGTGACTAAGTTAGACTGGCTGACATGTCATAATTTATCTCCCTCTCACTGTACGCACCTCGCGCTGGGACCATATGGCGTTGAGGCGCGTCCCCTGGGTGGTGGATAGGGGGTCCCTTGTGAGAGGGGTGCACCGAATGAAATAAGGTGCCGTGAACCAACATGGTCTAAGGGAAGGTGACCCCGACAGAAAACCCCTGGTCCTCCTAGTAAGGGGGTTGGGCGTGGGGGTAGCTTCCCCACCCTGCAAAAAAGGAAATAGCTACAAAAACGCCGACGAAAAGACTAACAGTAATTCCTTTCCTGGAGGAGGAAGGTTCTTCTACTAGAAGACTTATGACGTCCTGTGGTAAAAGCCGGAAGTCTTCGGAAGCCACAGGACCGAGCCGCCTCTCTCTATCCAGGGATACAACCATGGGCACATGGAACGTCAAGACCATGTACCAGAACGGCAAGGCCGCCCAGATAGCAGCGGAAATGCAAAAGTACAACCTTTCCCTGCTAGGCATCAGTGAAGCCAGATGGACGCAGTCTGGCCACAAAAGGCTGTTAAGTGGGGAGATGATTCTGTATTCAGGTCATGAAGAGGAGAATGCCCCCCATACAGAAGGAGTAGCACTCATGCTGTCACCAGTGGCACAGAGAGCGCTGATGGGCTGGGAACCTCTTGGGCCAAGAATTATAACAGCAGCCTTTAGAACCAAGAAAAAGCTCAAGCTGAACGTCATCCAGTGTTATGCGCCCACCAATGACAGTGACGAGGAAGAGAAACAAGAGTTCTACGACCGACTCCAGAGTGCCGTGGACAAATGTGCGGAGCGAGACATCACCATCGTCATGGGCGATTTTAATGCCAAAATAGGGGAGGACAACACCGGATACGAAGAGGTGATGGGGAGACAGGGACTAGGCTCGGAGATGAGTGAGAACGGGGAGAGGTTTGTAGACTTTTGTGCTCTAAACCGACTTGTCATTGGAGGCAGCATCTTCCCACACAGAAGAATACACAAAGCAACTTGGGTCTCACCTGACCATACAACAGAGAACCAAATAGACCATATCTGCATTAGCAAGAAATTTAGAAGATCCCTTCAAGATGTTCGAGTGAGGAGGGGAGCAGATGTCGCCTCAGACCACCATCTGCTTACCTTAAGAATGAAGCTCAAGCTAAAGAAAAGCCGCACCGAGACAACAAGAAGACAGCGCTATAATGTAGGCCTCCTGAGAGAAACTGGAGTTAGAGAAGAGTTCAAACTGGTGCTGTCCAACCGGTTTCAAGCGCTACAGGAGCTAGTAAATGAAGAGGAGGCGGTCACCACAGAGCAGCAGTGGAAGGCAGTTAGAGAGGCGCTGAACTCAACCTGCAAAGACACTGTAGGGTTCAGGAAACACCACCACAAGGACTGGCTGTCGGCACAGACCTTGAAGAAGATAGAAGCGAGGAAGCAGAAGAAAGCAGCGGTCAACAACAGTCGCACGAGAGCAGCCAAAGTAAGGGCACAGGGGGAATACTCGGAAGCCAACCGCGAGGTGAAGAGGAGTATCAGGGCAGACAAGAGGGCCTACACAGACAGCCTGGCAGCAGAGGCAGAAAAGGCAGCAGGCAGCGGCAACATGAAACAGCTCTACGACATTACCAGAAGATTGTCGGGTAAGTATGGCCATACAGAAAGACCAGTAAAAGACAAAGAAGGCAAGCCTATTGCAGACAGAGCAGACCAACTCGACAGATGGGCCGAGTATTTTGAAGAGTTACTGAACAGACCTAGCCCACCCGACCCCCCCGACATCCAGCCGGCAGAGACCGACCTACCCATCAGCTGTGACAGACCCAGCCGGGAAGAGATCAGAAGAGCAGTGGCATTTTTGAAGAATGGCAAAGCAGCAGGGCCAGATGGCATCCCAGCGGAGTCTCTGAAAGCAGACCTAGAGACAACAGTTGAGATGCTGTACCCACTGTTTGGAAAGATCTGGGAAGAGGAGGTGATGCCAGCTGACTGGAAGGAGGGGTACCTAATCAAGCTTCCCAAGAAAGGCGACCTCAGCAAGTGTTCCAACTACAGAGGAATCACCTTGCTGTCAGTACCAGGAAAGGTCTTCAACAGGATCATCCTAGAGAGAATGAAGAGCTCCGTTGACCCCCAGCTGAGAGACCAGCAAGCAGGATTCAGGAAGAACCGATCATGTACAGACCAGATCGCCACTCTCCGCATCATCGTGGAACAGTCTCTGGAGTGGAGCTCCCCGCTGTACGTCAACTTTGTGGATTATGAGAAAGCATTTGACAGCGTGGACCGAGAGACTCTGTGGAGACTCCTACGACACTACGGTGTACCCACAAAGCTCGTCCGCCTGATCAAGAGCAGCTATGATGGCATGACATGTCGCGTGATCCACGAAGGGCAGTTCACCAGAGAGCTCCAGGTCAGAACTGGTGTCAGGCAGGGGTGTCTGCTGTCTCCGTTCCTCTTCCTACTGGCCATAGACTGGGTCATGAAGATGACCACAGAGCACAGACGTATCGTTTGTATCGTTACATTGTTGTGTAATGTTCTGTGCATCTACTGTGGGAATTCAGGGTATTTACCCGACCACATATAGTAATGCACCTTCGTGTTTGTGTATGTATGTTTCTCCTGCCTACTTCCTAAGTTCCGGAGAAAGACATGGGTTATATAAGAGACCTGATGCATCCTTTTTAGGGATGTAGATGATCGTCTTGTTCTATACCTGCGTATTTCTCTGTGGGCTGGCGAATGGGTGCCTGATAGGCGGAGGCAGGGGATCTAATTGTTCTGTCCAGCGCTGAGTAATTCCCCTTGGTTTGTTATACAGACGAAGTGGAATACAGTGGACACTGTGGACACAGCTTGACGACCTCGATTTTGCAGACGACTTGGCATTACTGTCCCACACTCATCAACAAATGCAGGACAAGACCACGAGGCTTGCTGACATCTCGTCCCAAGTGGGCCTCACCATTCACAAACAGAAAACAAAGACAATGAGGCTGAACGCAACCAGGGAAGAACCAGTCTTGCTTGCTGGCACCCCGTTGGAGGAGGTGGAGTCCTTCACCTATCTCGGGAGCATCATAGACAAAAAAGGCGGCACTGATGCAGATGTCAGAGCACGAATCGGTAAAGCCAGAGCAGCCTTTCTCCAGTTGAAAAAAGTGTGGAGTTCCAGAGAGCTGTCACAACACACCAAAATCCGGATTTTCAACTCCAATGTAAAAGCAGTTCTCCTATATGGAGCAGAGACATGGAGATTGACAAAAACCACATTCAACAGAGTACAGACCTTCATGAACAGTTGCCTTAGAAGAATTTTGAAAATCCACTGGCCAGAGAAGATCAGCAACGTCAGACTCTGGGAGAGAACAGAGCAGATAACAGCAGAGAATGAAATTGGGCGAAGAAGATGGGGATGGATCGGTCACAGTCTGAGAAAGCCAGCTTCCAGTATCACTAGGCAGGCATTGTCATGGAACCCCCAGGGAAAGAGGAAAAGAGGTAGGCCGAGAAACTCCTGGCGTCGAGACCTCCAAGCAGACATCAAGAGACTGGGAACCACCTGGAGTAGAATTGAAGGAGAAGCACAGGACAGGAGTTGCTGGAGGTCTCTCGTCGACGGCCTATACCCGGGTAGGGGTGACAGGCGTAAGTAAGTAAGTCACTGTACGCAGGAAAGCAATGGAATCAAACTAACCTAGAAATACCTAGCCTACGTAACTGACTCAGTGACTGAGCAGATCGACTTCTACCTGAACAAAACTGTTTAACCCATTCAGCCCTGACGCACTACAGCAGGAGATGGGTCGACCATGATAATTCAAGGGTAGTGCCAGATTAACTTGGCGCCGATATCTGGCACTACCCTTGAATTATTATCATGGTCGATCCATCTCCTGCAACAGGTGCATAGTCGTTAGATGACGTCTCCAAAATTTGGGAAATACGTGCGTCGGGCTGAATGAGATAATACCACAACAGCAGTGGCAAAGACTGACGTTCGTTAGTTCACCAAAACTTTGTCAATTTATATAGTTTCTAAAAGCACCAACACTAAGGGTGAAGCCCTATCTTGTGTGCACTTTGATCCTGATCAGAGCAAGGTGTCAAAGACACAAACACAACCCAGTTCACACGAAAGAACATCCACACCAACCTGCAATGTTTCATCTTCAGCTCGTCATGTCCGAACTGCGTACGTGATACAATTACAATTACAAGGACAACACATTCCTTACCAGAAAAAGACTATTTGTCCTTAGTCACCACACGTGCGTCCATCCAATGTGTCCCTCCTGTTTTGACTCCGAACGTGCAGGGGCGGTTACACAAATTCTGTTACGAAAAACATGATGATCGCTGCTCGCTTGCGTAAGACAGCTTATGAAACCACGTTCTTTACAAGACTACTATCTCGGCTTGCCAAACCAAAAAATGGCCGCGTCGATTAACCCCAACGCGCACATAAAAAACCAAAAATACGTAAGGTGCATGCGGGTGTATGTTACCTTTATTTTGTGTGCGTGTAGGTGCGTGAATATGAATCTGGGCGAATATCTTTGTCATCTCAGTCTTTCGGATGATAAATCTGGGCCAGTCTGATGCGACATTTCACAAATTACAATGGCGTTTTTATTTTTTGGAAATCAGGAAAAAACAAACACTATACTAAGGGCACAGAAACCATGATGATGATGGTGTCCACTTGTAATGCTAGCAGCATTCTCAGGGAGAAAAAAAAAAAAAACTTTGGCGCACAGTAGATCACTTCATGCAATTTCAACTCAAAATAACACAAATATTTTTAATATCATAAAAGAGAAGTGCCGATTACACATGTACTGACAGCTTCAGTGTTGAAAGGAAGACAGTCAGAATGCAAAATCAAATTCAGTTGTATGTGTAATATGCTATTTTAATTCTATTTATAATATATAATAAATGAATATGGACTATGTAGACCAGACTAGTGTAGCAGGGGAGATAATTTAGCTCAGTGTTCTAGTACAGTAGTACCAATTTCCCGCAGGCCCAGTGGTCAGCAGTCCTGCTAGTGTCAGAGCGATTTAAGTACCAAGCCAATCGGCAAGAGGCACGCCGAACACACCCCTAGGGGTGTGGGTATAAATAGCGGTGCCTAGTGAAAAGCCCCCCGGTAGGTTAAGATTGCCCCCCAGCCCCCCCCCCCCCCCCCCCAGGAGTTCGGAGGGAATGCCCCATAGGTCTCTGCCGGGCGGCTTTTTGACCAACTACCCCCCTCCTAGCGGGAAGAGGGTCCCGGGCCCCTTTGGCTCCCCCCACCGAATCTCGGTGTGACTGACGCGCCCGGGGGCCGGCGGCCGGCTCCGGGGTCCATCTTCCCCGTATTGGGGCGCAGGGAGGACACTCCTGGAAGGTCCACCCTGCGGGATAGGGGGGTTAGAGAACCCAGGGGGTCGAGGTACCCACGATGGCACTCCGACACCGTGTGACTCCCCGCTCGCCTGCGTACGGTCGCCGTCCATCAAAATAATTAGGGAGCCCAGAGAGGTTTAGACATGATCCTTCGTCCACTGATGCACTCCCTGGGGAAACAGAGGGTACATCACCCCCCTCCAGTGAAATACAGAAACACGTATAGGGGGGTTAGTAAAAATCAACCCCCCTCAAACAAGAGGGTGTATAGCTGGCGGGGCCAAAGAGAACCGGGCCTTGGACTGTGACTATCATCAAGGGAGAGAGGAAAGAGCACACCACCAACCAAGCAAGACGGGGGACCCAAGCAAGACGGAGGACCCAAGCGTCCACGAGAGCACGGGCTCTCCCCAACGACCCAGCCCCCTAGGGCGCGGGCAGACGTGAGGAGGGAAGAAACAAAGTGATGCGCGTGCATCAGCGACGAACAGTCAAGATAGACCCCCACCCCCCTGCCCCCCACCCCCCCTGGACGAAATCAGCAAAAGCTGTAAGTCCGGTCGATCCCTTTAAAAAATCGATCAAAGCGAGCAGGCTTCCCGCAAAGGGAACTGTGTCTGTAAAAGAATTTCATAAAATAGTAGTGAGGCTTCCCGCAAAGGAAAACTCTGTTCTGTAAAAGAACATTAAATAGTAGTAAGACTTTCTGCAAGAGAAGACTGTTCTGTAGAGAACATTAGTAAGTTAGAACCCCTTGTAGGAACACTGTCCTGCAACGGACATACTGTAACTATTTAAGTAGATAACTTAAGTACTTAGTTAAGTGACCCTATAGAACTTGTTATTATAATTTAGGTTTTATTTGGGTCAGTTATTATGTCTAGTGTGTAGGCTAGCATAGTCATTTGGGTGCTTAGAGTCTAATGAGTAGGTAAGCATAGTTATGATTTCAGGTGTCTTATGAGCGTCTGTATTATTGTGTTTTGTTTTGTGCTACAATGAACGGCTTTTAACATGTCTCAGATCATGACTGATAATGAAATGAAGAATGTACTGTAAATAAAACTAAAGCACTTATAGAAATCTCATCACTGAGAGTCAGAGGGATTGATGAATGCGAGGATGCGAGTCAGTACTGATGTTTGTACACGTTTTTGTGTGTGATGATGGCAGCGCAAGAGTGTGTGTGTGTGTAGTGTACGTGTGTGTGTGTGAGACTGAGAACATGCTGAGAGTTTGTTAAAGCTGAGAAACAGTCACAAAACTCCGCCCCGCACGTGTTTTAAAAAAACTTTGCAGGACCCAGCGAGGGCCCTGTCTTCGTGAACGTTTGGCTAACTTCGGCAAACCGGTTTGCAACCCAGTTGACTGAGTTTTCAACTGCGTTTGTCGTGCTGGCAAAACTCCCGTGAAAAAGACAGGCCACTTCCTGTTTGCAGCGAGTGCGCACCGCGATCACTGATCTAAACCAGCGATATTTTTACTGACATCAACAGTAGCAGACGACACTCGACCACCCGACGGACAGAGCAGGCCATTTGTGTCTTGCCTGGACGCACACTGGATATGGACCAGGCCGAGCTATCCGTAAGTTACACAGTACAGCCTGAAGCTTTATTTGATATCGGAAGGGTGAGGAAGGAGGGGTTATTTTGTGTTTGTTGTTATAATATCTCTCTCTCTCTCTCTCTCTCTCTCTCTCTCTCTCTCTCTCTCTCTCTCTCTCTCTCTCTCTCACATCCACTTTACTGTGTTGGATGTACATCACAATGCTTCTTTATTTATTTATATTATCCTATATTGGACTGGATGTACGTGTTGACAAAATTCGTTCACAACTACAAAGTGTCAGGAGTCATACTTACAGCATGTACAGCCGTGCATTCTGCCATCATAGTCCCCAGCGCGTAAAATCCGTGGCTGTCGGTCAGTTTCAAAGTGTCACAGAATCGTCTGCTGTTGTCCGATCTGCTAATCGCGATGATTTCCGTGCAACAGGAAGTGGTCTGTCGTTTTCCGAGAGTTTTGCAAGCTCGGGATACGCAGTTGCCAACTCCGTCAACTGTGTTACGAACCGATTTGACCCACTTAGGGGCAGGGCCCAAGCTCAGTGGGTCCTGTAGTCTTTTTAAAACACGCGCTGGGCGGGTTTTTCTCATTGCACCTCAGCTTTAAAGGTCCTGGTTCAGCAATTAGTCAGTTGAGGACAGCGAAAAAAAATTTCGAAGTCCCTACCTGACTTGAAGTGCAACCCTGACAGGGCCTCATCAGATGGGATCCCCGAACATTCACGTTACTATAGCTGCTGTAGAGTGTCAGACGTCCTTGACGGCTGTCACAGTTCATGCAAACAGGTATACGCCACTCAGCTGCCAAAGGTCACTTCCAGTTGCATCTGTCCGTACACGGTAACACCCACAATTCTCGTGCAACAACAACGAAAGATGACTATCCAACTTTCACTTCTGGGCCGGTACTGGGAAGCACTGAGCGACGTCCACAGCGTCCCAAAAATGGCCCAGGGAATGGTGACGGTACGTCGAACATGCTATATCGTGGTCTTCTCATTTCTTATGTCCTCGCATTTATCCAAAACAAGGTTTCCTCGAAAGCGTTTGCAAACAACAAGTCTTTATGGTAGTCGCCATTTTTACGAAGGGAAGCTACTAGATAATGTGTGTGTAAGGGACAGCACTCCCGTGCTAAGCAACGCGCAAACGCCCACCTCAAAACGATTTTATTTTTCACAAAAGCCTGGGAGATAATTTACAGGTCATCATGCAACAATGTGATGTGCATGGGTGACAGTGCGAGAATATGAAATGAATGTAAACGGGACATAAATATGCCCCATAAATCCATGGCCAGCAAGCGATATATACATTCCCATGAGCTCCTGCGGATGCAGGGGCTCATGAGAATGTATGACTTTTGCATTTGGAACAGGCTGGCTGAAGGCCTGTTCTGTCTGAACCAAACAGCTGAAATTCAGCTTTTCGGGATTTTGAAAAGCTGAATCAGCTTCTAGGAGTGAAGACGGTCACCCATTGATGTGATTGTGCCTGTTCGTGTGTGTTACACGGACATAAAATTTGATTCCATTATAAGAATCTAAGCACTAGGTAATATTTTGCTTTGTCGTTTACTTCTCATCTTGTTTTTTTTTTTTTTTTGTATCACAAAAGATAATTACCGTCTGCAAACTTGATGAGTTCAGTGATAATATTTTCTCCCCAGACCAACTGCTGTCTATGCACACGCAATGCACCCTGCCCAATGCATACCTCATGCAGGTGCCTGACAGCAAACACCGATACACCAACTACAAGCTAAAGGGTGCACGAGCAAACGAGAGGCAAGTTTCAAAATAATTAGATACAGGGCCGCAGCAGATGGTTCCGGCCTTCGCCATACCAATAATGTATACATTTTTTTGACAAGACCATATAATTATGTCTGTTTATGCCCTCGACCCAAATTAATTTAAATGTTACTAATTTTTCCATTTTTGGGGGGTTGTGCGAATTCTTCCCCCCCCCCCCCCCCCCCCCCCCCCCCCCCCCGCCCGATTGACTTTAGGAAGCAGATGAAAGCAAGCTGGCATCATGCAGGCATGCACCCCTTCGGCTGGAGCATTAGGTTTCTTTCACCTCGTGCTATGGTTATGAGATATGAAATAAATGTTAGGAAACAGATATATATATATTATGTAATTGGTATTCTAACCACAATATATTTCATTCATAGTTTATCTATGTTTGCACTGACAGCAAATCATGTGGGATTTATTTCTGATTACTCCATATAGCAATGTTCTCTATCAGAAAACTGAAATGACTCAACCCGCAAAAATAAATATCAAGGAAATATATCAGTTCACAACAGCAAGAGGTATATCTCACTTGATCTTCATTTTGTGACAAAAACATTGTTTTCAAATACACTTCAACGTATGGTTTATTTGTTTATATCTGTACTGAGTGAAACTGTTAAAAATGCCTTTCATTGTGAGGCTTCTCTTATGAGTTTACCAAAATCGTCAAGTACATCAATAAGTGTCTCTTGGCTTGACTTCACGAACGAAGATTCTATAGGGCTTGCCCACGTCGTCTGCAGGCATTTTCGTGGCTGCGGAGGCCAATCCGGGACAGGCAGGTTTACATCAATAAGTGTATACATAAATAAAACACAATTACCATGATTGTCATAATTCCTAAAAATACAGCTGATTTTTTTTATGAAATGAGTATGTCTATCCTCAACAAGACCAAGTAGTCTATGTACCCTACAGAACCACATAGTCCAGATCAAAATGGTGACTGCGAAGCGTGTGTAATGCAGAGACGAACTCAACGAAAAAAAGAAAGACGCTTAGAAAAGACAGCTACAACACAATTTTATTCATATTATCTAGTAATAAATTGTGTTGTAACTGTCATTTCTAAGCGACGTTCTTTCCTCATAGGGTTCTTCTCTACAGAACAACATACATGTGCACTTTTACTTCCTGCACCATATATAACTGTAATAATACATGAGGCAAAAACACAAACAGAACAGAGACAACCATTTTAATTATAAAGAAACAATTTCAGTGATGTCATTGAATTATATGCATGGTATATTTTGCTTATGATGCTGTCATTCAAACTTGGTCACTGTGTTTTGGTAAGTGAGGGAGAGGGGGGGGGGGGGGGGCTGGAGGGGGCGGGTACACATGCAGGCATATATATATATATATATATATATATATATATATATATATATATATATATATATATATATATATATATATATATATATATATATATATATATATATATACCGCAACGATTTCCTAATGTAATGTTACATATGGCAATATAGTTCTATCATCATATGCTAAATTTTGCTATCCACCAAAATGCTAATATTGCCATGATTCCACAGCAGACAGACAGCCTTCATGGACAGGTCCAACCAGTGAAGAGACAACAGACTGGCCAGTGTCAAACATGTCACCAAACTGCAGGGGCGTTAGCAGCAATGTCACACAGAAACTTTGGAACAGCAAACAGCCTGATGCAGTGCAGTGTGCCCCAACTTGCTCTCAGCAGGCAGCTGCAAGACAAGAACAAAGGTCAGTTAGTACATGTGAAGATGTACTGCAAACACTGTTCTAGATGAGTTTACTTGGCTACCGGGTATCAGCCAGTATAATCTACTCAACATGAAACCAACCGTAATGAATCAATCACAGCCAGTGTAATCAATAAACTCCATACAAGACAGATTTGCAAAATAACTTTTACAAACAATTTCTTTGTCTCGGTGATGGTCAAACGATTTATACAGTTTTGTTCTAATAATAAAAGACATTGTAGCTTTGCAATGCTGCTTGGTAACATGATATTATATGAATATGTTTTCAGGCCAACATAACCAACTTTTCCCTGGGGGAGACTAAAGATGCACTCAACCGATGAGCAGCCCCTGGTGACCATATCGAATGTGGGAGTAGAGGCGACACCTTATCAGCGCGTGACCAGTGAAGACAATCCGGCCTACTGTTTGTGTGGGAATCATCTAATAATAATGGACAACAAGAACTACTGAATTTGATCCAGCTGATCGAGTTAACAGAAGAACCAACTTTTCTAGATATTTGTAAGAAGCAGACCGAAGTCAAATTTTGCAGCGTCAAAAATTATAGCATCACATTTGCAAATAAAATTCCCACATTATAATAGCAATCAAACATCACCAACACTCTACATACAGATTTTTTTCAGTTGTGGCATGAGAGCCATATGGGGCTTGGCAACAGCAAACACTGTTGCTCTTGTCAGGTGGCCATAATCAGATGGCAGTTTCTAAGCCCCAATCTAAACTACCTGAGGGCACTATCTGGTTGTGTATGTGTGTGAAACCAACCTCCAAGTCTTTACTTCTGCTGAAAAACCACATCCACTCGTCGCTCAATCTTGTCATCTGTACTGCGTAGGTAATGTAACAAACTGGAGAGCTTCTCATCAGTGAGGCATTGGGGATACAAGGCCACGGAGCACATTCCTTGATGAGAAAAAACAGAATGAAGAGAACATTTTCATTAACTTTTAAAATTTACTTTCTGTCATGGAGATTGTTTACATCTGTTTGTACAAGTAGTTGGGACATGAATAAATGGACACATGCATGTAATATATACTCCATATTGTGCACTTTGTACTCTCTATACAAGAAAGTATTAAAGTTGAATGTAAAAGCAAAATGTTGGACATTTTTTGTTTTCAATACATTTGGACATTCTTCTTCATAAATTGCATACATGTCTGCTTTCATTTTTTATCCTTGTTATAACTACATACTGTAAACAGTGCACATGAACAGGAATTCTGCACCTGACTTGCCATAAGAAAGAATTAGTTTTCATGGTCAGTGTCACAATCCTAAATAGTATATTTCTACAAATACATGTACTGTAATGATACTGAAAATGACATGTACAATACTGCACTTGTACCAGAAATTGCACAAGTGTGTAACATACATGTACTATGCATATTTCTGCTGTGCTACCTGGTATGCCACAGAGTGCCTGTTGCTAATCTTGGTATACTGCTTGCATACTTGGTGGTTGAAGTCAAGGATGGTAAGCCTGTTGCGCATTGTGTAGCCTTTGTAGCCAATGAAAGTTTTTGGGGGGGCCATTTCATTTTCAGCCACATAGATACATCCCCTTGACTAACACTCAAAACACTCAATGATGAGACTGAAACATATCTAAACTCTAAGTCAAAATAAGTGCATAAATAAGACATGATACCTTGATCATGCCTGGCAAGGACACTCGTAATGTGTGGTGATGGTTGATAACAGGCTTTATCCCTTGTTTCAAGTGGTGTTTAGCCTTTGGCAGCAGCAAAGAAACTGAAAACAGATGGCCAATATAATAGATAAAGCAAAACCTGAAAGTAAAAAAAGCACAAAAGTGAAAATGTACCAGCAGCAGTTTATACTGAGTAGGTTATTTCGATGACAGGACAGTTTCGTGTGTTTTTGTTCTGCATACACTCAAGGATATAATCCTCCATGTAAACACACAGCTCAACTCAAACCTTTTATGCAATTCGCTTGCCTTTGTGCCACACATCAAAGTAATGATCCAGATGTTTCAGTGGCTGCGATCAAGTCAGTAATAATATACAAATCTATTTCATACTGGAAAAAAGATACATGCATTACAGTGTGGCAAACTGACCGGTAGCTAGCACTAGCTGTTATGAAGACTTGGGAGAAAAACCACCATGGCACCATGATAATAATGTTTACTGTCAACTTGTAAATATACTTACAGTGTGGAGGTAGCAGTCATATGTAAATCATAACTTAGTGTTGTGACAGCAATATTTCCAGGACACTATAAGCTACTTTATGTGTGATGTGATAACACTTTTACAAACAAAAATGATTTTGTGCAAGCGCACGGGTGTACCATACTTCAAAATCAAATGCCACCAAACTGATAATTACCTGAAAGTAGCAGGAGATTACAGTAGAACTCTGTCGGTGACAACTTATCGGACAGGTCTTGCTGTCTTCAGAAACTCGATGCCATGCTGTGCATTCACCAGTTTCAAGTCACCTGACCTTGTGACAGCCCTGCTGTCTAGAAACAAACCATAAACACAGTCATGGATGGACAAAACCTGTTGAAAAAGAAATAAATACAGAAAATAGGCATGTGTGCACATACGCATGTACGTGTGGCTTTCTAAAAATGGCTTAGTCACAAAATAGCAGCACATTTGAGTGTTATGATATGGAGCAATATATACATACATGTATTTACATGATTCACAGAAAAACTAGCAATAAAATATTTTGGTATACAAGAATGATAGTATAAGTTTTTGTCACTCATATTTCTCCTGTTCATAAGCTTGTGGTTTCAGGAAAATATGAGAAATACATTGTATCAGTGGCAAGCCAACTTACAATAGACCACTTATATACCTGATTGTGAGTTTCATAATGAATTATGCACATACATGTATTGCTCTATTTCATCACACTGAAATGTGCTGTTATTTTGTGAACAAATATATTTTAGGTTGATTATAGTGGTATAATTATTTTATCCTTACCTAGACCTGTTGATTATATTCTCATCCAGACAATTGCTGATGTTGTTTTCATACAGCGAGCAGCTGTACATTTGTTTTCATTCAGACAGCTGAACATTTTGTCTGTGTTCAGACAACTGCAGGTATATTTTGTTTTTTTATTCAGACAGCTGTATATTTAATTCTATTCAGACAGCTGTATATTTTGTTCTAAATATAAGCCAGCTGTACATTTTGTCCCAAGCATACACACACACACACACACACACACACACACACACACACACACACACACACACACACACACACATTTTAGGTTCACAACTTACCTTGCCACTGCGATTATCTGTTATGTATTGTGATGAGATTGGGCGTTGTTCCATTACTGATGCACCTTCACTTTGTAATAGCTTCACAAATGTATCCACAGAAATAACACATAAAGCTGCTTGCTGCTCTGTGAGCTCATTTGGTGTGGCACTGAAAAAGAATCAAATGACTGGTATTTGTATAGTTATGTAATGCACACACGGGTCTTGTACTAGAAAATGGCGTGGCGTTCTGAAGATATTTACACAAAAACTTGACAACCACCACGAACCCCCAAAACAAATCGCAACTAAAAGTGGAAACTTCTAAATGTACATCAGACCAGAGCTCAGAATATATCACATATTTCATTATGTATATAACACAAATATGTGTAATAGAAAATTGCCCAGAAACTATTACACTTATTTATAAAGGAGAGAAAATTTAAAAACAAAGTTTCAGGCTGTTACTATAGTGACGTATTTATAGTAACTACAGAAGAGACGAACAGTGAGGCTAAGATTTCCAATCTATTCTTCGTCTTGTTCATCGATGTATTCTGCCTACTTCTCACCACTGTCGTCTGCTGTTATTTCCTCAGTCATCATTTCCCCCGAAATTAGTGTCCTGTACACCAGAACACACATAACATTACGATCGCTAGGGCTTCTTGTTGTTGACAAGGAAGTGGTCATTAGAGTGGTGTCCCCTGATAATACATATTTACGAGTACCTTCCCTTTGTAAACACGACGTCAGCTACACGCGCATAGGTGTTTGTTGTTGTTGGAAATATACTTACCAACAAAAGTAATATTTGTACCACAAAAAGTGAAAAGACCACACCATATCATGTTGGACTTACCGCCACCATTCGCTGGACCTTTTTTGGACGCTCTGGACGTCGCGGCTCGGTGCAGGCTTCACCGGCCAGTGCGGCAAAATGAAAGTTGGATATTTTTCAGTCGTAGTTGCACGGGAATTGGATGTTACCGCGCACGGACAGATGCAACTGGAAGTGACCTTAGGCAGCTGGATGGTGTATACCTGTTTTCGTGAACTGTGACAGCCGTCAAGGACGTCTGACACTCTACAGCAGCTATAGTAACGTGCGTGCTCGGGGATCCTATCACACGGGGCCCTATCAGGGTTGCACTTTCTGTGTCAGGTAGGGACTTTGAAATTTTTTTTTCGATGTCCTCTACTGACTAATTGCTGAACCCGGACCTTTAACGTACTTAGCTTGTCAGTTCCGCCAAGTGGCACACATGGCAACGCACGCACAGTCACTACTACGATCATATCAACTAGGGTTTCGCTGGATACTGTGGTAGGTCCATTGCGCGATTTGGTATTTTGAACACAACTGACGCGAGGCAGACACACGTATTTTGTGAGTGCGCATGTCTTAAGAAGTCACTTAGTGCCTGCCAAATCGACCACTGGCCACCAGTGGTCTTCGCTTGCTGTGGACCGTGACACCTGACGCTCCACCATTTACAAGGCAGCTGTCTCCTTTGAGGACTCTCGCAGAGCTAGCCTTAAGGACAAGCGGCTCAGGAGGAAAAACAGAGATGCCGCAACTCAGAACCCTGCTGTCCCGGATTGGCCTCCGCAGCCACGAACAAGCCTGCAGACGTCTGACTCGTGGGCAATTCCTATAAAATCTTCGTTCGCGAAGTCAAGCAAAGAGATGCGCGACCAGTGTAAAAGACTTGAAGATTACACTCCACAGCAATCTCCAGCCCCTTCCCGGCCTAAACCTAAAAAGGGATACGGACTTAAAAGTAGCTAAAACTGAACTAGACTGGCACTTGACTTGCACGTTGGATGGGCAGTCCGAAGAGTCTGACCATCTAATACACAAGCCAGCCAGGCTGGTAGAAGCTAGCTAACCAGAGTCCGGTTACACTATATATGCACCACAGCAGAAGAATGACTGAGAGCACAACTGTTCATCAAATACTGTACATTGTCAGTTTGATCTTCGAAACTCCAGATTAACAAGACATGTTTGAAACAGTGACTCTTTTATTCCGTATATTCTGTTCTACTGTAGCTCGCAGATTACACACAATCTTTATTGTATATAGAGCACCACTGCATCTTGTGGTGCACTGCATGGCTTTTGGTAAATTAATGCAATCTAAAACAGTTTATGTTGATCCATGGCATTTGTTTCATGTGTACAACATGATATGAAGAGCTTGAACATTCACATTCTCCTTCCAGGATGGAACTTGAACGTGCCTGAATTGATCAGTGTTCAGGTTGTACTGCATATAGGCAAATACTGTCACTGTCCTCCATAACCCTCGCATAATAGGGCCATCCATTATCGTTTCAGTGCCATGGGACATTAAACCCTAAAATAACCAACAAAGACAGTGCAGAAGTGAAATCGAGTCGTGCTGCCATGAAATCAAGTCCTGGACGTCAACCAACATGCTGAAGTTAAATGATGATAAGACTGAGGCAATTCTGTGTGGACCCAAGAACAAACTGGGTGTGGAATCTCTTGATGCCATCCGTGTTGGTGAGTCTCTCATCCCTTTCTCCAGACTGTCAGAGATCTTGGTGTCTCTGTCGATGCCAGTCTTACCATGGAAGACCATATCAGTGCTGTTGTCAGGGGGTGCTACTTCCATCTTCACTCCCTTTGGAAACTACGACCTGTCCTGACAGCCAAAGCTGCAAATGCTATCGCCGTTGCACTTGTCCTATCCAGACTGGACTACTGTAACAGCTGTCTTTGGGATATGCCAGAGCAACAACTCAGACGTCTTCAACTGGTTCAGAACACTGCCGCCAGAATTGTCACAAGAACCAAAAGAAGGGAGCATATCACGCCAGTCCTTAAGCAGTTGCACTGGCTTCCAGTCAAGCAAAGAATTGATCACAATATTCTCACTCTGTGCCACAAGTCTGTAAATGACCCCAGACTCACCAGAGTACCTCTGGGAAATAGTCCCACGCCATAACCCTCCGAGGCAGCTCCATTCTGCTGTCCGGTCCAAACTCTGCACCCCCGCAAGTGTTGAAAGCCACACAAAGAAGCGATTTGGTTTCCGGGCATTTTCACACTGCGGACCTCTGCTGTGGAATAGACTACCACAATCCTTGAGGGACATTCACTGTATTCGCACCTTCAGGAGGCACCTCAAGACCCATCTGTTTCTTGACTTTTAATTCTAGGACTACTGTGCACCAGAGTTTTTTTTTTTTTTTTTGGGGGGGGGGTTTTGTTGTTGTTTTTTGTGAGGCTTTTTTGTTTTTTGGGGTTTTTTTTGCACCCTGAGCATGCTGCTAGCATGGAGTAGATGCGCCGCAAGTGGACATCATCATCATCAAGTAGACATTCTCAGATTGAGACACAAACACACACACACACACACACACACACACACACACACACACACACACAGACCAACGCTCGCACACAGATTCTGACCAATGCACAAACACACACTCACACACTTGCACACATATGCACACACACTGACAACAACACGCCATCACACATACGGCAGTCACCTTTTTGGCCTTGGTTGCCTGCTCGGCGTTAAACCCAAATAACTAACTAACTAACCTTTTTGGGTCTTTATTACACATATCCAGGCATACATATAATACAATGACAATATTATTTGGGTCTCATTAGGGTGAAAAGCCGATCCTCTCCATTCCGGACGAGTATATCACAAGACGGAAAAATACGAACACTTTTTGGCTGGCAAGTTGCTTCCCTTGAGCGAGCAGAAAAGAAAGCCGAAATGGAAACTGCGGCCGTATTTTCAGAGTTCCAGGAGTATCTTGACGCAGATCATGAGTTGAAAGAGGTGATTGCTCTGTCCACAGAAGGCTTTAATTTAGATCACCAAGTATTGCATTTCTTTGCATCGGCACCAGGTTTGATGAACTATTCACGCTTTGTGGTGCAAATAAACGCGTGCGAATAGCAGAGGATCAAGCACGCTGTTTCTTTAGTCTCCCGACAGACTTGTCTAAGCATACTACGTCTGTAAAACTTTGATTCACGTCACCGACATGACTTTAGTGATTGGCCAGAATGCTAGAGGATTTTCCCGTGCTATTTTTAAAAAACAAAATAGGTCACTTTCCCAAGAGTTGTTTAAGAACGAAGAATATTAGTTTGTCAATAATTGAACCGCCTTAGATGTTCAAAGATCTATATATCTGTAAAAGATGGTTACGAAAGCCTACAAACAGGTCTAGCTATGGTTCATTTAGACACAGGACAATATAGTTCAGCATACGTCATCTGTATATCAATTAACTTGACAATGACTCCACTCGGTTCTAGAAATACAAGGCTATCGTGCGAGAAACAGCTAGAAATAGACTGACACGCTAACGGCAGCACAGAATAAATAAGTGCGATTACGCGTGTGCTTTTGGTGCATGTCCAAACTGCTGTTAACATTTATTAGGTGTGTTGCGTAACAAACACAATCAGTGCTAAAATGTGTCTTCAGATTTATGTTTAATTTACTAATTGTACTTGAACAGTATATTAAGGTACAGACAGAATTTGATAACATATCTTCGGCCCAAGCAGGTCAACTGTATCATCAAATGTGTTGAAAGAGGACAATTCTGGAGGGTGGTGACACGCTAAGAAGGGGTGGTGTGGTGCTTGAACATTGCAATTATATCATTGTCATCACAATTTGTCCAAGAGCCAGACTGACCTACCATGCACTCCACCCCTTCATCCCCCCACTGGCTATATTATCTTTAGTGTGTTTCTAAGGATTTTGTAAGAAGAACATCGCAGGACATACAAAGGAAATTTTGCAGGCAGTCTAAACTCTTAAGTCATCACTGGGTGGGATACAGGGTGCACATACAGTTGGTCTGTGACTCTTGGACTAAGGTATTAGGCGACTTGCCTGTGTTATTTTTTTTTTCATAGAAATTTTTCCTGTGGCTAGCAGAGCACACAATGTTTTCTGTATCAAAACAACATAGAGGTCACTTAAGACAGATTTTCATGAGCCCTTGAATGTGTTTCATGAGCCCTGGTGTTCTGCGTAGGCTCACAAGTAGATCTACACATCTTGCATTGTTTGCATGGCATTGTGTTTGTACATTTAAGTTCAAGCGGGTATTCTGTGGTGGATGTAAACGGTGATACACAATTTTTGACAAAAACTGTCAAATGAGGAAAGTAGAACGGCTGAAAGTAGTCCCTCACAACTAAGGCAACCACTCGGGATGAACTCATGAATGTAGAGGGAATTTCAACAGGTCAAACTAGTCAAAGTTTACCTAATTATCAGTTTGTTTATATCTTATGCGATAAAGTCAAATAGTCAAGTCACATGTGACATAGATTTTATTTGTTTCGCTCTCCTGAAAATTTGTCTTTTAACAATACATCTAATAATAATATTAAAATAGACATAAGTTAAAATGAAAACAATAGGTATTTACAGTCATTATAATGAAAATTTCATGCACACACAGTTACACCCATACATGCACACACACACACACACACACACACACACACACACACACACACACACACACACTAATGAAACAAATAACCTCATTATTGTATGGCACTATTATTTCAAAACAAATAAAGTAGGCTAGATGTTTCTTCTCCTGCATCCTGATATTAGTTGTCTTGGAGCTATTCACTGAAAACTGGGAATAGTGTGAGGGTATAATTCTAGCCAGCAAAATGGCCTGAGGTCTTCTTGTTAAGCAATCACAGTAATGATATCATTCTTCTTTGAGTCGTTCATTATCACAAAATACCTATCCCCACCCGGGTCTGCCCTGGGGGACTTGGGTGGGGTTAGGTATTTTTTAGTTCCCAGGGTCACCCTGGTCAGCCCCACAGGGTGGGTTTTTCTCTCTATTCTGGGGCATGTGTTTCTGTCTACCCGAGGTCCATTCACCTGTATTTGCCTTTTTAAAACTCTCCCTACTGTCTGCACTGCCTGTAGCTCTTGATATTGGATGTGTGTTGCTAAATGGTCTTAGCTTTATCTAGGTCCCATGTTGTAGGTTTATTTAACGTATTTGACCGGCTGGCGACATACATTCAATTTTCTGTTTAGTTTTTTTTTCACAAGCAGTGCCGGCACGTCCTGAGAAAGCCTTGTTGCTGTCGGGACGTTAAGCAATGTACAATGTACAATCAACAAAATACCTACTTCCTCGTCCCCGGGCCACACACACACACACACACATTATCCCTGTCCATTTTGTGTGTGTGTGTGTGGCCCGGGGAGGAGGAAGTAGGTATTTTGTGATAATGAACGACTCAAAGAAGAATAATATCAAGAGGTTATGTCAATCTAAGGTTTTCTTCCCCATCTGGTAGCTCACTTCTCTATCATTTGCAGGGTATCCGTGAAGCTGTGCGAGAGCTGGAGCAGACAGCACGTGAAATCCAGACAGTGATGCAGGCAATGCACCAGCAGGCAGACAACCAGCACTGTCAGTGGTTCAGTGACATTTGCATATTCTTCCTTTGGATCTGATAATTGTTTCTTGGGGATATCATTAAATCTTTGCCTACTATTTTGTACTAAGGTAACTTTTCAGTATTAGGCACACCCAAAAATATTGTGTGTTTACTGACCCATCTTTTTTTTTCATGCCAACCCTAAACTCTTTTTTGTGAAAAATAAACTAAGCCAAAATGAATGATCTGAAAATCACTGCCGCCTCATTCAAAGGGAGGGAATCCACGTAGTACTATGCAGCGAGTAGTTTTCCCTCGGTTTTACAAAAATGGCGTCCCATGCCCCAAGACCGGCATTTTTCACTGTTATTTTTGACAGATCTGTGTGATCATATGGAGAACATGAGGCTAATTAGCAGACCTCTAGGTTCATTTTAGTCTCCTTGACATTTGCATGATGATGTGCACATGTGTTCAAGTAATCTCCGGCCATTCCTTCGCAAAAAACAAACAGAAATCCGACCTACCGACCCAAATTTTTATCCTGTGTACGAGAGGTGTTCTCAAAGTCCGTATACTCTCCAAAATTGAATTAAACGATCCAATCATGTCATTTTCTTGAAGAACCCTCCCTGAGCTGACACACAACTGGCCATCCTCTCAAACCAGCTCATCCAGGCTTTGGTCCACATGACTTCATCTATACCCTCTATAACCCTTGACAGCATCTTCAGGGCTTTCTCGCAGCTGTTTCTTGACATGTGTGAACTGGAAAAAGTCACAGGGAGAGAGGTCTGGAGGGAGAATGGGGTGGATGAGACAACAGCAGCACTCTCTGAAGCCAGAAACTCTCTTGTCGCCAAAGCGGTATGACCAGGTGCGTTGTCATGGTGCAGCATGAGTCCACGAACACCTGTGTTTGGACGGCGCTTCACGCACTTTAGGAAAGCAATGGTGGACATACCAGTCACAAGTGACAGTACGTCTGTCCTCAAGAGGCACAGTGGCTACAATCCCTGATCTGCTGATAAAAAATGCCACCATTTGTTTCCCGGTGCTACATGATCTTTTGAATTTGGCAGGTGGGGGGGGGGGGGGGGGGGTCCACCTGGTAACACCCAGACCAAAGACTGGTGTTCAGTTTCAGGGTCAAACAGGTAAACCCAGGTTTCATCTCCACTGATGACCTTCCACGCTGATGTTGACCGTCCATTGTCATATGTTTCAAGCATGGTCAGGCACAACTCTGCATGACCCCTTTTTGTTCTTCACAGTTCATGTGGTGCCGAACGGGCACATCGCTTGTGGACTCCAAGATGTGTGTGTAAGATCAAATCCACAGTAGAGCTTCCAATGCCCAAGACATCCTGATCTCTCGTACAGTGACTCAGGGGGGGGGGGGGGGGGGGGGGGGGGGGGAGGGGGGGGGGGGGTCTTCTCAT
Organism: Semisulcospira habei; assembly: GCA_036245525.1. Taxonomy (NCBI): domain Eukaryota; kingdom Metazoa; phylum Mollusca; class Gastropoda; family Semisulcospiridae; genus Semisulcospira; species Semisulcospira habei. Next base: position 274,518,561 of record BTPG01000001.1, read on the forward strand.
ATTAAGTACTCCACAGTGCTGATGATTTCTTGGGTTAATAGCTGTTACAGGTCGACCAGGACGGGTATCGTCTTCAATGCTCCATCTACCCTGCTTGAATTCACCATACCACTTGCACACAATGACCTTGGCCTGAGCAATCATTCCACAAGTGTTCACCAAACGTTCATAGGAATCAGTCACTTTTAGCCCCTTCTTGTAATCATAATAAATCATTGCTCTGAAATCGTGATTTGTGAGCTCCATAACTCAGCTTTCAAACATGCTTGGTCAGTGTCTTCAAGTGCGTTTGTTTTCTCAAAATCTTTACCGATGGCATTACTACTAGGAAGGTTCGCTTAGCATACCAATTTTAGCCCAAAAAACTTGTTGTGTACATACCACAACCAGGGAGGTGACTCTAGGGGGTCGTGTACCTCCATAACCGGTGGCACGCTGAGCCGTTTCCCGCCAGTCTCTTCGCTTAGCTAGACCAGACCGGTCGTGTGCACCCTGCGTGTGCCAGCTGTGTATGGTGGGATTACCAATGGTGAATTTGAACTTACGTTGGATTACTTGGACTTGTGGGGCAACCTGTGGGGAGTTTGTGCTTGGTGCAGTGGATTACCTTCGGATTCCGAGGATTCCCTGGTGGTTGTTCACTGTAGGATTACCAGACTCAGGTCATGACAAGGTAAAGCTTCGTTTACTGCCTCAGCTGGCGATTTTCCGGGCAGCGGCATCGACCGGACTCTATTTATGCGGTCGAATGGGACCTCGGGCCCTCGCAAGGAGGCTCCGCGCACTCGCTCCGGCCTTTGTCTGTCTTATATTACAGTACTCAGGTGAGGACCTGCACCAGGTGCGGCGAATTCCAGTGGCCTAGCGGCGCCCACGATTTGCTCCTACCCGGCTCAGGCTGCTCCCCCACTCGGGTGTGCAACACTTGCGCGATGTGGGAGGAAGAACGATGGTCGCAGCTATGGCCATTTTACCGGAGAGGGAGACCGGCTGACTCTAGACAGCTGCCCACCCACGCAGCGACTGCAGCCATTACTGGCGCGCAGAGAAGGGCCGCCTCAGACATCGTGGGCTTGCCGGCGCGGAAAGGGACCTTCTGCGATGAAATGCAATGAGAACGTAGTAAGAACGTAGTGAAGCTCGCTGGTAAAGGCTTCTCTGTATGCTTCCAAGCTTTTATGTGGAGCCAGCCAGAATAAAGAAACATCTGGCGGAGTTAGGTATTTTTTAGTTCCCAGGGTCACCCTGGTCAGCCCCACAGGGTGGGTTTTTCTCTCTATTCTGGGGCATGCGTTTCTGTCTACCCTTTGTCCATTCACCTGTATTTGCCTTTTTAAAACTCTCCCTACTGTCTGCACTGCCTGTAGCTCTTGATATTGGATGTGTGTTGCTAAATGGTCTTAGCTTTATTTAGGCCCCATGTTGTAGGTTTATTTAACGTATTTGGCCGGCTGGCGACATACATTCAATTTTCTGTTTAGTTTTTTTTTTTTTTTTTTTTTTTTTTTTTTTCACAAGCAGTGCAGGCACGTCCTGAGAAAGCCTTGTTGCTGTCGGGACGTTAAGCAATGTACAATCAAGTCTGTGAATTATGTAGGATGGTGCCCGGAATAGCACACATTTGGTTGTTCCAGAGTTCCTCTGCACGCTCTTCTTTGAAAACATAGGCTGGCAAGAAAATAGTCCAAATTCTGACTCAGTCGGTGTCAGGGTTACAAGATGAAGACTAGTTGATACACAACAACCATCAAATAAAGTTGTCGAAATGTACATCACTTTTCCCGCAGAACTTGATAGCACAACACTGCCTGGTAAATAACAAGAATAAGCATCACTTCCCTAGCACAATTGACGGATTTTGTCGGAGCGGCCGGACAGGAGATTGTGCATGGCCGCCATTTTCCCTCCCTCAGCAATGTGATAGAAGGCGGTGGCTCAGACGGTTTAATCGGGCTTACCCCCTTGAAGCCATGCTGGTAGGCACTCGCCAGAAACTTTCCCAGCTCCCTCCCTCTCTCCACCTTCAACTCGACAGCACCCCCATCTCCCTCTCTGACTCGGTCAAGAACCTTGGCGTTATCCTCGATTCCTCTCTTTCCATGACCAGCTTCGTCTCCGCCATGGCCCAGGCATGTTATTTCCACCTCCGCCGCATCAGTCAGATCAGAAAATACCTCACTACCAAAGCTGCCACCAAACTCGCTGTCTCTCTCATCTTATCTCGCATCGACTACTGCAATTCTCTCCTTTCCGGCCTTCCTCACTCCACCACTCTCACTCTCCAGCGTGTCCAGAACAATGCTGCCCGCCTCGTCCTCAGAAAGAAAAAATCCGACCACATCACTCCCCTGCTCAAACTCCTTCACTGGCTCCCCATCCCCCAACGCATCCAATACAAGATTCTGTCTCTCTGCTACAAATCCCTGAACAACTGCGCTCCTGCCTATCTCCAACTTACTTCACCCTTACACTCCTCCCCGCTCCCTCCGCTCCGCCTCCGACCCTCTCCGCATCCTCATCCCCCGCACCAAACTCAGCACTTTCGGCCCCCACTCCCTCTCAGTATACGGTCCATCCACCTGGAACACTCTCCCACTCTCCGTCAGAAACACTCGCTCTCCTCCTTCCAGTCCACCCTCAAAACTCACCTCTTTCAACAGTTCTAGCACTATATCACCACACTCCCAACCCCAAGCTCACCGTCGTAATGTATTTTCACTATTTGTGTTACGTGAGTCATTGTCTAAAGCGTGCGCATGCGTGTGCGAGTTGTGAGTGCGCGTTTAGAGTTATAATTATTATAAGATAAGCGCATTATAAATACCGTAATTATTATTATAATTATTATTATTATTATTAATAACACTTTCCCTTGTTGGGCTCGGTGGCAGGCGGGGACCCCCGGGGGATGAATATCTCTACTATTATAATAAATGGAAAAAACAAAAAACTAAACAAAAAAACTGGCACTGAAGTGGCACATAGCCACCGACATTGAACATGACAGTGACTCAGACTGTGAGGAAGCGACGCCTCAGGCTTGGCCTCGCTTCCTCATTGTACATAGCAAGGTGAAGGAGTAACCTGTTTCCAAGCTGCATCCTTTTCTGGTGGGGGAGACCCTCAGGAGCCGTGTTGGCAGGCCTGATGCCCAGCGCCTCAGGTCAGGTGACTTGCTGGTAGAGTGCCGTACCCGGGCACACTCCAGCGGGCTATTGAGGCTCTCTTCCATCGGAGACACTCCAGTGGAAGTCACACCCTACAAAACTATGAATTTGTCAAGAGGCGTGATCAAAGATCAAGCTTTGGCAGAACTGTCGGAAGATAAACTTGTACAGAACCTTAAGTCGCAGGGGGTGACTTACGTCAGGCGCTTCGCTTCCAAGCAAGGTGGTGGGGAGATCAGTCTCCCTACCATCATCATGACGTTTGGCACCCCCACCCCTCCTACTACCATCTGGGGAGGTTACTACTCCTTGAAAGTGAAGAAGTACGTCCCTCTTCCCCTCCGGGGCTTTAAGTGCCCAAAGTATGACCATGGGCAGAAGACATGCCGCCAGGCACAGGCTTCATGCGCCCGTTGCACTAAGCCCGGACACTCGGCCGAGTCCTGTACAGCCACCCCCCTGTGTGTGAATTGCCAGGGGGCGCATATGGCTTCGGACAAGAAGTGCCCTCGTTGGATATCAAGAGTGCAAGATTCAGCAGGTGCGCGTGGAGAAGGGGCTATCTTTTGCGGACGCAAAAAAGCTGGTTGACGGCCCTGGTGCAGCTGCGGCTGCCCCAAAACTCTAACACCTCTGTGTATACTTTCAGTGCTGCAGTAGTAGGCAAGCGCCCCACCAAAGATTTCTCATATCAAACCCCAACTTCCTGTTCCTGCCCTTGGCTCTGGGCAGACGAGTCTTCTACGCGCAGACGATCCCTTGCTGGCTACGCTGGGTCATCCGGCCGGCGTACAAAGAGCTCTCCCCAGAACAGGCGAGGACGATGCACACCCAGGCACATGAGGGCGGAGCGGTGGCTGCAGGCATCGCCTCGGACCGCAGCTGCGCAGTGAGAGACATTGTGGCTGCCACGGATTGGCGGGCTGAGTCTACCTTTGCCTGTTTCTTCCTGCGAGACCTATCCAGCCAGCACGACAACCTGGCCCTAGTGGGGGACATCTTGGCGGCGCAGCACTCCCTCCCGGCGCCATGTGTAACGCCTAGCTAAAATTGTCAGGAGTGGGTGCGAAGGGGGGGGCCTCGATAGCTAGCGCGCGGGGGCACCCGGGCATTTTGCTCTGGGGTTCGGCATAGGGGGCGGCACCCTCCTCCTATTCGCTATTCTTCCTAGTAGTAGTGCCATCGGTAAAGATTTTGAGAAAACGGATTTTTCTCAACAAAAAAAAATTTCAAAAAATACTTACCGATGGCATAACCGATGGCATTACCCTCCTACCCCGCTTGCCGCCGGTGAGCTAAGGCAAAGAGACTGGCGGGAAATGGCTGAGCGCGCCACCGGATAGGGAGGTAAGGGAGGCAACTCAGGGCCTCTTGGTAACGGCCCCCTAGAGTCGCCTCCCTGGTTGTGGTATGTACACAATGAGTTTTGGGGGCTAAAATTGGTATGCTACAAGAACCTTCCTAGTAGTAATGCCATTGGCAAGTATTTTTTGAAAAAATACATTTTAGGGAAAAATCCATATTTCTTGAAATCTATGCAATTTTGAAACTTAATTTTTTTTGCATCAAAACTTGCAAAAAGCTACTCTTTTATTACGTATTTTAGTTTTTTTACATTATATGACCATGAGCCTGGATTATACGAACTTCGGGAACACCCCTCGTAACTGTAAAAATGTATTTTTCTCTAAAAAGTAAAATGTATTTTTTCGAAAAATACTTATCAATGGCATTACTGTATGGAAGATACACTTAGCTTAACGATTTCAGCCTAAAAATCATTGTGCATAATTACACAACCAGAGAGGCAACTTGTGGGCCGTTACCAGGGCCCGAGTAGCCTCCCTTCCCTCTCATCCGGGCACAAGTGCCGGTGTTATACCAGTTGAACGCTAAAGCGTTCTGGTGGCAGGCAGGGAGGGCCATTCGAGAAACATCATCAGTAAGTATTTTTCGAAAAAATATATTTTAGAGAAAAATACATTTGTTTCCTCAAACTACATTACCGATGGCATTACTGTATGGAAGAATAGCGAAAAGGAGGAGGGTGCCGCCCACTAGGTCCCGTCATCGCTCGTGCTTAACGGTCGCGAACAGGAGCAACCTCCCGACGATTTCGGCTAAGCGTACCTTACGGTGCCAGAGGCGCCGGGAGGGAGTGTTGCGCCGCAGTGATGTCTCCGACCATGGCCAGATTTTCTCGCTGGCTTGTAAGGTCACGGAGGTAGAAGCAGGCAAAGGTGGAATTGGCCCGCCACCCAACAGCCGCCACAATGTCTCTCACCGCACAGTTTCAATCAAATGCTACACTGGTGGAGACTGCACGGACCTCATTTTAACGAATACGCAGCGTCTTAGCACCCGCTGGAGAGAGCTCCTCATAGGCAGAACGGATGACTCAATGCAGCCATGAGGAGATCGTCTGCGCAGATACGTCGTGCCTGCCAGAGGAAAGCGGCAGGAAAAGGCGGGTCCGGCCACGCCAGATAGGTTTTGTCCTGCGCAGGTAGAGTCGTAGTGCCCGGACAGGGTCCTGACGGCGAGAGTCCTGAGTCTGGTCTGGTTCCCTGAGAAGTGAGGTGAGAAGTGGAGCCCTGGCCGAAGGGAGCCGATTCTTTGCCAAGAAGGCGGTTCCGAGCCATCGGCCCTGAGCTGAAGACAGGTCGGGTCCATAGATAGCGCGTGTAATTCACCGACTCTGGACGCTGTTGCAAGCGCAAGTAGGAAGCAGGTCTTCCGGGTGAGATTTGCCATGCTAGCCAAGTGCAGTGGCTTGAACTTGCTAGAATTTAGCCAGGTAAAGACCCAGGTGAGGTCCCAGCGAGGAAATAAGAGAGTGTGGAACTAGTCGCTGTAACTCGAAATTCCGCATGAGGTCCGAAAGATCCGAGCAGGCCCCAGGATCTGGGAGTCCCAAATGGCAGTAGGTGTCTGCGATCATGGAGAGGTAACCTCTAATGGTAATAGGGGCCAGATTCTTCTCTCGAAAAAGCCAAAGGAAGAAATCTGCAAGCTCGGGTGACGTCAGCGCTGTGGGGGGGAAGTCGCTCTGTCTCGCACCAATCCCAGAAGACTCGCCACTTCGTTTCATACACTCAGAGGGTGGAAGATCTGCGGGCTGCAGCGATAGCTTCCATTGCTGCACGTGAGAAACTTCTGGAGGAGAGGGCTTGCCGCACAACTGCCAGGCGTGTAAGAGGAGCCGCTCCGTGCACGGGTGAAGGAGTGGCTGCCGGGGTTGTTTCAACATCGTGCGGGGTGTGGGCAAGGGGAGCGGGGGATCTGTGGCTAGGCTGAGGAGATCGGTGGTCCAACTCCTGTTCCAGCTGAAGGGGGCGACCAGGAGAAGGATCGCGTTGCACCTCCGGAGTTTCTGTAGAATTCTGGGCACCAGCACGGACGGAGGGTACGCTTAGGTGACCAGTCCCTCCCAATCCAAGGAGAGGGCGTCGACCGCCCATGCTAGAGGGTCCGGGAAGGGGGAGACAAAGATGGGGAGCTGCCTGTTCCAATGAGTCGCAAACAGATCGATCATCGGGGTCTCCCAGCGCTCGCAAATCATACAGGGAAGATCTCTGGACTCAGAGACCACTCGGTATGTAGGAGCTGGCCCTTCCGCGAGAGGGAGTCAGCGAGGACGTTCAGACGGCCCGGAATGTGACGAGCCCGCAGGGAGATGTCGCGGTCCCTGCACCACGTGTCTGTGTCTGTCCACGAACTCCGGGGGCCACAGGCATGAGGCAGCGGAGAAATCCGGCAGGAGGTGTGCGCCCCAGCCGGAGCAGCTGGCGTTGGTGCAGAGGGAAAGTCGAGGTGGGGGGGAGGAGAGAGGAACCCCCGAACGAAGCCAGCAGGGGTCCGTCCACCACTGGAGGTGGGCTTGGACAAATGGGAGGACAGGAATCGGGGCCCAGAGGTCGCGGGGGGAAGGGCGCCAATGGGCAAGGAGATAGAGTTTAAGAGGGCACGAGTAGAGTCAACCCAGGGGTAACAGGTCTGCGGCCGCGTTCAAGGCCTAGCAGTTGTAACCAAACTCGCGCTGGGACTACATCCGCGCTGGAGATCTGGTGGGCAAACTTCACCAACTTCGCGACACGAGCTTCCGGCAGTCACACGAGATTGCAATCGGTCCAGAACTCCATGCCAAGATGCACGAACCAGCGGGACGGGAAAGAGATCGGACTTTGCGCTGTTGACTAGGAAGCCGAGGTGGCGAAGAAGAGTGAGAAACTCGTCCCGATCCCGCGGAGTCCTGGTTCCGGAGAAGAAAATCGCCCAAATAGTTGGAGGTGGGGCTGGAGGAGGTCTGGCGAGCCTTGGAGACCACCGCATCGATGATCTGGTGAACACCCAAGGGCTGATGTTGAGGCCGAAGGGGAGAGACCAGAACTGGTAGACCGTTCCGCAATAGGCGAAGCGTAGGAACCGCCTGGAGGCGGGATGCACAAGGACGTGAAGATAGACATTGGCCAGATCGAGGCTGACTGCAAAGTCCATGGGGCACACGGCGGCCTTTAGGGCCCGCGCCGTCTCCATCCGAAAGGAGGGAGCGGAAATGAAGCCGTTGAGGGCCGACAGGTTGATGATAGGGCGCCAGCGGCTGCCCGGCTTCAGAACAACGAAGAGGCGGCTGTAAAAGGCTGGGGAATCGTGCTGCGAGACGACCTCCGTCACAGATTTGAGAAGAAAGGTCACAGTCTCGTCCCGCAAGGCGCAACCCTTGGTCTGGTCTTCTGGAACGCGCGTCCAAACAGGGGTCCTGCGGAGGGGAGGAGGACGCTGGAAGGATATCCGCAGACCCTCCCGTCACGGTAGGGAGCACCCAAGGGTCGTCCGGCAGCAGCGACCGCCACTCGTCACTGTGCAGGGCAAGCCGCCCGCCGACTGGGGGCTCCTGGGACGTCGACGGGGGAGGGAGAGAGTCAGCTGGCCTGGCCCCGCCCAGCTTGGGACCAGGCAGGGGTAGCGGGGGCAGGAGCTCGAGAGCGGGAGTAGGAAGGACGGCCGGAGATGCCGGCCGAATTCTGGAGGGCAGGCTGGGGGTAGGGTCTGAAAGACCGCAGGGCGCGACCCACCGCTCTACGGGAGGTTGGAAAGCGAGCCGCAGCAGCCTGAGGGGCGGAGGGCCATAACTCCTTAAAGGTCTCTTGCACAGACTGCAAAGTGGGGCCGAAGAGAAGAGGACCCCCGATAGGAGCACGATGGAGCTGGACACGTGCGGCCGCAGGAAGAAAGGGGCACAGATCCAGCACGGCATCGCGGCGCATGAGGTCACAGTTCGCAGCCGCGGTGAGGGCGTTGGTAGAAACTTGGTAGGCCGCCCGGTTAGCCGCTACCATCAAGGTCTAGATGTCCTGTCGAGGATCTACGTCTGGGTGCTCCAGAGACTCATTGATGCACTTGAGCATGGCCGGTGTAGCTAACTCTAAAAACCCCGAGCAGGCGAGGGAATTGAGGACCAAGGTCACCGTATTATTGAGTCCCCTGGGGATGCAGCGCCAAAGGGCCTTCTGGGTAGCAAGAAGTGTCTCTGCGGCCGGGTCCACCGGCGGGAGGGGGCAGACAAACGACTGGGAGTGACCCGCATACCAATGCTGTCGGAAGCGGATATTTACACCCGCCGGCAAGCTTTCGTCGGAGAATGAGCCCTTGTCCGAGTGCCAACCCTGCTGAAGCTGGGCGTTAAATGCGTCCGTCAAATCCCAAAATCCCAAGGGTTGAGGAAGGGACTTGATCTTATTGGTTAACTGTGGCGCATCCACCCAGGCGGAAGCCATCCTCTTCATCGGCGGTGACGGGGGGGGCAGAGATCCGGAGGTAGAAAACGGGTGATGAGTTTAGATGCCATATCGAGGTTGCGTGATGTTTCCGATCCCGCCGTTGGGGGGGGGGGGGGGGGGGGGGGGGGAGGGGGGGGGGCAGGTGCAGGGGAAAGATCGTGTGAAGATGTATGGGACCGGACGCTGGCACGGGATCCGGAGACGCAGAACAGTCCGAGAGAGAGGGAGAGAGAAGAACAGAAGGCCAATCCTCCGGGTGGAGGCTGAGGGTGTCAATTGCGTCCTCGGATGGTGGGGGCATCCAATCCCGGCAGGGATGGACGATGCTAGGAGAGGTGGGGACACCATGGCAAACCCCCGAAGGGTGCTGAAAGGGGGACAAAGATCTGTCACGAAGGCTGCGGGGCTCCCACTGATCGCTGGCGGCAACACCGCTCTGAAGCACGGAGGAGGGCCATATATCACGGGAAAGACTGCGCTGAAGCACAGGGAGATCCCGTCGCTGGTGGCGGCACTGCGCTGAAGCACGGCGGAGCGCCGCACATCACAGGACGAAGGTCTGTGCTGAAGCACAGCCGAGTCCCATCGCTCGTCAACCACTGACCTGGTCTGAAGACTGGCAGGCCGCTCTCTGTCACGGGGCACTGTCTTGTGCTGAAGCCAGAGTGGGTCCCGTAGAACTCTGGTATCCGTTGCGTAACGCAGGGGATCCGAAAGGCGGGCCGGGTGTGAAGGGTCTCGGGCCGCCGCCCCGGTGCCGGAATTTGTCCAAACGGACCGGGGAACGAGACACCGAGGTCGACAGAGAGCGAGAGTGTCAAATCAAGCGAACCGTAGAATGAACCGACGACCGGAGGTCCGAACAACCGTCGGGTAAAATCTCCATAGCCTGGCATTTCGATGGAGGCAAGATCGTGGGGGCTAGAACAGACGCTGCAGGCCGCGCAGGGTGGGAAGCGAGTCCGCGATGTCCGAAATCGCCCGCCGAGGGGGCAGGGAAGCCATCGGGAGAAAGGGCTCCCGGGGGGTAGACGGGCGTTCACGCTGATAAAACTCCCTCAACTGAGACCACTGTTGCTCCTTCCACAAAGTGCATCTCTCACACAGCCATGCGGAGGAGCAGCCCGAGCAAGGAAGGCACAATGCATGAGTATCTGAGGGCCACTGAAACCCTTTACATCACCTACAGGTACCAAGCTGTGCGCTGGAACATGAAACAAAAGGCATGAGAGATAAGGCATGTGGCCCGATCGAGGAAAGGGCCACGTGAGCGAAATTTAGATAAGGAAGGAGGCTAGGAAACGACACACCGCAAATAGTCTGCGCAGAAGCAATGGCGCCACGTGGTCCCGAAGGAGGACAAATGGCGCCACGTGTTCCCGCAAGAAACGAAGCACACCGCCACACAAAACACACAAGTCCAAGGGCACCACTGAAATCCCAGGAAACACACGCGAGCACAAGGCACCGGTGGAGAAGAAATTCTAAGAAGAATCCAAGAAATCCAAGTTTTTTTAAAAGTTGAAGGTAGGCTGAGCACGAGGTAGACATGACCTATCGAACTGGTATAACACCGGCACTTGTGCCCAGATGAGGAGGGAAGGGAGGCTACTCCGGCCCTGGTAATGGCCCACGAGTTGCCTCCCTGGTTGTGCAATTATACACAATGATTTTTAGGCAGAAATCGTTAAGCTAAGTGTATCTTCCATACAGTAATGCCATCGGTAATGTATTTTGAGGAAACAAACACAATTTGTTTTGGGGTCTTATGTCCTCTACCATTAACCCTTTAGCTGTCAGTAACATGTTTTGTCTTGATGATTCTGCATGAATCATGACAAAACGTGCTGCCAACAGCCGAAGGGTTAAGTAATCATCTTTTAAGAGTTCATTTCAAGTAATGACTTGTAATGACACATTCAGTGCTAAAAGTAGCCCAGCACGGGCACTTCAAGCAATCAAACCTCACCTTGATACTATGATAGTGTTTGAGGGGAAGTAATCTCATGGCAGCTGAAGTCAACATCTGTATAGGCAAAGAACTGCCCAGGTGATGATCCACTTGCATAAAAAAAAAACACTCGGCAAGTCAATTCACCCATCGCTAAGGGCCAAAACTGGGCAATATTCTCAAGTCAAATCACTGAAGATAGGGAAACAGCTCGCCCAAGGGATGATGTCGGCCCACCCATGTATTCTCAACCTAAAAGAATTTACCTGTGGGTGGCTAGATCTTTGGTCAAGCAAGACTCACAGTTGGTAAGCCACTGCCACTTCTACTGCCCCCACTTCACAAAAGTAGCTGACAATTTTTTAGTGTGGTTAGGTTAGCAATTTATGCATACATACTCAAAAGCTTCCACAAATGGGGGAGAGGCGTGAACTTGTGCGTCGGTAAGCTGGCTACCCAGTGAGCAAAGGTCCTCGGGCCTACAACAGCCACAGTAGGCCTGCGCATGGCTGTGTGCAGGCCCACTGCAGCCCTAGTGGGCCCAAAGACGTTTTGCTACTGGGGTGGAGGAGAGGGAGCGCAAGATAATGGGGTGGAGGAGAGGGAGCGCAAGATTACGGTTGTCACGTCTTTTTTTGTGTGAACTGTATGTCTCCAGTGCTTGCAGTGTGTGAGAAGGTGGATCCCTTGTTTTTCAAAGTGAAAGAGCAGTTTGCTGTTCTGGCGGGGAAGGTTCCAGCCAGTCAGTATTACAGGTACAGTAGGACGTCATGTGTTATCACATAACCCCTGACATACTTTAACCCTTTGCATGTCAGTAGCAGTTTTAGTTGTGATGATTCCTTCATTTATACCTGACGCCCTACAGCAGGTTTTGGATCGACCATGATACTTCAAAAGTAGTGCCAGATTAGCTGGCTCCTGATGTTGCAAAGCTAATCTGGCGCTACCCTTAAGTTATTATAGTCGATCCAACGCCTGCAGCTAGTACAGTCATTAGGCGACACTTCCAAATTTGGGAAATGGATTGGTGTTAAACAGGATACGTACACTGAGACTGACCTGTATTACTCACCTAGAAATTTAAATCACGGTCCCAGGATTGAATTTCTCTAGTCATTACAGGAGTCTTGATTATTTTAAACATCTAGTTTTTCAGATTCTCAGATTCTTGTTATTCTCCCCCCACCCAGGTCTGCGCTGGGGGACTTGGGTGGGGTTAACTACTTTTTGGTTCCCAGGTTCACCCTGGTCAGCCCCACAGGGTGAGTTTTCCCCTCTATTCTGGGGCATGTGTCTACCCTTGGTCCATTCAACTGTATTTTCCTTTTTTAAACTCTCCCTACTGTCTGCGCTGCCTGTAGCTCTTGATATTGGATGCATGTTGCTAAATGGTCTTAGGTTTATTTGGCGTATTAGACTGGCTGGCGACATACATTCAATATTCTGTTTAGTTTTTTTTTCACAAGCAGTGCAGGCTGAGAAAGTCTTGTTGCTGTCGGGACGTTAAACAATGTACAACCAACCAACCTTGTTATTACCATTATGGATTACAATATATTCATTAACTCATTCAGCCCGATGCACGTATTTCTCAATTTTGCAGCCATCATCTAACGACTATGCACCTGTTGCAGGAGATGGATCGACCATGATAATTCAAGGGTAGTGCCAGATTAGCTTGGCACCGACAGGCGCCAAGCTAATCTGGCACTACCCTTGAATTATCATGGTCGATCCATCTCCTGCTGTAGTGCATCAGGGCTGAATGGGTTAAGTCTGTATAATTGTCTAATGCCTTGGTTGTGCACGTTATTAGTATTACTGATACCTACTATAGTCAGTCAATGTAGATAATGCTGTGCAGGTTCAGTGACATGTGGCGGTTTGTGATGCAGCGTCTTGCATACCTGGCCACCCTCAAAGTTTACCTGCAGCATGACCGGCTAGCTGAGCGTCAGGAGACGGCAGACATGTTAGGATGTGTGTATATTTAATATTCTCACTTTAGTTTGTTTGTAAGGATGCAGGTCAAACTGACTAGAAATTCAGCCTGCAAATGATGAATTATTATTGGCCATGATTGTTCAAGGATAGTGCCAGATGTACTTGATGCCTGAGAAGGTGATAATCTTATCCAACCCATCCCTTGAACTATCATGGCATTTCCATCTCCCAGAGTTTGTGACGATCTTTATAATTGCCTTGCAAAGTTGTATTTTATGCAACTTTGCAAGGCAATTATGAAGACTGATACAAAATTTATATTGTTAATGGATGTGAATGAAGCAGATAGCCTCCTATGTACAAGCACCTGTCGAGGCTAGTCAATTTTTGTTCAGCTAAACTGACTATGTAAGGTTGACCTGTTGAAGGTTGTAACGACGGTGTTTTTGGGTACTACTGAACTAAACTGTTACATATATAAACGTTTATTCTAATGGAATGAGTGAGTGCGTGGGTTTGTTCTGCTAATCAGTATAAAGGTGGGTGTTCTATCTCTGTTCACTAGACTCTTTCATCCACCACACACACGCTTACAAACAAGGACAAAGGCCACACAGTTATATCTCTTTGCCCTCTGTTTAACTAATTCTCATACACTCATAACATACATTAAACCACACAATTCATATCATATAAACCAATCTACACCAATAACAATTCACATCATATAAATCAATCTGCACAAATAACTAACAAGTGGCATATAAGTTATTCACAACTTCAGCGCTCACCCATTCACTCGCTACCGTAGAGGTCGTTGTCTCTCTCGAGAGACGTCACTCGACTCTTTATACTAGTGTCGACACAGTCAATATCACATTGACGACTTGACGGAGATTCCCGAACTGAATATTACTATTCAATGACTACTCACAGATTTAGAACATTCCTAGGCGTGAAATTAACGGCGCTAGGCGACAATAGCTACACTGACAGAACACTGCATGTGGTCCTGTAGCACGAATCTGTGGCTTACTTCGCTACCGTTGCTGCTCGTAGCACCAGTGATGGTAGGACGAAGGAGAGATGAAGGCTTGATGTCCGCACCTGGTCACGTACGTGATGCTCTCAGGACAGCTTCATCGGCCCTACACCAGGGGTGTCCGCTCCGTACCGGCCCCGCTGTACACAACATTTATACACTCATAAATGTTCGCTCTTATACCCAAAAGTCTGAATGTGTCTTCGACACATTATTATACTTCAGAGCGCTCTAGATCATTTCCTCTGAAAAATGTCTTCTTTAGGCCACCATACTACAATCACTATTGTCATAATTCTTATGACAATTCCTATAGCCACTTTAACACAGTGCACACAATTCCTATAGCCACTTTAACACTGTACACACATTTTACGTACCCACACACAATGAATTATGAGCCAAATATTACAATCACAGCTCACCTTCAATTCGTAACATATTACTGCACATTTCATCATTAGATCACTAAATATATACTGAATTCTATTCCTATTTCAGTTCCACATCTTCACATATGAATGAATACAACATGACATCCTGGTTATAAACTATATCACATAATTACATGACTAAACAAGTATTGACACGAGCCATCGCATTTCCTCCAAACATGGCTCTTCTGCACTCTAATAATAATTCATAAAACAATACTTTCTTTTTCATCTGAATAGCGTTACAGGTCATTATAAATACCGGTAATAAAAGAATAAATACCTGTATTCAATATACAGCTATCGAATTCTCTAGCCAGAATTCTTCCTCGGAGCCCTAGCGAAAATGACTGCTCGGCTCGACTGGTGTAGCATCTCTAACTAACAATAGTTCCCGATACCACATTGTCACCCACACGTGACACGTGAACATCGCTCACCTCTACACTGCCGCACGTGAACATTGCTTATCTGTACATTACCGCTCGTGAACATTCGGTCCAACCGCTAATGACGTCACACCATCGTCCGACCGAAACCTGCACTAAAGGCGTTCGTTACACTACCCCCCTCTCAACGAAAAAAAGAACCGACTGAGGGTCTTTTTTACAAGTTCGTAGGATAATGTTAAAATACAGTAACGACTATGAAACCCTGATCTATGGTACCGACTGATCACGATCAGCGCGTGACAACAGATCCGCGAACACATTCTGTGTACCTGGAAGTGGTTCGAGATTGAATCTAAACTCTTGTAAGGACAAGGACCAACGCATGATGCGAGAATTCTTAAAGCGACTTGTATGCAAGTACGTCAGCGGTCTGTGGTCAGTCTGGAGAATGAAATCGACCCCCCAAAGAAATTTGGAAAATTTCGAAATGGCCCCAACAATAGCCAAACACGAGAGGAACAGTGGGAAGACCACCAACAGCATCATCACCTTGGACAACACCAATAGCCACTGATGGGACAGGATGCCAATCTGAAACGTCCACAGGAGGAACATCACACTGAGGTGCCACAACCTCGACATCAGGAAGGAAAAAAGGAGAAAAGGCTCAACGAGATCAATAGCGACCCTCTCGAACGGAGTCGAGATAAGAGGCATAGTCGCCAAAGGAACAGGGGGAACTTTGCCTTTTAAAACCGACGTTTGGCAAATGTCACAAGTGTGAACATAAGTACGCACATCAGCAGAAACACCAGGCCAAAAGAATTGGGACAAAATCCGAGTCAGAGTTCTACGAACTCCACAATGACCAGCCAAAAGTTGATCATGCGCAGCAATCATGACTGAAGTGCGAAGTTTCTCTGGAACAACAACCTGATGCAAAATATCCTTGGATTTCCGAGACTTCCTGCACAAAATATCATCGTGAAAATAGAAAGAATAACAACCTTTTCTTCACCTGAGGCAGCTAAATTGAAACAAGCTTGCAGAGTAGCATCACCTTTCTGCAACTGAATGAGTTCAGCACGAGTGACCTTCAAATCATCGCACACAGTGACAAGAGGTTTGTGCGGGAGACCTTGTTTCCTAGCCTGAACACGAGTAGTGACAGCAGCAACAGGGACCTCGTCAGCAGCAGCAGCAACTGAAGTATCTTGGGTCTGCTGGACAATCAAACCTGGAACATTTCCCACAGTCAAGTCAGCAACTGGATCCTCAAGAACACAACAAACCAACTCTCCAGCAAAATAAGGACAAGAAACAACAACTTTAGCCTGCTGGTAAATGTTGATCTCTCCACCAAAAGTTTTACAACGGACAGTACCTGGTACATACTGTTCAGCAGAAACCAAACGTTTTCGAACACCACAAATGGTAGCACCTGTGTCTCGCAGAACTGAGCAAGCAGTAGAATTGACAGAACCAACTTCTAAATGCAAGTGACCAGCTGACTGATCAAAAATAGAGCAAACAACTTCCGAGTCTACAGGGACAACTGCACAACCCGAGCTCGAGTTACTCTTATCATCTGAAGCTATGGTTTTTTTCACAACAAAGGGACAAGTTTTTTGAGTATGACCACCAATGTTGCAAACAGAGCAAGGGTTTGGACTGTTGCGAAGAGGACATTGCCTGGGACCATGACCTTTACCATCACAAAGAGGGCAATTATCAAAATTGGTGTAAAACGAACCACCTCCACGTCCACGTTTCAAAGATCCTCGAGTTTGATCAAAACGATCTTCGACCTTTTGGTTCGAAACCGAGGGTGTTTGGTCGGTCTGTCGAAAACCACCACGATTTCTCCAATAGCCGCGACCTCGATAGTTTGAGTAACCACCGCGAGAATCTGCAGAGCCAGCAACAACTTGTGACTCTTCAGCTAAATCAACTGATCCTACTGAGCCGAAAACCGTAGCAGCCGACCTGCGTGCCAAGTTCTTTCCGGGACGAGCAAGACGATAACTTTCAGCGGTTTTAACCATATCATCTAATGTGACAAGTCCACGCTCGCGAATGAAAGTAGCAAGATCCTGTGACACACATTCTAGAAACTGCTCACCTAACACAAGATCCATAATTCCTTGCATGTCCCTAGGAACACCGGACAAAGCTATCCATCGATCAAACAATCTGTTTAGCTCAATACCAAAAGTTTGGAAAGGTTCGTTCGAGTCTGGTCGGATTTCACGGAACTCCTTGCGAAAACCTTCTGCAGTACACTGGAACTTCTTAAGCAAATTGTCCTTCAATGTCTGATAATCTACAGGACCATGAGCAGCAAGACTGTGGTACAAGTTCAATGCGTTACCTTCTAACAAAGCGGAAAGAAAGGTAACCCATTTGCTTTGATCCCAGCCAAGGGCTGTAGCATGAGTCTCAAAACGAAAAAGGTATGAATCAATATCATCTTGTCTTTCTTTGAAAAGAGGTAACTTGGGGTAAACAGGTCTAGCACCAAAAGAAGAACTATCCCTACCTCTGTTTCCATGACCAGCATCTTGTTCCTCAAGTCTACGTTCAGAACGTAACTCAAGTTCCATTTGTTTTGTTTTCTCTCTTTCCAGCTCTAATGCTAACTGAACATCGGCTTGTTTATTCGCTAGCTCAACTTCGGCTTGTTTATTTGCCAACGCTAACTGAACATCTGCTTGTTTAATTTCTGCTTGGTTATTTGCTAACGCTAACTGAACATCTGCTTGTTTAATTTCTGCTTGTTTATTTGCTAGCTCAACTTCTGCTTGTTTATTTGCTAACGCTAACTGAACATCTGCTTGTCTTTTAGCGAGCTCAACTTCTGCTTCTTTTTCCAATTTTTTTTCATCCCTCAATCTTTGTCTCTCAAGACGATCAAAACAATCCTGTACATATTTGCCACGTTCCTTGTCAGGGATACCCAAAGTTGTAGCTTGAGCAATAAAAGATTGGAACAACTTATCTTAACCCTCTTCTGCATAGAGCGCCCGCCAGCGCCCGCTGAAAACACACAGTGTTTGTGCATAGAACGCCCGGTAACGCCCGCTGAACCACGTGTATACTGTGGAGGCTGCCATGTTTACCATGGTAATAGAAATCTCGCGAGACCACAAGCCTCATTTTCGAGATTCTTTCCACTTCCTGTCAAAGCACGCCATGTGCATTTTGGACGTTTCCTTACGGAGCAACAAATTTTTGAAGTTTCAAGTGTGAATCGAGTGTCAGTAAGAATGGCTGGCCTCGATCATTGGTTGGGGAGAGCAGTGACTATGAAGATTTTGGGGGATTTACAGCGCAAGACTTGGTGAAAGTGGATAGAAGAGGGGAAGAATCTGACTTAGATTTGGAATGGGATGACTTGGGGATCGTTTTTGTTAGTCAACATCATGGTCTGAGGATGAAGCTTGTGATCATCAGCAACTGAGATTCACAGTACGTAAAACAGCAGTTTATTCAAGTTTAGATTTTCCCCCTTTATTTCCTTACACATTTTACAGCTCCACAAATGTTTATTTTATATCTTTATTGATTTAACACTTTAGAAAAAATAATTGCTCTTTCTCAAGACTTGTCTAAATATTTTTTAATATTTTTTTTTAAATGTCACCCATTCAAAATTACGGAGTTGATTCCCTTTGGTGATATTTTCAAGAGCCGCCTGGCATATGCACTTGCATGCAGAAGAGGGTTAATCGTCAGACATGGCTAAGTGCAATGTAGATCAACAAAAAAAAAGCGTACCAAAAAAAATATCAAAATGTCTAAACAGGAAATCAACAAAGTACTAAAGTGTCAACAACGAAATGGCAAAATGCAATTAATCACAATAAATTGTTCTATAAACCCTATGAAACAATGAAGTTTCTCCAAAAGTAAATTTACAGGACAATGCACAGTCAGAGTTACAATGAAAACAGTTAAGTCTGACAAGTATACAAAGCAAAGTATGTATTGTATTAACTCAATATGTCTATAAGTGACCAATTTTATACCAAATAGAACACACTAACTTAATATATGCTGAAGAACGTCAACTTTAGTTGATAGAAGCACAAGAAATGTACAGCGAAAAAGGAAGTTACTAAGTTCAAAGTTTTAATCCAAATATATATTCAAGGAAAAATAAAATGAAACTTATGTCAAACACCTCAAACACTATAATCGCTAATACTAAATACCAAATGTACGGCGAAAGGGAAATAAACCCAATCAAATTATCAAAGTCTCAAACAAGAATGAACCACGGGAAACAATCTATTGACAACTAAACCAAATCAAAAGAAACAATTTAACAAAACTAACCAATTATAACCACACACATAAATACAAACAAAAAAAACTAGATCAAAATCAATACAAAAACAATAAACAAAATAAATTAAATCAAATGAGGCTGAAATCCCAACACGATAATCTACTTAAAATAAGGGCAAAGAGAACATACCCACAAACACACGCATAAAAGGACAGGACCTTATAACAGTGAAGGACTAGTAAAACAAATACAATTCCCTAACAGAAGAAGAGAGCCGAAGAAGAGAATAGGAACCCCCAAGACAGAAAAAGAGCTAAATCCTTAGTGCCCAGAAACTGTACACAGACACAGCCGTTAAACTGGAGACGGCAAATATCACACAAAACACCACATCCCAGTCATACACTATAACAAAATTTCAAAAGAATAAGCCCACTAGTCTACCGATATAAATCTATAACTAGTGGTGCCGTCACTAAATATGAATATGTATGACTTAATGCTAACACAGAGAAAGTCTAGGGTCACCAAATGTAACGACGGTGTTTTTGGGTACTACTGAACTAAACTGTTACATATATAAACGTTTATTCTAATGGAATGAGTGAGTGCGTGGGTTTGTTCTGCTAATCAGTATAAAGGTGGGTGTTCTATCTCTGTTCACTAGACTCTTTCATCCACCACACACACGCTTACAAACAAGGACAAAGGCCACACAGTTATATCTCTTTGCCCTCTGTTTAACTAATTCTCATACACTCATAACATACATTAAACCACACAATTCATATCATATAAACCAATCTACACCAATAACAATTCACATCATATAAATCAATCTGCACAAATAACTAACAAGTGGCATATAAGTTATTCACAACTTCAGCGCTCACCCATTCACTCGCTACCGTAGAGGTCGTTGTCTCTCTCGAGAGACGTCACTCGACTCCTCTTTATACTAGTGTCGACACAGTCAATATCACATTGACGACTTGACGGAGATTCCCGAACTGAATATTACTATTCAATGACTACTCACAGATTTAGAACATTCCTAGGCGTGAAATTAACGGCGCTAGGCGACAATAGCTACACTGACGGAACACTGCATGTGGTCCTGTAGCACGAATCTGTGGCTTACTTCGCTACCGTTGCTGCTCGTAGCACCAGTGATGGTAGGACGAAGGAGAGATGAAGGCTTGATGTCCGCACCTGGTCACGTACGTGATGCTCTCAGGACAGCTTCATCGGCCCTACACCAGGGGTGTCCGCTCCGTACCAGCCCCGCTGTACACAACATTTATACACTCATAAATGTTCGCTCTTATACCCAAAAGTCTGAATGTGTCTTCGACACATTATTATACTTCAGAGCGCTCTAGATCATTTCCTCTGAAAAATGTCTTCTTTAGGCCACCATACTACAATCACTATTGTCATAATTCTTATGACAATTCCTATAGCCACTTTAACACAGTGCACACAATTCCTATAGCCACTTTAACACTGTACACACATTTTACGTACCCACACACAATGAATTATGAGCCAAATATTACAATCACAGCTCACCATCAATTCGTAACATATTACTGCACATTTCATCATTAGATCACTAAATATATACTGAATTCTATTCCTATTTCAGTTCCACATCTTCACATATGAATGAATACAACATGACATCCTGGTTATAAACTATATCACATAATTACATGACTAAACAAGTATTGACACGAGCCATCGCATTTCCTCCAAACATGGCTCTTCTGCACTCTAATAATAATTCATAAAACAATACTTTCTTTTTCATCTGAATAGCATTACAGGTCATTATAAATACCGGTAATAAAAGAATAAATACCTGTATTCAATATACAGCTATCGAATTCTCTAGCCAGAATTCTTCCTCGGAGCCCTAGCGAAAACGACTGCTCGGCTCGACTGGTGTAGCATCTCTAACTAACAATAGTTCCCGATACCACATTGTCACCCACACGTGACACGTGAACATCGCTCACCTCTACACTACCGCACGTGAACATTGCTTATCTGTACATTACCGCTTGTGAACATTCGGTTCAACCGCTAATGACGTCACACCATCGTCCGACCGAAACCTGCACTAAAGGCGTTCGTTACAAGGTGACCCCTTTAACTGTTAAACTGCCAGTGCTAAATGACTTCAATTCGATAGAATAGATGTCATTTAGTTCTGGGAGTTTAAGAGTTAACAATTAACATTTGTGTTAACTATCTTTTAATACTGCTTCACTTTCCAAATTCTAAAGATGTGATGGTGAAATCTGTGTACAGATTTTACCATCACATCTTTAGACTTTGTAAAGTGAAGAAGTATCCTTTTTTCTACATTGTGTACACAATGTTCAGAAAAATGGATACTAATCAAAGGTAGTGCCAGATTAGCTTGGCACCTGAAGGCGCCAAGCTAATCTGGCACTACCCTTGAATTCATGCACTCAGTCGACAGGTGTTGTGGTGTCTGAGCTATTGTGACCAATACCACACTGTTCATGTAACTTGGTCACTTGGTGTGCGCAGTGAAGGTGAAGAGGGAGGACGGTTTTCACATGGATCTTGATGATTTTCTTATGGGCCTGTTGACTATGGCACAAGAACTGGTGAGTGTTGGGTGGGTGTGTGAGAGAGAGAGTAGGGTGTTCTAAATCACATTACCTCTGTCATGGCTGATGAGACAGATATTTGATGATAGGTAACAATGCATGAGAGGCAGTCCAAGCTACTGCAGTGTTCTCGGTTTCAAATTTCAAGCGGACCCTTGTGGTAAATTGCAGGGATCATAATAATAATGATGATAGTAATAATAATAGCTTTTATATAGCACTATAACCCAGCATTACTCACATTGGTTCTAAGCATTTAACTCTTTCACCACCATATTTCTACAGGAGCCGAACTCCTCAGCGCCAGTTTTTTTGTTTTTTTTCAGATGTGGCAAGTCTCTGCCAGTGGTTATTTTTAAACACCCATATCTCAGAAACTATTGTAGATATCTCCGTCAGATTTTGAGCGTAGTGAGAAATGAATTTTTCTCTAAAATGTATTTTTTGGAAAAATACTTACAGATGACGTTACTGTTAGGAATAGTGTCTTAGCTAGCATAATTTTAGCCAAAATTGTTGTGTACCTACATGGCAGGGGAGGCAACAAGGGGCGCTATAACCTAGCCAGTAACCCGAGTAGCCTCCCTTCCATCCCCATCTGGTCACGCGCCCACCGGATTCCCGCCAGTCTGTTTGCTTAGCTGATCAGCAGCAAGCGGGGCAGGTGGGAGGGTCATTCGAGTAATGTCATTGGTAAGTATTTTTCGAAAAAATACATTTTAGAGAAAAATTCATTTGTTTCCTCAAAACACATTACCGATGACATTACTGTTAGGAAGAATAGCGAAAGGAGGTGGGTGCCGCTTATAACGCCCCTAACCCCTAAATACTGACAACGAGACCCGCCCTCCCTGGAGCAACCTCCCGATAATTTCAGCTAAGAATTACATACGGCAACTGGGGTGCCGGGAGGGAGTGTTGCGCTGCTGCGATGTCTCCCACCAGCAATAGGTTCTCACGCTGGCTGGAGAGGTCCCTCAGGTAGAATCGGTCGAAAGTCGACTCTGCTCGCCAGCCCATGGCTGCCACAATGTCTTTGACAGCGCAGTTGTGGTCGAATGCGAGGCTTGCGGCCATGGCTCTGACCTTGTGCGCCCTGATGTTCATTCGTTTGACTGCATCAGGGGAGAGGTCCTGGTAGGCAGAGCGTATCACCCATCGGAGCCAGGAGGATATCGTCTGGGCAGAGATGTCATTTCTACCTGGGGACAGAGGGAGGAATAGGCGGGTGTGTCCCCTGCGTAGAGGCTTGGTCCGGCGCAGGTACACACATAAAGCTCTCACCGGGTCCTGCTGTCCGGTCTCTCGGGGAGAGCCTGAATCCCTCAAGGGTCGAATGGTGACCATCTGTGGTGCGGCCAATGGAGGCCGGGTCTTGGCTAGGAAAGCCGGGTCGGGCAGCAGTTGTATAGAAGTACCCAACGGAGAAAGAAACACGCTTAGAAAAGACAGGTACAACACAATTTATTAATATTTCAAAATAGACAAACAGACATAGCCGTCCGTCCGGAACTGCAAGCATATGAAGGACATGCTGATAGAGCGTTCACCTCGCTGACCCTGGAAGCAGTGGCAAGGGCCAGTAGGAAGCAGGTCTTCCGCGTCACGTCGGGTAACCACGCCAACTGGAGTGGATCGAAACGGTCCGAGTTGAGCCACGTTAGCACCCAGGGTAGGTCCCATCGCGGCACCAGCAAGCGAAGGGCAGGACGCTGTAGCCCGAAATGGGCCATAAGATCGGCGAGGTCTTTGCAGGCATCTGGGTCAGGTCGGCCCAAATGGCGGTATGTGCCAGCGATCATGGCCATGTAGCCCCGAATGGTGATTGGCGCCAAAAGCTGGTCGGTGAAGAGCCAGAGGAAGAACTCCGCCAGCTGGGGAACCGTCAGATCTGTGGGGGAGAGGCGCTTGTCGTCACACCAGTCGCACAAGACTCGCCACTTTCCCTCGTAAACTCGTCTGGTCGAGGGTCTGCGGGCTGTAGTGATAGCTTCCACTGCTGCACTTGAGAAGCCTCTAGCGGCGAGGGCTTGCCGCACAACCTCCAGGCATGGAGGAGGAGTCGCTCGGGGCACGGTGCCTGTCGCGGTTGCTTGAGCATGGTGCGTGAGGTGGGGAGCCCCAGAGGGGGGCCCGTGGCGAGGTTCAGGTCGGTGGTCCACGACTTGATCCAGCAGAATGGAGTCACCAGGAACAGGACCACGTTGCAACCTCTGAGCTTGAGCAGTACCTTGGGGACGAGCACCGTAGGCGGGTAGGCATACACGACGAGGCCGTCCCACGGGATGGAGAGAGCGTCGACTGCCCAGGCAAGTGGGTCTCAGACCTGCCTACACTACGTTTTGGCCATAGAAAACTACGCATTTTTTAACCAACTACGTAACTACGCAATTCTGAGGCCAACTACGTAATTCTGTTTCACAATTCTACGTAATAAAGTTATTTCTTTTTTTTTACATTTTGATTTCAACTTGCGTTCTGAACCCAAAAATTTTTATCGTGCCGATCCGTTCAGCCTAAATTCTGCCGACGGTGTTCCACGAGTGTGTGTGTAAGCGGGCCACTGGAATCTCTGACATTTCAGTGAAATCCGATACCCCCTGACCCCGGGCTGAGGTCAGAAAACTCATCAAGCTGCTGCCCATAGCCCAATGTTTATCTTGTGCAGTCGACCGTTACGGATACAACACTTCCCCATTCTTTTCAGTCCCCTCCTCATTTTGCCTGGAAACAGTGTCTTAGTCAGACCATTACAACTGCAATTGACATAGATCACCATGAACCCCCCAGAGATTGAATCGGCTGATGGGAATCTGTGCATTTTGCAGGCCTATTTTACACCTTTTGTTTCCCTGGATGAGTAAGCCACTGCGGAATTATTTGCTTTTATCCACGGCCTTCCATCTACAAGAGGCATAGATTTTCATAAGCTCATGCATGTTGTAGAGGCTGCTGAGAATCAAAGGGCTCTGTTTGATTGTCATTATTTTGGATCGGCTCCGTTTGCATCCTAGAAGTTGAGGACGTTATTACTGTTTAAAGCATAGAGTTGACTAGAAGAAGTAGAGTACGTTGCACGTACTATATGAAACTGTGTGGGCATATAAATGTGGATTTCTGATACGTATGTAGTGTACATATTAAATCCACGATCTCTGCAATTAATTGTTTAGAAATATTTTTTCGAGATTCAGTTTCAAAATTAGGTGTCACATTGTGTTCCGTCATCGAATCTATCGGTTCATTTAGCCTGAATTTAAAAAAAAAATGATTAGTTTAGATATCTCAACGCAGTACCTGCGGTTTGCCAGCTCAGTAATACAACGAAAGAGAAAGACTGAGCTGGCTCTCAGGGACGGACAGTGCCGCTGACTGCTGGCTGGTGCTAAAGAGAGAAAAATGAGGGACCTGAACAAACACGATGCCGTCATCAGGCGCTGGGCCAGAAATTAGTTTTGACAGCTTGACACTCGCCCACCCACCACCTTGAATTTTTGCATAATTATATTAAGATTAAGATAGAACTTTATTGCCATATGTAATAATACATTAGGAAATCGTTTCGGTGCTGCGCAACTTAAAAAGAACATAAAAGTAAAACACATCAGAATATAAAAGAAAAGCAGAAGATAGTGGTGGAAAACCCTTTAAAATAGAAACAAGGAACGACGTTTCGGATCAAAGATCCTTCTTCGTGTGACATGGAGACAAACGTAGAACAGAAAAGAACATGACAGAAACCATGGCCACTTTCTTCTCACACCAGGTATACCCCCAAGACATCGTCAACACCGTTCGTTCTAAAGATGAGGCCACAAGCAGAAGTGAAGCTTTGCTGGAGAAAACTCACAGTGCTGCAGAGGACCGGCCGGTCCTGTGTATCACGTATCATCCTCACAACATCCCTATCAAAAACATTCTCCTCAGAAACTTACATATCATTCAGAATGACAGTAATGCGGACATATTTCCTGAGTCTCTGCTGGTCGCTTACAAACGTGACACTAACCTACACGATCATCTTGTTCACAGTTCACTTTGCGCATCTCACACCTTACCACCTGGCACACACCCTTGTCAGCAACCACACTGCATGTCACCTGAAGAAGGATCTTTGATCCGAAACGTCGTTCTTTGTTTCTATTTTAAAGGGCCGTTTTCCACCACTATCTTCTGGTTTTTTTTCATATGAAACCCTAGCGGCAACAGTTTTACTACATCAAAATATAGTTAAGCAGCTCACGTGCACACACACACACACATTCACTCGCATACACCTGCATGCCTTGAACTATTGTGGTCTAATCGTAAAGGCAATAAACACGATTTCACAGTGACACAAATCACAGAGAACATATCGTAATTGAAACACGTCGCTTGATGTAGCTGGACAATACTGTATATACATTACATGTATTCAGTAAAACGGTGGGACGGATGGGTCAGGTTTGACGTTTGTTTGCATCATTAAAAGTCTGGACAGTGTTTGGATAAAAACTGTTTTTAAAACGAATCATGCGTGTTCCGATCGCTCTATAACGGCACTCGGATTGCAGCATCTCAAACAACTCGTGGGCTGGGTGGGAATCATCTCAGAGGGTGGATCTAGTCTTTTTTTTTTTTTAGCATTCTTTTGTGGAAGAGGGACTCCAAATACCTATGATTTTTGATGAAGTTACCCCCACCCGGGTCTGCCCTGGGGGACTTGGGTGGGGTTAGGTATTTTTTAGTTCCCAGGGTCACCCTGGTCAGCCCCACAGGGTGGGTTTTTCTCTCTATTCTGGGGCATGTGTTTCTGTCTACCCTTTGTCCATTCACCTGTATTTGCCTTTATAAAACTCTCCCTACTGTCTGCACTGCCTGTAGCTCTTGATATTGGATGTGTGTTGCTAAATGGTCTTAGCTTTATTTAGGCCCCATGTGTTAGGTTTATTTAACGTATTTGACCGGCTGGCGACATACATTCAATGTTCTGTTTATTTTTTTTTTCACAAGCAGTGCAGGCACGTCCTGAGAAAGCCTTGTTGCTGTCGGGACGTTAAG
Source organism: Semisulcospira habei (assembly GCA_036245525.1). Lineage (NCBI taxonomy): Eukaryota > Metazoa > Mollusca > Gastropoda > Semisulcospiridae > Semisulcospira > Semisulcospira habei. The sequence continues at coordinate 274,545,253 of BTPG01000001.1, forward strand.
CAATGTACAATCAATCAATCGATGAAGTTTTTACTACTCTTTTTAATTTGGATCGCTCTTTCTGTGTGGTTCTGCCAAACCAAACAGTCAGGGAGAAGGTCAAAATACTTTCAGTAACTGCCTGGTAGAAGTTGGTCAAAATTTGTCTGCCGACACCAAACATCACATATATATATATATATATATATATATATATATATATATATATATATATATATATATATATATATATATATATATATATATATATATATATAGTGGCGTGCTACAATTAACCTTGTCAAGTTTCAGTTGAAACTACTCATTTGCCTGAAAAACTACACATTTGGTCCGGAACACTACACATTTCAAATGTAAAGGGTAGGCAGGTCTGGGGTCTGGAAATGGGGAGATGAAGAGAGGAAGCTGGCGATTCCACCTCATCGCGAAGAGGTCGATCATGGGGGTCTCCCATTCTGCACCGATCATCCGAAAGATGCCCGGACGGAGTGCCCACTCGATGTGGAGAAGCTGGCCGCATTGTGAGAGGGAGTCGGCTAGGACATTCAGATGTCCCGGGATGTGTCTCGCTCGGAGAGCAATGCCTCGATCTTCGCACCATCGGAGCACCTGGTAGAGGAGGATGCAGAGGGAAGGGGAGCATGTCCCACCCTGCTTCTCGATGTAGGCGACTACTGTGGAGTTGTCTGAGAGGACTAGAAACTCCCGGTGTCCCAGACGTGACTCCCACGCAATGAGTGCTTGCCAGACCGCTTTCAGCTCTAACCAGTTTATGTGTTGGGCCATGAGGTCTGGGGGCCAGACAACGGAGGCTGTGGAGAACATCGGTAGCAGGTGCGCGCCCCGGCTTGGGTACCACAAAGAGGCGGCTGTAAAAGGCTGGGGGGGGGGGGGGGGGGGGGGGGCGGGGACCGAAAGGAGATCTGCAGTCCCTTGGAGATGGAAGAGAGAATCCATGGGTCATCTGGTAGCAGCGACCGCCACACATCGCTGACAGGAGACTCGGAAGCAGTCGGTGGGGGCCGAGGAGGAAAGAAGTCAGTGGGCCCTGCCCCACCCAGGGCGACGGGCGGGCCTGGGCCAGGCGGGGGCGGAGTCGGGTCGGGGTCGAGAGCGGCCGAAGGCGATATGTAAGTCCATAGGCCACCTGGCGTCGGAGAAGAATCCCACGTCGCCGAAGGAGCCTTGCCGCAGATGATTGGAAAACGTGTCGCGCAGGCCCCGGAATCCAGGAGGCTGGGGAAGCAACTTAAACCTTGGTCAGGAGATCGTCATCCACGGAGGCGGACGCTTTCCTCTTGAGTGAAGGGGAAGGTTAGTTAGTTAGCGGGCAGGCCTCCCGGGGAAGAGAAAAAGACATAGATGACCGGTCACACCATACACAGCCGAGGCGCAGTAGAGTAGGTAAACAACCGTTCACAGCTAGCTTGCGGGAATCCAGTGGGTGCGTGACCGGATGGGGATGGAAGGGAGACTACTCTGGTTACTGGCTAGGTTATAGCGCCCCTTTTGCCTCCCCTGCCATGTAGGTACACAACAATTTTGGCTGAAATTATGCTAGCTAAGACACTATTCCTAACAGTAATGTCATCAGTAATGTGTTTTGAGGACACAAAAGTCATTGCACCTTCATTAAAATAATTGTACTGCTAAATGGTTAAGACATCCTTGACACTGAACAGGTGTACCTGTCTGTATCATACAGGCACAACTTTACACTGTCTGATGCTACAGTTCAAGTTTGGGGGTTAGAAATTCACATCACAAGAACAGGCTGTTAGTCACAAGCTAACAAACACACACACACACGCACGCACGTGTGCACACACACACACACACTTGTGATACAGAGCGCAGTGCATTTCCACAAATATGCCGCAGTGGTGCGCCAATAGCTGTGAGAAATGTGCATAGAAATTGGCCAAATTTCCCATCAAAAATGGTATTTGTAGCAAAGTACAAATCATTAGAACCTGCAACAATAATATATGCTATTGTACATTCATAAAACTTCACTAATAATTCACTTTTCATCGATTGTTTACATTCGTGAAGCGCATGTGGCGAGCACATGGCATCGAAGAAAAACACACACCATTTCACTGTCTTTTAATACAATACGATAATACTTTATTAATATCTCATGGGGAAATTCGCTGTCTGCCCATACAATACAATACAATACAATAATACAATACAATAATACTTAATTAATCCCTCATGGGACAGCGAGGAAGAAAAAAAAAGGTGGATTCCCCCTATGCTTCTGGTGTCAGCAATGTTGCAGTGAACTACTGAAAGGGCTAGTACTAAAGAACTGAAGAATGTTGACAGACACTATCTACTGATATTACTGTTGAAAAGGGTAACAGCCTGAGGGACAAAAGAGTTGGCATAACGTGATGTATGACTTTTGGGTACTCGAAGTCTGCCACTTCGATACGTCTGCTGTCAAATTCATATCTAAGTGGATGTGCTTTGTCATCAAGAATGTCAGCCAGTTTGTTCGTAATCTGTCTGTTGTACAGTGTGTCCAAATTATCCTGTGCCCAACCAATCATCCTGCCCCCTTTCCGGATTACTTTGCTAAGGTGATCTTGATCTCTTTTACATAAATTTCTACCCCAGCACGTCGGTCCAAAAGTTAGAATGCTTACAATACTGGAGCAGTAAAACATGTGTAAAAGCTGAGTGCTTACATGAAATGATCTTTCTCAAACAGTAAAGACAGGTATGCGTTTTTTTCACAATAGCATCTGTGTTTTGTTTCCAGTTGAGCGCGTTGTCAGAAAGAACACCTAAATACTTGTAGGTCTCTAAATGCTCAACTTCTGTTCCCTTGATGACAACGGGACCGGGATGATGTTTGTTATTCCTGAAATCTATGACCATCTCTTTTGTTTTGCCAACATGTAATTCAAGATAGTTTCTATCGCACCACACTACAAAGTCGTCGATCTCCTGTCGATAGTGTCTGTCGTCCTCATCTGTAATCTGACCTGTCAGTGCCTTGTCGTCAGCGTATTTGTCCATGACACAGTAGTCGAGTGGTGAGCACATGGCATCAAAGAAAAAACACACCATTTTGCTGTCTTATCTGTGCCAGTTGTTGTCCATTCTTTATCATTATCCTCTTCGTCTGAGCTAATTATGAATCCTTCACAATCTAAAAGTATCTTCGTCGATAAAAATAATGCCCAAAACTTCGGTTGCAGTGAAATACGTTTTCGGCCTGCCCGCCATTATGAACACTCTTTTCACACAGAAACTCGTTTGGGTTTGAAACCAAGATATACAGAAATAGAATGGACGGTACCATCTTTTAATGGGTCAGGGGTGAAAGGTAGGATGCTATTTTTCACATACAATAGGCAGATGTGCCTGCCAACGCTTCATATAGTGTGTACGTGGCAGTTAGTAAGACACCCCTACCTGGGTGAGTTTATCGCCAGTGGTGGGGATTAGGTAAGGCGAGTTTTCTCGCCCGTGTCGCGAAAGAGTTAAAAACATAGGCCCCAAAATAAGACGCCAAAACACAACTAAAATTGCTAAGGGGGATCATGATACTACAAGAAGGTGATGACTAAGAACAACTAAAGACTATTGTCAGCAAATGTAGAAAAAGAATGCAGCTGTGAACGATAGAGCACCAGACAGATGCGAGAGCTTTAGGGAAAAGGTACATTTTAAGATTGCTCTTGAATGCCGGGAGAGACGGAGACTGCTGCACGGAGAAAGGAAGAGTATCGTGACAAGAAACGCTGACAGCAAAAGGGTTAAGAAGAAAGATACTTTGCAGAATTTGTTGTACAAGACTTGCAAACCAAATAGGTGGGACAAGTGCTGGTGGAATTAGTATACATCACACCAAAAAAAACTAGCACTTGACAAACATTGAAACAAACGGTTAGGTCCCCTGACCCATTCCTGATGTGTAGTGTGTTGCACAGCAGATTCTGCAAGGTATTTTTCCTGCAAATAAGTCATGTTATGTTTCCATTTCTGTCCCCAGTCACGGTTTGCAGTGAATGCGGTGGTTGCTGGAGACCCAGGCAGGCCGGTGAGAATTTCCAAGTTTTTGGCTGAGCTCGACTCGGGCTTTCGCCTTCTCAATCTGAAGAATGACATGCTCCGTAAAAAGTTTGACTCTTTGAAATACTCGGTGCAGAAGGTGGAGAGTGTTGTGTATGATCTGACCATCCGCTGCCTTGTGCCAGCAAGCGGAGGGGACAGCGAACCAAAGGGGTAGAACATGTATTCATGCACAATATCACATTTCCTTCTACAGATGAGCCTCAGTAGATCAGGATCAGACTGGCTTCACATTTTACGTTCAGGTGGTGCTGAAATGTTTGTGGTTTTTGTATATTTATTTCACAGCGTTCAGTGTTCACAGTTTAGCCAGTGAAACAATAGGTCCTCAGGCTGCTGTCAGCCTTAACCCCTTCACTGCCACTGGACGCAGATTGTGTTTTTTGGCTCACGTGCGAGGCAAAAGTGAGTGTTCTGGGCCAGTGGTCTTCCGCCGTCGTCCATAAGCCGGCATCCGTCAAATACTATTCATGACTTTAAACCCATACTTGGTACAGAGATACCTAATGGTAAGACCTTTCCGTGCATACTAATTTGGTTGATCCCTCGGAAAGGTCAAGGGTCACAAGAGCTGGGGAAATACGTGAAAAATAGCCATATTTTGACAAAAGATGTTTTTTCTCAAATACTATTCAAGACTTCAACCCCACACTTGGTACAGAGATACCTGATGGTAAGACCTATCTATGCATACTAATTTGGATGACCTCTTGGAAAGGTCGAGGGTCACAAGAGCTGAGAAAATAGATCCAAAATAGCCATATTTTGACAAAAGATGTTTTTTTCACATATGCTATTCACAACTTTAAACCCAAACTTGGTACAGAGATACCTGATGGTAAGACCTATCTATGCATACTAATCTGGATGAGCCCTTGGAAAGCTCAAGTGCCACAAGAGGTCAGCAGATGTGTGTAAAATGCGAAGTTTGGTAGTTATTATCAACAGTTTTGCAAAACTTTCAATCCAATTTGGCACAAAGGTAGCTGATGATGATAAGTTTTTCCAATGTATACTAATTTAGTCGACTCATCACAGAGGTCAAGGGTCATGGAGTTTGACAGATGTGTGAAAACTGATTGAATTTTGAGAAAAGATGGATTTTGTTGGTGCAGAAGCCATCCCTTTACTTATTGTTACAAAGTCACACATATAGATCGGCCATACATGTGAGCCATAAGGGCTTTGCCTTTCTTGTGAAAACAAATTCAGTGTCAAAGAGCCTCAGTCATTCAAGGAACATGGATAGAGAGTGGTTTCAGCAAGAGGAGTAGATCCTCATGAGCCCCCGCAGTTGGGGATCTATACCTCTTGTATTTGGGTGGTGTGGGGTTGTTTTTTTGTTGTTGTTTTGTTTGGGGGGGGGGCAGTGAAGGGGTTAATTTACCCAGGACAACTGTGGCTGATGTGTCGGCCCTGCTACCTTTTGCTCAACGGGTATTCAATTGGCAGCAAGCTACCTGTCTACATTATCTTTAATTTTACAATATACTGGTGCATGTAATACCGATGCTGGCCTGTTCATTGTTTTAAGTCAGTAGGGGCAAAGACAATACATTATAAGACAGATCACTCCTTCATAAGGCTTACTGAAAAAGCGAGGTCAGTGTAAGGGTTTAGTCCCTTTGCTTACTCGTGCTGGGTTGATGGCCTTTATGAAGGGAAACTCGGCATATACATGTGCTATGTGCGTGCATGGCAGAGGACTGATTCCTTTTCAATTAAAAAAATATATATATTATTACATATTTTTACAAGAGCTTTGATTCTAATATATTTTTTTCTGAATTTTGCTATCTTTAATTTAAAGATTTTCTTTGTGATAAGTAGTAAATTAACATGTGCAAGAGAAAAACAAGATATATTAATAAATCAGGCACTTCCTTGTTGCTGTAAGAATAGGTTGATGTATAGCATGCGCGCACTCGCACACACACAGACACACACACATGCACACACACACCAACCAACCAACCACCAACTTTGGATTTTTTTAAAAATGAGAGAAACACTAGGTTTTTTTTTGTTTGTTTGTGTTTTTTTACAATATCACATGATCAGTTACTTTGTCAGTATTTATATATTTTCAACTTGCAATAGGTATTACCAGCAATCTATCAACAAAGCCAAACAGTGATTATACGCACAGGCCATATTAACCCCCTTGTGCATACAACTCAGGAACTGGGAGCCGGTATGCGAACAAAATTTTAATGAGCTAATGCAAGACCTCGCTGTGTCTGGAAGGAACATCAACAATGTGCAGGGCTCCAAAATTGACCTGCGACCCGCGAAGAAAAAAGTGTCCGGGGAAATTAAAATAATGAAAATACGGTGAACTGCGAGTCGCAGCCAGAGTCTGAGAGCAGACGACGGAAGTTAGCGAAACGCGGCCAGAAGTTACCGATGCGCGCGCACCTCACGGCTACCGCCATTTCGATCACAGTCATCGCTAACATATCGCGTGCAGACATCGTTGAGAAGAATTCTAGCAGAGCAAAGGATATAATATAGACAAAGAGTGTGAAAATAAATGGAACTGTGGCACCATTGGCCGCTTGGCGTGTGGGGTGCACCATTTTTAACAGCAGCTGGTGCTGAAGTGTCACACTGTTGGCAAGGCTGTCGTAAGTCTAGTAGTAGTAGTGTGAGGACAAAATAGGCCGCGAGGCCTTTGCAAATGTCCTTTCTTTCTTTAATTACTTTATGGGTCTGTTATGCATGCATTTTTTCCTACAAATCATTCATCATAGCAATAGAAAATCTCTTTAAATTTTGGTAATTCATCTAGCTGCCCAAAAAAGTTGCTTCAATTTAGGTCGTCGATGCCATTATAAATTTTAAAAGCTTGGATTCAGTCTCCACGTATTCTACGTCCACGTAAGGAGTGTAGTCCAAAATATTTGAATCTAAGTCATATTTTTACATTCTTTAACCAGCTTTGTTGCTTGTCTCTGTACCCTTTCGAGTGCAACTGACTGTCTCTTTGACCCTCGATACCGTACAGTGTATGCATATTCTAAATGTGGTCTGACTAGTGCTTTATCCAGTTTACTGAAAGAGTCCTTATCCAAATAATTAAAGGTTCTCTTAACTACTCCAACCGTTTTGTTGGCCTTATTGATACAGTTCTGAATATGGGGATCAAAAGATAGAACTTTAAACAACACCTAAGTCCCTTTCCTCCTCACAAGATACCACCTTTTTAATGTCACTGTTAACTTTCATCAAGTAATCGTGTTCAGGATTGTTCCTTCCAGCATGCAAGACCTTGCATTTCTCTACATTAAAATGCAAATCCCATGTGTTGGACACTCTTGCAAGTGATCCAAATCATACTGCAGCATGTCTTTATTGATCGATTCATTATAGATTTTAGAATCCTTTTAATAAGTCTTATTAACACAGTCTATACTATAAAAAGTAACACTATACTCTGAAAGTAACATAAAAGTAACACTATACTCTGAAAGTAACGCTCGCGCGTGCGCAAATCCAGTGACTGGATTTTTTCAGGGATTTTTAAGAATTTGTATTGGGAGCCCTGAATGTGGTCAGAGATTTTAACGACATTATCAGCAAGGCTTGTGTTTGTGTATAGTTACATTAGTAATGCATTGCAGCGACGCGCATTGACTACTGAAATTGTCATGAAACTACTGAAATTCTAAATTTTGACTACTGAAAAAAAAATTGGGGGTTGGCAACTCCATATTGGTCATCGAAAAATCATAAAATGTAAATTCTGCATGTCCGACAGAATTTAATGATAAACAGTTTTAACCCTTTGCGTGTCGGTAGCGGTTTTAGTCGCGATGATTCCTACATGAATCATCACGGCTAAAACTGCTACCAACACACAAAGGGTTAAGATTACAGTTCTGAAAACAACTCTCATCTCTTGTGCAGTTGTTGTTTGTTTTTGTTTTGTAGGGGAAAAAAATTACATATTTGAGTTTTACGTTTACGCATTATATTAACAATTTATTTATTTATGTAAATTACCTTGCTGAAGTGACACGTGTAGCAGGATCCCTCTTCCTGGGTGGCTGTCTCTTTGCCATCACTTTTGGGGTGGGTTGGGCATAGAAAACAAAGTTGGCACAGCATCCCAAAGCAGACTGTGCCTTTCCGTGACATGCATAAACTAGCAGTCTTCAAAATGGACACTACATAACCTGTAGGCCCGTGAATGCAGCTCTGCAGGTGGCAGTCTCAACAAATCTTCCCTTCAAGTGTTCTGCACTTATTTCTTACATCTGTTGGGAAAATAACAAACACTGAATAAAACTGAAGTATTAAAAAATCACCTAAACGCTTCAATCTGTATTCCTAGTTCGTGAGAACAGTTCAGGTTGCAATGTTCCCCCCATCTAAAGTAATATTAGCTGTGCACAAGCGGCACAAATGATTAGAATTTATCTTGCGTTAATCCAACATTAGTGGAGAGGAGAACTATTCTATGTACAGATGGATCACTTCTACATTTGAAAGAAAGTACTAAGAACGTATAATTTCTTTGGATCTAAATGTTAGTTAGACCACTTTCCAACTGATAACATTTCTTGGAATTCGTGGAGAGCTAGGGTCTAACTGCAGTCAGACCAGTTTTCCACTTCAGACCAAAAAGGTGACTGCCAAGCGTGTCAAATGCAGACAAGAACCGAACGGAGAAATTCCCAGATTCAAACCCAAAGATAATTAAAATTATTTTCAACAGCTATGCTATCCGTTCACATATCACTCACGTACCTTCGTCTCATGCGAGACCTATGCTTGCGTATTGCCGGGCACTATCTCAAAATCATAAGTGTAGGCAAAAATAAGAGCTAAAAGTGATTAGCTTACCTTTTTTCTTCCTTGGGAAAGCGGAAGAATGATATACCGATACAACGTCGCTTGTTGCTTTTGAGAAAGAACTTGCTTTGCGAGTCTCCCCATGCTTCACTCAGTCAGCCTGTCGCAGCAGGTTTATAAGGAAAATAACTCTCAAAACGCGTCCTCGCACTCTTGGGCCAAGTGATTTGTCTTATAATGTACTGTCTTTGGTAAGGGTTATCCTTACATCAGAATTAGGTCAGAGAAGATGCAAAGTCGATGCATTCAGTTGATTGCTACATATCGCTGAGAGGACAGTCCATACCACCTAGTCAGATCCGTCCTACACTGCTGACGCTGGCTTTTGTTTTCAAAGGATACCAAAGTATCACTTGCCGTGTCAGATCTGAGCTGCCTTTAACGCTTTGGCAGTCAGCAGCACGTTTTGTTGCGTTGATGGGGTGTGGGAGTAGATTGAAACAAAGGTCACAGAGTAGCTGCCGAGTTGGTTTATTTATACAGGTCAGCCTCATTATATCATAATTTGTGCGTGTCATGAATAAAGCCAGACTGCATTGTTGGTGTTCTCATTAATGTGGTGCTAAACTTGCATAGGTTGATAAGGAAAAAAAATTACCAATAAGCAAAAAGTCCTCTGGCCAACGCTAGTCTTACCTGGCCCGTGCACAGCCGTGCGCAGGCCATTTGAGACTGGCGTCGGCCAGAGGACTTTTACTCACTGCGTGTCAACTTTGGAGCCAACATACCCGACCAGGTTATATCCGATATTGTGATATTTTGATGCACGTAATACTGAGGCTGACTTGTGTTTAACCAAATATTTCTATCACTTTTAAAGAACAGCTGTGAAGAACAGCTGGTCAGCAGCCAACTTGGTCAGCAAGAGGCCTAGATTTTCACGAGTCTATACATCCTGCAAGGACTTATGCCTCTTGCAGTTGTAACAGTCTGGATGAAAAATTATTGTGTTTGTCATGCACCGACAGGTTCTTCAGGGTTTTTGAAGCATTGCGTTACAGCTTCAGCCATGACTGGTCTTACATTCGTCATTTTAATGTTTCCAAAGTTTTTATGACCGATGGTTGTATTTTTTTAACACAAGCACCCTTCACTTTCGGAGCCAAATGGTACAGTCTGTAAACTTGTCCACTGCACCGCTTTAGGCCTGATGACGATGGAGTGACCTTGAGTGTGAGGCTTCACTAGCTTGGCATTTCTCAGGTGCTTAGCTAACCGGGCACTACTGGCTATAACAATCTCTTCATCTTGCACACTTGGCACTGAAAGTGAAAGAGTTGACACATTTATCCCAAACACACTAACAAGATGTAGATCTACCATGATAGTTGAAGGTTGGTGCCAGAATAGTGCATTACCCGTGGGTACCAAACTACTCTCCCAATAAGCAACAGGGTATGGGGCCGCCGTTGGCCCGCGCACAGTTGTGCCTGGGTCAACGGCAACCAACGTCAGCTCATGATCTGTTACATACCGTGAACTGTTGGTATCGTAGTGGATCTGCCTTGCATTGTCATGTAGTTCTCAGAACAGGTCTATGTCAAATGTTTTAGTTTTATTGTTTTTGTTCACTTTGTATTGAACTTTATTCCAAATGAATATGTTGAATGTATATCAAAGTTTTACATACATGTTTTATTTTACTCCATATCAAACAGTAAGTCCACAATAAAACGCACAATTGTCGAACATCTTTGGATGATTTTATTTTTGATGTACATGTTTTCATTGTAAAATAATATTGCTTTATTTGTTTAACTGTGAAGAGTCCTTACATGCAACCACAGAGTTGCAAGGGGAAAATCATCTAGAGATCAACTTAACCGATTGATGTGACATTTACAATGACATACCTGCATATGAAATCTGAAACCCAACAAGAACAAGCACAAAGATTAATTACTTTCACTTAAGTTCAGCCACCCATTCATCCTCGGAGTATTTCAACCAGGTGTACAAATGTAGTATATAATATTGTACTTCCCAAAGACTGTGAACATAATGGAGTAATGCACATTCATCTTTATCCAGAAAAATTAATTGTAGAATACATAATATAACTGCACCTCTTGTGGGGAAAGCTGAGTATTATATTTATTTTTAATACCTCAACACTGGCACAAGTCTGGTTCGCACCAACAAAGTGGCAACACTGATGTGATCAACATAACCTGCCACAACTGTCTTCTCGGTGACCTCGGTACTGTGCGATACCTGACAGCCCTAAGTCAGACCGTGTTATTCACGATCACTTTATTGCAGTGCTGGTCACATAGACTTGTGAAGAAGAAACACTTGGTAAGCAAAAGGTCCTTGGGGCGACGTCAGCCTTAGCTGGCCTGTGCACAGCTGTGCACAGGCCAGCTAAGGCTGACGTCACCCCAAGGACCTTTTGCTCACGGGGGCACTCTTTTGCGAGCCCGAGAACTGTGCGCATTATATACACATAATACCTTTGTATACTATGCTGGAGCACAGAATACTTGCAGGCTGACCTGTAGTCTAACCACAGACTTTACAAAGAAAAAAGCAAAGGGGTTGCGCAAGACGGATAACATAGCTTTCATACAAGAACGCACCATCACTCTTCCATAATTACAAAAAGGTGGCATAGTCACAGTGTATACATGAGGCAAACATTCACAGTGTACTTACCAAGGGCTATCGCTCAACGCTGGACATGCACGGAAATTCAATTGAACCTGTCTTGAGTGACCATCCTGTAGCCACCTGAATGATGGTCTTTCACACGTTCAGTGCATTGTTTGTTAATTCAACACCAACATGGATTAAAAGTGATGTCAGCAAGAGGCATAGATCCTCATGAGCCCCCGCAACTGCGGGGGCTCATGAGGATCTATGCCTCTTGCAGTTTGTGGCGTTCAGATTTTCTCAGCACGCAACGGGTTAATTACAGGCGACAACATTTTGCCCATCAAAAAGAGTACCCATCTTTTAAGACCACTTCTCTCTCGCCAAAAGAGATGGTAGATCAAAACAGGTTCTTCTTTAACCCTTTGGGTGTTGGCAGCAGTTTTAGTCACAATGATTACCGGCACCCAAAGGGATAACTGGATCCCCTTACCCCTCCATGGGATCTTGTGTCGATGTGCTCTCTAGCACTAAGTGTTTCCTTTGATACATATCCTGCGTGCTACCCGTCTTACCGGCAACGTTGCTGACTGCTGTAAGGTCCAAAATCAGAGACCATCTCTTACATACAGCAGGTCAAGTAATTTGCAAAAGATGCATGAAACCTCTCTCAACTTTCCTGAGAAAACATCGGCGACTTCGGACAAAAGTCCTGCTGTCCTGTAACGCATTACGATTCACTGGTGTCGTCTATGTCCCCGTGCAGCATAATGGTACCACCCGACTCCTCTGTCATGCCGGGCTCTTCGGGAGCACTTTTAGAGAAATAAACTGGATTTTCTGCACCAAAGACATTGGAATCCCTGGACGTGATGACACCCGATGTCTGCAGAAAAAAGAAAAAGAAGCAGATCAAAACGTTTGTGACACTGAATGCGATTGCTGAACTGATTTTCTTTCTTTGAAACATGCTTTGTAGTATAGATTAACCCCCTTACCATCAGTGCTCGCAGGTTGTCTTTCTGAAATCTTTGTTTACTCAATTCCCAAGAGCCAAATTAAGCCATCCAAGGAACTTTGATGCAAAGTAGTGTCAGCAAGAGGCATAGATCCTCATAAGCCCCCACAGTTTGTTATGTTTGTGGTTGTGTTATTCTTTTTAGGGCATGATCGTAGAAAAGATCTGATGTTCAGTTGAGTTCTTTTAGATTAGAATCACGTACCTTTTTAGTATGATCCGTTGCCTTTTGGGTGGAGAATCGCGATCAATTTTTGTGTCTGTGTGACTAATGTTCCACACTTCGCTAACTTGTAGCAAAGTCCAACCTAGATTAAGCTGGAAGGTTCTGGAAAAGGTGCGATTGTTCTAGTGACCTCAAACATGACGTCAAAGTTTTGTAGTACAGGTTGGTTACATTTCATGATGTTTACATAACGCACCTAGATTTTAGTGGAAGATTGTAGAAAAATCTTTGAATGAATTTTAATGATTTTGGTTACGTTTTCTTTTCTGGTTGGTTGCATAGTTTGCGAGATTGTTCTGGAAATCTGTGATAGTATAAAAGAGAGTGATGTATGTGCATGCATTGTAAGAGACGGTGTATCCAACTGAGGATGCATTGTAAGAGACGGTGTACCAAAATGGGGATGCATTTGTGAGAGATAGTTCATCAAAGTGTGGATGCGTTGTGCTGAGAGTGCATCGTGAAAATAAAGTAGTGTTGGAACTGTTACTCCAGTGCGGTCTACAACCTTGTGCCACATGTAACGAGTTGCAACCGAGCGAGGTCATTTTCTACAAGCACCCTACATGAGCGTCTCGTGTGATTGCATGCTATTATGACCACTACCACATAACACAGATCATGTTCACATTCTCTCAGCAATGAAGAGGTTAAAATAAATGTTAGACTGTTGCATGTGCGTGAGCTGCAGCAGGCACAAGTGAATGCGAATGTATGCAGTGACGTGTATGTATATAGACGTAAGTTTTGTGCTACGTGTTTTGTGCATGTGTATTTACGTCATTATGTGTGTGGTGTTGGGTTTTTTTTTTTTTTTTTACGTCATTCTAAATTCTCTCTATACAGGATGACGTCTTTTCTTTCTGTCGTGTTCTTTTCTGTTCTACGTTTGTTTCCATGTCACCGAAGAAGGATCTTTGATCCGAAACGTCATTATTTGTTTCTATTTTAAAGGGTTTTCTACCACTATCTTCTGTTTTTCTTTCACATGAAACCCTAGCGGCAACAGTTTTACTACAGTTAGACTGTGACTGTTTAATCTACCATGAGCAAGTGGAATGGCACTGTGTGATCTGGAGAACAACTGGAGAGCGGAAATGTATGGGGCTCATCAGAATTCATTACTTCTGTGTATCTGTTCATCTGGATTTTTGTACGGGCAATTTCTCTGCAACCATTAGACCAATCGATCTGTTCTCAATACGCTGTCAGCAGACCAGCTTTTCATGACAGAGTGTTGACTCACTGAATTGCTTCTGAAGATGCGGACGACTCTGTCCAGCACATACGCATGACGTCGACGCATGACAACAAAGACGACCCCTCCAATTAGCACAGCACCGAGGATAAAGCCAATTATAATGCCTGCAATCTGACCGCCGGACAAACCTGTAACACAAATATTTACTTTGTGTAAAATGTAAATAACCATCAAGTTGTCATCATCGATAGTAGTAGACTGTGATGCTGTAGTGATATCTTTAGCTTTTTCATTTCTGTAATCCGCATGTTTACCCCATTACATCCTATGAAGGCTACATCACAGTTCAGGCAATATATTGACCATGATAGTTCAAGGCTTGAACTATCATAGTCAAAATTTTCTCATGTTGGAGTATATCAGGACCCATTGAAAAGCATAGGTCACGAGAAACTGTAATCAAATATGCTCGCTCAGGTGTAGCAACTGTTCAGGGCCCCTTTCTTTCCTAGCTTCTTAAATTGGTACGTTTTCCTGGGTGATAAGCACTGGCAGTTGCCCCTTTTTGTTTTCATATTTTGCGTCCTTACAGAGCTGTAAACCCTTTCAAAGAGTTAGAACATTAACTGGATGAAATAAATTGTATTAGCCCTGTGGCTGTCGGTATCGCTTTTTGTCACGATGATTCCTGCAGGAATGTCGACAGTCAAAGGGTTAGAAAATATGATTTTTTTAAAAAACAATTTCAACAACGCAACAAAAAGATTAAAACGTGTGTTGGTCTGTGATTTTGGACTTAACAGACTGGAGCCATAAGGTTCAAAGCAAGAGACCTGCAACACTCGTCATTCCATTTCTTGGAGCGTGTGCTAAATGTAGAATTAGTTATTGGGGTGTAACGCCATGCAAGCAATGAAGACTGTCTCACAGTAAGCTAAAAGTAGATCCTGTACTGTACTGAATTAATTGGAGTTATTCCCAAATCAGGATCAGGTAAACAACAATATGTTGAGCCCCTTTATGGTCAGGAAAGAATGCAGGTTGTGCCCCTTTAAAAAAAGGACAAAAGGGACCATTATGCTGGACCGCCCCTATCGCTGTGGCATGTGTCCTTGTAATAGTCGTACTGTTCACAACAGATAAGTATCCCAAATTGTGGATGTCAATGAGGCAACTGCTTGTGAGCAAGAGGCGTATATTCTCAGGAGCCCCTGCGACTGCAGGGGCTCATGAGAATATGTGCCTCTTGCAGAAGGAGAAGGGTGGCTAAATCCACTGGATGGTTTGGCCTACTTCCTCAGTCAGCTGCTGCTCGACATACCTGACGAACCGCCACCTCCTCCAGTCTGACCTGCGCTGGTGGGTCTTTTGGTAGTTCCAGAGTTAGATCTTTGTGTAAAAGGTGGAGGCGTTCTCGTGAAAGGCGCAGGTGTTTGCGTGATAGGTGCAGCTGTTTGGATGACAGGTGTTGTGGTGGCAGTGACAGCAGCTGCATATGCTGACGACATGCAGATTCCCTACAAATAAGCCAATAAATTAACTGATTTGCTCACTCTGCCCTGAAACTGTACAGCAAAAACCCATTACATCCTGAGGCTGATTTTTTCAACATTTGTTTATTGTCCTTTGAAGGCAACATCATACAGATTAGGAGATGGATCAACCATTTTAGTCCAAGGGTGGTGCCAAAATAGCTTGGCGCCTCAGGTACCAAGCTTTTCTGGCACCACACTTGAGCTGTCATAGTTGAATTAATTTCAAGCAGTAGTGCATCAGGATGAAAAGAGTTAAAGAACAGCTGGGTGCCGAGGCACAGTGCTATCCTGGCACCACCATTTTTAACTATAATGGTCAGTGTGTCTCCTAAACTGGTATGCAGTATAGGATGACTTGAAAATTTGGTAATTTCTACCATCATGGCTAAATGTGTTAAAATAAGTCATGACTGAATACACATTCAGGAGTTCAAACAGTAAGAAATGTGCAGCACACAGCAGAAGCAATCGCTAACTGAGAATCATTTTGTTTTCTTAACTCATTCTACCCCCAGACACATCACAGGAAGATAAGGATCGACCATGATAGTTCAAGGGTGATGCCAGAATAGCTTGGCGCCTATGGGCGCCAAGCTATTCTGGCATCACCCTTGAACTATCCTGGTCGATCTGTGTCCTGCACTGCAATGCAGTCTTCAGAGAACAATGGCAAAATTTCAGGATTTTGGTGTTGGGGTAAAATGAGTTAAATTATTTTCAGAGGTTCACATTCATCAGCACTTTTGAAAGGTTTGTGTTTGTACGCTTGGGCATGTGTGAACTGTACTCACAGATGGCATGCAGACAAATCCGGCATGGCATGAGGTAGGCGTACACTTACACTGACCAGTGTCAGCTAAACAACCCATTGTGCAACCTGAAGGGCACCTGCGTGCGCAGTTCACATCCCAGAAGCCATCTGGGCAGGCTGCACACATATGCATAATGTTGGCCGACACTGCTAACAATACACTTTAACCTAATTATCTGGTTCAAAAATAAATTTGCGAAAACCATCCAACTGTAAGATGCAATGAAACTCATGAGCCCCAACAGTTCCGGGGGCTCATGAGGATCGTTGCCTCTTGCTGACCCCATTCATACCCATGTTCTTTGGACTAATTGGATTATTCAGTGTTGAATTTGCTTTGCTTTCAAGGAAAAATTGTGCATTCGCTGGCCGTGAGAAGGGTTAATTTCAGACCGATTTCATGGGGATTACACTGTTTACAGAGATGAGAGGGGGAAAATGGTCCCATCCTGTTGGCGATGCCAAGCTGTAAGTAGAGTAGACAAGAGGGAAAGGCAGAGACCCAAATGCTGGCCATTTTTTTACAAACATTTGCTCCACATACTGCGCAAATTGAAATCAGGAAAATATATTAACCCTTTTGGCCCCAAGATCCCATTTCTCAAATTTTGGAGGCGTTGCCTAACGACTATGTACCAGTTGCAGGAGATGGCTTGACCATGATAATTCAAGGGTAGTGCCAGATTAGTTTGGCGCCTCAATCTTCTGCTGTAGGGACCCAGGGCTAACAGTTATAGTTTAGCAAGTAACAAGTTGAGGCAATGATTACAGAAGGACAACTGTCTATATACTCTCTGACACTTTATTCAAACTTGTCCATTCTAGTTAAAAGTTAACCCATTCATTGCCAAAAAGAAATAAATATAGTCCAACTGCAGGAGACAGATCCTCATGAGCCCCCGCAGTTGCGGGGACTCATGAGGATCTATGCCACTTGCTGACACCACTTTGTAAGCATGTTCCTTGGACAAGTGTTAAACTCCTTCACCAGCAATGAAGGAGTTAAACAGTTTAACCCATTTAGCCCTGAAGCACTACAGCAGGAGATTGGTCAACCATGATAATTCAAGGGTAGTGCCAGATTAGCTTGGCGCCTGTCGGTGCCAATCTAATCTGGCACTGCCCTTGAATTATCATGGTCGATCCATCTCCTGCAACAGGTGCATAGTCATTAGATGACGCCTCACAAATTTGGGAAATACGTGCGCCAGGCTGAATGAGTTAATTGTAGTTTATACTTTGAAGCATGAAGCATGTTCTTGTTATTTGTTATTGCCACAGCTGGGTTGAGCTCAGTTTTCTGGTTGTGTAGTTTTCCTTGCCATTGAAAGAATGAACAAATTCTCTAGTTGAAGTATTTGAGTAATGTGTTAAACTTACTGATGTTGCATGCCGGTCCTGAGTACCCAGGCTCACAGATGCAAGTCCCAGCAGTCGGGTGGCAGCGGGTATTGGGGGAACACAGGCAGTTCAGTCCGCAACCAGGGCCATACTTACCCACTGGACACACTGTCAAACACATATCACCAATACCCACATGAAGACAGCCACTCAAGCCTATCAAGTAATTGTGGTTACTACCAATATCATAAAGAAATGCAATTTTAGGTTGTCCAAGAATAATGTTAGTTGACACTACAACACTAAATGAGAAAAAAAGCACAGAAAAGATAAGAATAATTGGATTTCATAAATGAGTATATCCATATAATTATTTAAATAGACGGTTGCAACATCTACTTCTAGTGATCTTCAAAAATGTTTTTATGATTCATTTAGCAGTTACCCCCAGTGTGCAAAGGCCATCAAGCTGACATCGGCCGCCTTTGGCCCAAGCACATCTGTGCACGGGCCTACGTCGGCCCAATGGGACACTTAGCTGCCGCCTTTGTGCAGTAATCTAATGCATGCTGATCTGTTTTGATTGCACCTAACTGTGCCAACATGTATCCCTGTGTGATATCAGCTATAGAAGACTACAGCTGAAGAGAACAGATGTTAATCTGCGAGAGTGGTACTCACGCTGATCACAGTTTTTTCCATCCCAACCCGGCATGCAGGTACACTGCCCTGTGACTGGATCACAAATGGCGTCATTCTTACACCCGCACTGCTGGCCACATTGAAACCCATAGTGAGAAGAGTCACACGCTGCACAAGGACGAGCATGTAACAGTCTGGGATTTTTGGATCTTAATGTTATCTTGTCTGCATGTCCATCTAAAAAATGTGATGAATTGTACGTGTTGTAATTGTTTTTGTTAACTCTTGAACTCCCATAACTAAATGATGACGATGATAGAAGTTTATTGCCATATGTAGTAAAACATTAGGAAATCGTTGCGGTGCTGCGCAACATAAAAAGAAAAACATTAAACACATCAAAATATTAATTTTTCTCTAAAATGTATTTTTTCGAAAAATACTTACCGATGCCATTACTACAATGGAACAACCTATAGCTTGCATAATTTTAGCCCAAAAACTTACGATGTGTACCTTTAGAGCCAGGGGAGGCCACCAGGGGTGCCGTGACGTGGTACCCGGGTAGCCTCCCTTCCCACCCCACGTGGGTAACTGCCAGCGCAGCCAAGCCAAACCAGTTCTTTCATTTAGGTGGCTAGCGGCGAGCGAGGCAGGTGGGAGGGCCGTCCGAGTAATGGCATCGGTAAGTATTTTTCGAAAAAATACATTTTAGAGAAAAATTAATTGTTTCTTCAAAAACATTACCGATGCCATTACTACAATGGAGAATAGCGAAGACTGAGGAGGAGGGTGCCGCGTAACCCAGTGACTGACTGAGCCAGCAAGCCCCGTCCTCCCCGGCGCAAGCTCCCGGTAATTTTAGCTAAAGGATTACCAACGGCACCGAAGGTGCCGGGAGGGAGTGTTGCGCCGCCTCAATGTCCCCCACCAGGGCCAGGTGGTCTCGCTGGCCAACCAGGTTACGGAGGTAGAACCGGGTGAAGGTCGACTCGGTCGCCAGCCTATGGCAGCCAGACTGTCTCGGACAGCGCCGTAGCGGTTGGGTGCGGCGCTAGCAGCCGTGGCTCTGACCTCGTGGGCCAGGCAGTGTAGTCGCTTGGCAGCGTCAGGGCAGAGGTCCTGGTAGGCGGAGCGTATCACCCATCTTAGCCAGGAAGAGATTGTCCGGGCTGAGATGTCTTGTCTACCTGGGGACAGAGAGAGAAAGAGGCGGGTGCGTCCCTGGCGGAGCTGCGTGGTTCAGCGTAGGTACACACGTAAGGCTCTTACCGGCTTCTGTTGTCTGACTTCCTTGTTGGGGTCGATCGGCTTCAGCGATCGTACAGTGATCACCCGTGGGGCTGCCAACGGGGACTGGTTCTTGGCCAAGAAGGCCGGGTCTGTTAGTAGCTGCACGGAGCCATCCGACCTGCACTACAAACAGGTGGGCGCGCGGAGAGCGCAGGCAGCTCACTCACTCTGGAGGCTGTGGCTACGGCGAGCAGAAGCAAGTCTTCGCGTAGCGTCGACCAGGCTTGCTAGGGGAAGCGGCTCGAAACGCTAGCGTTCAGCCAGGTGAGTACCCAAGGTAAGTCCCAGCGTGGAATCAGTAAGCGGAGGGCAGGTCGCTGTATGCCGAAGCATGCCATAAGGTCAGCGAGGTCCTTACACTTGCCGGGGTCCGCTCGGCCCAGGTGCCGGAAAGCGTCGGCGATCATAGCGAGGTAGCCCCTGAAGGTGATCGGTGCCAAGTGCTGTTCGGTGAAGAGCCAGAGGAAGAACTCGGCCAGTAGTAAGGAAGTCAGATTGGTAGGGGAGAGGCGACGGAGGTCGCACCAAGCTCCCAGTACTCTCCACTCTCCCTTGTAGACACGCAGGGTCGAGGGTCTGCGGCCTGAAGCAATAGCTGCCACTGCCTCACTCAAGAACTCTAGCGGCGAGGGCTTGTCGCCCAATCTCCAAGCGTGTAGCAGGAGTCCCTCAGAGCACGGATGGTAGAGCGCGTGGCGCGGTAGCTTGAGCATCGTGCGAGGAGAGAAAAGCTGCAGTGAAGGGCAAGGTTCAGGAGGTTGGTGGTGCAGGATCTGGTCCAGCAGAACGGCGCCACCAGCCACAGGATCGCGTTGCATCCCTTGCGCTAGAGAAGCACCCTGGGGACAAGGACTGAGGGAGGGTAAGCGGAAGCGCAGGGGCCGTCCCAGGGAAGGGGGAGCGCATCGACCGCGGGGGCTAGGGGGTCCGGGAAGGGCGAGATGAGGGGGAGTTGGCGGTACCACCCTGTCGCGAAGAACGATAAGGGGGGTCTCCCACGTGGCACAGATCATCCGGAAGAAGTCCGGGCGAAGCGCCCACTCGGTGTGGAGAAGCTGGGAGAGGGAGTCCGCAAGGACATACAGGTGGCCGGGGAAGTATCTCGCTCGGAGAGCGACGTGGCGATCCTCACACCCACGGAGGCGCTGGAAGAAGCAGAGGAAGGGGAGCGGGTCCCGTCCTGCATCTGTATGTAGGACACGACAGCTGAGTCGTAGGAAGGACGATCAGGTCCTGAAGTCCGAGAGTCGGTTCCCAAGCGAGGAGAGCTTGCCGTATCGCCTGTAACTCCAACCAGTTGAAAAGCTTGACCGCAAGGACCAGTGGCTAGCTGCTGGAAGCCGTGGCACGTCGGCAGCAGGTGTGCACCCCAGCCAGAGCGGCTGGCGTTGACGCAAGGGACAACTGGGAGGCGAAGGAGAGGGACCCCAGACGCAAGCCAGGCAGGGTCTGCCCAGCAGGGGAGGAGTGGAAGAGCAAGGGAGGAACCGGACGGAAGCCTATATGTCTCTGGTCGAGGGCGCCAGGAAGGAGGAGATGAAGTTGAAGCGGGCGCGAGAAGAGCCGACCAAGGGAAGGAGATCCGCAGCCGCGCACAGCAGGCCTAAGAGCTGCAACCAGACTCTGGCAGGGACCGTCTCCTGCTGTGCACCAAGACGAGCCAGGTTCGCCAAACTCTGGAGCCTTGGGGCCGGGAGTCACACCAGATGAGGTCCGTAAGGAACTCCATACCACGGTGCGTGAAGCGGCGGGACGGGGTGAGTTCCGACTTGCCGAAGCTGACTATGAAGCCGCGGCTGTCGAGGAGGCCGGCAGGGCATCTTGTTGCTGCTCCTGGGAGGATGCCAACCGGTGGCGCCGGAGCAGATCGCCGACGTAGCTTGAGGAGGGGCTCAACGAAGCCCGCCTGACCATGGCGAAGCCACCGTCCAAGAGACGGGCGAACACCCAGGGCTGGGGTTGCGGGCGAGGGGGAAGGCGCGGAATCGGAAACGACACCGTCGAAGCGAAGCGCAGAAGCGTCTTGCAGCTGGATGCATGGGGACGTGAACGTAGGCATCCACTAGATCCAGGCTGACAGCGAAGCCCATGGGAAGAACCGCAGCGCGAAGGGCTCTTGCGGTCCCCAAGGGAAGGAAGGCGCTGCGAAGAACTTGTGCCGCGCTGAAGGTCAATGATCGGACGCCACCTATGGCCGGCCAAGGCCAGGCGGGGGAGGAGGCGGGTTCGGGGGGTGGGCGGGTGCGGCGGGCGGCGGGGACGTGCAAGGGAAGTCGCGATGCCGGGAGGGCGGACAGGGCAAAGCTCCTCATGGTGCCTGTCCTAAAGGAAAGAACTGGTTTGGCTTGGCTGCGCTGGCAGTTACCCACGTGGGGTGGGAAGGGAGGCTACCTGGGTACCAGGTCACGGCACCCCTGGTGGCCTCCCCTGGCTCTAAAGGTACACATCGTAAGTTTTTGGGCTAAAATTACGCAAGCTATAGGTTGTTCCATTGTAGTAATGGCATCGGTAATACAATACAATACAACTTTATTGTCTGTTCGAGTCAGGGCACGACAGAAATTTGCCTTTCGGCTTGTCATGAAACAACAATATAAGACATTAACAAACGCTACAAAAGCATATCATGAAAAATTATCATTGCAGCAATCTATCACAAGCGGTCTGTCACAAGATGGGAGGTAATGTTAAGTAGATTATACTTATTGCGGCGTTATAAACGAGAGTTCAAAATCGAGACAGCAGTTGGAATAAAAGACTTCTTAAAAACATTCCTTTTGGCAAGTGGCATGTTTAAACATCTGCCTGATGGTAGCATTTGAAACTGATCAGATAGTGGGTGACAAGGATCATTGACAATGCTCTTTCGGACAGCTCTATGGTACAGATCATCTCAGTACTGGGTACTGTCCTAGGCCAATGATCTTCTCAGCTGTTCTGACGATACGTGACAGTCTGCCCCTGTTTTTCATATTGAGGTTGCCATACCAAGCAGTGTTGTTAAGTCAGTATGCTTTCGATCAGGCTTAATGTTTTTGAAGAAAGAAATAATTAAACTACTCACGTGCACACACACACACACACACACACACACACACACACACACACACACACACACACACACACACACACACACACACACACACACACACTG
Organism: Semisulcospira habei; assembly: GCA_036245525.1. NCBI lineage: Eukaryota > Metazoa > Mollusca > Gastropoda > Semisulcospiridae > Semisulcospira > Semisulcospira habei. The sequence goes on from BTPG01000001.1 coordinate 274,568,015, forward strand.
TATGCCTTAGTAACTATTGTGGTCTAAGCATAAAAGCAATAAACACGATTTCACAGTAACACAAATCACATATGACATATCGTAATATAAAACTGAACACGTCACTTGCATCATAGACACAACAGTGCAGTTAGCCTATTTCCTACACATTAGTTTGGCCAGCCACCTGCTGCTGTGGTATGCAGTCGCTCCCCGCTGCGAGCAGGCTATCTAGATCACTGTCTGGTATCAACACTTCCTTCTATAATCTCTGTTGTGGGACTACTGATGTGTGTGTTATGCCTGTGTTTAATGTTCTCTATCTCTGCTTCCTCAGTTTTCTGCATACCCTGCGGGATGTTTGACAGCAGATACACTTCATCATCATCATCATCATCAGTCCCTTGCCCGAACTGGGCGTTGGGGGGACTGAAAGGCAGCAGCAACAGACAGTGCTCTCCACTGAGTTCTATTTTGGGCGGTGGCAAGCAAGTCTGGCATCTCGAGTTCGGTCCATTCTTTTATGTTTGCGACCCAACTCTTTCTCTGACGACCTCGCCGACGACTTCCTTCGAGAGTGCCTTGGAGGATAGTCTTGGACAAGGTGTTGTGTCGGGTCACGTGGCCAAACCAAGCAAGCTTGCGCCGTTTCACGGTTGCCAGAAGGGGTTCATGTGGGCCCACCAGGGAAGTGACGATGCTCCGTACATATTCGTTGGTCTTGTGCTCGCGGTACGAGATGCGGAGCAACTTCCTCAGGCACTTGTTCTCAAAGGCCTGGATTTTCTTTTCTGAGTCTGCAAGCAGTGTCCAAGTCTCACAGCCGTAGAGTAGAATAGACACTACGAGGGACTTGTAAAGCCTGTACTTGATGGTGAAGCTGATGGAGTTACTTCGCCATATCCTGTCCAGCCTGGCCATTGCGGATGTTGCTGTACCTATCCTGATACGGATCTCTGCTATGCAACTACCGTCTTTGGACAGGGTGGCTCCCAAGTACTTGAAGCTATTGACCTCTTCTAGCTTCTGGCCGTTCATGTGAATGTTGCTGCTGCTGTCGCTTGTGGTGTTGATACTCATCACTTTGCTTTTATCCGTACTGATCTCCATGCCATAAGACCCTGCGCTACTTGAAAGTTTGTCTGTCAGGTTTTGGAGCTCACTATTGCTGCCTGCCATGAGGTCAATGTCGTCTGCGAATCGAAGATTGCACAGGAGTCTGCCACCAATAGAGATTGAAGTATGGTGGTCGTGGAGGGTTTCCTGCATGATCTTCTCCAGGAATATGTTGAAAAGGACAGGAGAGAGCAGGCATCCTTGACGGACACCGATCGTCGTCCTGAAGAACTCGCCTGACTGATTGTTAAGTAGAACCGCGCTGCAGGCGTTCTTGTAAAGCGCTTCTATCATTTGGATCAGTCCCTCCTCTATGTTGAACGATCTCATGACTTGCCAGAGTCCGTCGTGCCAGACGCGATCAAATGCTTTCCTGAAATCAATGAAGTTGTGGTAGAGTTCGCGCTGATGCTGCAGATGTTTCTCGATCAGGACGCGGCAGTTGAAAATCTGCTCTACAGTGCTTCTTCCAACTCTGAAGCCAGCCTGTTCTTCTGCCAGCAGTTCCTCGGCGAAAGTTTTGAGGCGGTTGAGAATGATTCTAAGCATTACTTTGCTAGGGTGACTTATCAGACTGATAGTTCTGTAGTTCTGGCACTGTTTCAGGTTTCCTTTCTTGGGGAGCGGGATCACTAGAGACTGTGTCCATTCTACTGGCCATTTCTTTTGCTCCCAGATCTTTTGACAGAGTGTAGTGAGGACCTTCGTTGTTACTTCTCCTCCATGTTTCAACAGTTCAGCAGGTACGTTGTCTACACCTGGAGACTTTCCTCCCTTCAGGCCGCGTACGGCTGCTTCCACCTCTTCAGCTAACACTGGCAGGTCTTCAGCCTTCCTGGCCCCAGCCTGGTTGTTTTGGAGGATGCTGGTGTCTGGCTCAGCCTTGTAGTTATACAAGTCTCGGCAGTACTCAGTCCATCTGTTTAGTACAGCAGTGTTTTCCGTAAGGAGTTGGCCGCTGCTGTCTTCGATGACTGTGGCTGTTCGCTGTTGAGTCTTGGTGAGGGTCCTTAGCGTTTCATAAGCCTTCTTGCTGTTGCCGTTTGCCATGCCCTCTTCCACGCTACAACACTGGTCTTCAATCCAATCTTCTTTGGCTTCTTTCATCCTCTTCCTGATCTTCTTGTTGACAAGTCTGTACTTGTTTGCTGATGTGAGGTCTTGGCCTCTCTTTTTCTTCCAGGCTCTCCTCTCATCACAGAGATCGAGGATGTCATCGGTGACCCAGGGCTGTTTGCGCTTCCTCTGCTTCCCCAGCACTTCTTCTGCTGTAGAAAGTAACACCTCTTTTATATTTCCAGCAAGGGTGTCTACGTCACAGTCCAAAGTAGCCAAGGCTGCAAATCTGCCTCCCACCTGGGCTTGGAAGAGCTCTTCTACTTCCGGGTCTTTTAGCTTCTGGAGGTCGAATCTGATGCGAGGGCTCTTGCTATCTCGTTTCAATGCCAGCTTCAACTTGAGGCTAGTAAGGACGAGGTTGTGGTCGCTGCCAATATCAGCGCCAGGAAAGGACCTCGTTTGTGCTTTGTTAACGCTGGATTTGAATCGTCGAGGCAGCAAGATGAAGTCAATCTGGTTATGGACCAGGCCTCCTGGCGATTGCCATGTCACTGTTCTTGACTTCTTGTGTGGATGGAGGGTATTAGCAACGGTGAGACGGTGACTCTGTGCGAACTCTAAAAGTCGCAGGCCTCTGTCGTTTGTTTCTCCAAAGCCAAACTTGCCAGCTGTTCCTGCCCATTGTTGGTAGGCGTCAGGGCCGATCTTTGCATTCCAGTCACCGAGGACAGTCAGAATGTCTTTCTTAGGTGTTTTCTTGATGATGTTGTCCAGTTGTTCGTAAAATTCTTCTAATTCTTCATCATCATGATCTGCTGTTGGAGCGTATACTTGAATGATAGTGATGTTGTGCGGTCGGGCGGAGATGCGGATGGAGATTAGTCTGCTTGACACGGGGGTGCAGCTGATGACAGTTCCAGCCACCTCTTTCCTTACGATAAAAGCTACGCCATGTTCGTGCTTGGTTTCTTTTCCGCTGAACCAGATTTTATGGCCTTCATCTGTTGTTGTTTCTCCGAAGCCTGTCCATCGAACTTCTGCAAGTCCTACAATGTCCCAGCGATAGCGCTTCAACTCGTGGGTGAGTTCCTTCACTTTGCCGCACTGGTAGAGTGTGCGAACGTTCCAAGTTCCGATAGTTATTCCTTGCGTGGGCAGCTTGATGGTGGGTTTGGTTCCAGTAACACACTTGTCGCCCCCACCCTGGAGACCTCCAATGGGGTGCGCGGTCGTTGGTGATCCGGGCCCCGACCGATCCGGCATGTTATTCTTATTCTGTTGCTTGTCAGATACACTTAGTAGTAGGATATTGGAAGAGAATTCCCTTCTAGCATCATGAACAGATCTTCCAGGCAGTATGACTAGGCGCGCGCTAATGATTAATTGCCACCGATCGCTTATCTTGCACTCAGTTAGTGACCCGACCGCTCCGTAACTAAAAGTGTGTTCTGCACAGCCGTGTAGATGAAGTATTATGCTGATAGCTGGACAATACTGTTTATATATACATTACATTAAACAGTGGGACGGATGGGTCAGGTTTGGCGTTTGTTTGCATTATTAAAAGTCTGGACAGCAGTTGGGTAAAAACTGTTTTTGAAACGACTCGTGCGTGTTCCGATCGCTCTATAATGTTACACATTGACTTCCATTCTATCAAATGTAAGTCATTTAGTTATGGGAGTTCAAGTGTTAACCCTTTTTATTCTGATACACCCATTGCTTGAAATTAATTGCTTGAAATTTGATAGTTCCAAGGGTGGTGCCAGAATAGCTTGGTGCTTAAAGCGCCAAACTATTCTGGCACCACCCTTGAACTAAATTGGTTGATCTGTCACCTAAACTGTATTGTTGCCTTCACAGGACAATAGGTAAATGTTACAAAATCAGACATAAACATTAACTCTTTTGAGACGTGCCGCTTCGGGATTCACAGCTTTACGCTGCAAATCCGGATGCGGCACGTCTCAAAAGAGTTAACCCTGCCAGCTGACGCAGATTGTGTTTCTGAAATCTTTGTTAGCTCCATGCCAAAGAGCGCCAGTCATTTCAGGAACATGGATTCAAAGTGACATCAGCAAGAGGCACAGATCTTCATGAGCCCCTGCACCTGCAGGGCCCCATGAGGATCTATGCCTCTTGCAGTTGGATGGTGTTAACTTTTTCTTGGCAGTCAAAGGGTTAACACATTTTGAGAATCAATCATGGCAGACCATGAGAGCTCAGATTTATCAACAATTAGCTTATTTGGGTACACGGGAGTGCATCATCTGTATTGTCTGATAAGTATAGTCAATATTTTGTATCCGGACTGACTTTGATCACAGATGCGTCCTCTCTTGCCCGGGTCACATCGACAGATCCCTTCCTTGAAGTCGCAGTGCTGGCTGGAACAGTCGCAGGTCTGCACACAGTTCTTCCCCCACTTCAAATCCTGCTGACAGGCTAAAAAAAAACAACAAGTGCATGTTTCCTTATCTGTATCCGACCTATTTTGAAGGATCGCTTTCTTCACTGGGCTGTTGTGACATTTTTACTGCTACTGTTCGCAAATACAATCAGCTATGGTATTAACTGTCGCAAAATTCAAACAATAAAAAGAATTGTCCATCTAGGGAGGTGAGACTGAAGCAAGTTGAGACTTGTCCATACACGTAGCAACCTAATGCGCAGAAGGCCATCAGGCCGATGTCAGGCGCTGTTGGCCCAGGCACAGTCGTGCGCGGGCCAACGGCAGCCAACGTTGGCCCAATGGCCTCTGCGCACTGGATGGGCATACATTTTCATGAGCCTTTGCGATTAATTAAAGGTGAATTAGCGCTTTTTGAGACCATCCATGAAACTCTGCACGTCTTACACAGTTTTGTGGATGGTCTCAAAATGCATTAATTAACCCTCCCAAAGTTGTTTTCCCAATAGTGACATGTCTTTGTATGCCAATGAAGGCCACAACGGCCTCAAACACATTGTGTATGGGTGCACAGCGGCCATCATCATTCCCAGAACCTTTGCATACTGGGTTAGTTCTGGGAAACAAAGGGTTAAATGAACAGAGAAAATATGGTATATGTGGTCAACCCATCTCTTGTTCCTTGAGCAGCCATGGTTGAGCAGTTTCCCGTTGCTAGCTGCACATACTAAACAAAGACATACGTTCCAACAAATTTCTACATGCTTTACTTTGTTATGAGTGATTTTAAAGTACATCTACATAGCAAAAGTGTGGTCAAGATTACTAAAAATGCTGTTATATCATTTGTCACATGCACCATTGTAATAAAATACATGGGTGACAGTCTTCAGTCCCGGAAGCTGATTCAGCTTTTGAAAATGTCAGAAAGCTGAATTTCAGTCTTTTTGTTTAGATGGAACAGCCCTTCAGCCATCTTTTTCCATCTGCAAGAGGCATAGATTTTCATGAGCCCCTGGTCATGGATTATGGGACGTAGTCTCTCCCCTTCGCTCATCCCTCCTTTGAATCTGTCAAGGCCATAGCAACACTCCCTGTCCAGTCTGTCATCTTCTCATGTATCTAGCAGGGGGGTCCCGTGGCAAGGCTGAGCAGGTCGGTGGTCCAAGATCTGTTCCAGGAGAATGGGGCCACCAGTATCACCACCGCATTGCATCCCTTGAGCTTGAGCAGGACTTTAAGGACTAGAACCATCGGGGGATACGCGTAAGCTATGAGACCATCCCACAGAATGGAGAGCGCGTTGACTGCCCAGGCTAGGGGGTCTGGATTAGGGGAGACGAAGAGGGGAAGTTGGTGATTCCACCTCATGGCGAAGAGGTCGATCATGGGAGTCTCCCAATGAGCGCAGATCATCTGAAAGATGTCCGGTCGCAGAGTCCATTCCGTGTGGAGTAGCTGGCTGCGCCACGAGAGGGAGTCGGCTAGAATGTTCAGGTGTCCCAGAATGTGTCGCGCTCAGAGGAAGATGCCCCGGTCTTTGCACCAGCGCAGGACCTGGTAGAGGAGTATACATAGGTCGGGGGGGGGGGGAGCGCGTCCCACCCTGTTTCTGGATGTAGGAAACCACCGTGGAGTTGTCCAAGAGGACGAGAAGCTCCTGGGGATGGAGGCGAGACTCCCACGCGATGAAGGCTTGCCAAACTGTGTTCAGTTCCAACCAGTTGATGTGCCTGTCTGCCAGGTCTGGAGGCCAGCAGCCAGACGTCGTGAGGAACCTCAGTAGCAGGTGAGCACCACACCCGGCAAGACTTGCATCCACGCAGAGAGAAAGCTGGGGCGGGGGGGAGGGGGGAGGCCAGAGGAACTCCCGACACGAGCCATGAATGGTCTGTCCAGTGTCGCAGATGGGGACGAAGCATCTGAGGAACAGGTACTGGGGCAGTGAGATCGCAGAGGACGGACACCAGTGGAGAAGGAGATGCAGCTGGAGAGGCCGGGAGTAAAGACGACCGAGTGGCAGGAGATCAGCCGCTGCATTCATCAGGCCGAGGAGCCAAACTCTGGCAGGAACTGCATCCTCTTGGGCCACCTGGCGGGCCAGGGCGGCCAGCTTCTGGATCCGAGGCTCTGGAAGACTCACCTGGTTGATAATAGTCGCAAATTCCATGCCGAGGTGCACAAACCGGCGGGAAGGTGTGAGATCCGACTTGCATGCATTGACCAGGAAGCCCAGCCGCGTCAACAACAGGAGCAGCGCATCCCTGTCCGTCACTAGAGTGGCCTCCGACTGATTCCTCAGAAGGAGGTCGTCCAAATAGTTCAAGGTCGGACTGTCTGGCCTTGGAAACGATGGCATCCATAATGCGGGTGAAGACCCCTGGGCTGAGGTTGAGGCCGAACGGGAGGGCCCGGAACTGGTAGACCATGCCGTCGAAGGTGAAGCGCAGGTGCCGTCGAGAGGCGGGGTGCATGGGGACATGGAGATACGCGTCGGACAGGTCCAGACTGATGGCGAAATCCATGGGCTGCACAGCGGCCCGCAGGGCCCTGGCTGTCTCCATGCGAAAGGATGGGGCTGAGATGTACCTGTTCAGTGCCGAGAGATCGATGACATGTCGCCAGTTGCTGCCTGGCTTGGGTACCATGAAGAGGCGGCTGTAGAAGGCTGGGGAGTCGTGACGCGAGACTACTTCTGTGGCATCCTTCTGCAGTAGAGCGGCGACCTCGCCGCGAAGTGCGTTGTCTTTGAGCGGGTCGATCAGAATCTTGGTCCAGAAGGGAGAGCATCATAGTGGAGGCAGAGACAGAAAGGTGAGCAGGAAGAAGATGGTGGTGAGAACCCAGGGGTCGTCGGGTAGCAGCGAACGCCACACTTTGCTGCTGAGGGCGAGCCTCCCGCCAACTGGAGACCCCAAGACGATCGGCGGGGGCTGAAGCGGGGAGGAGTCAGGGGGCCCTCTCGCGCCCCAGGCGGCGGGCGGCGGGTGGGCTTGGGCCAAGTTGAAGCCAAGGTCTGGACAGTTCGGGATCGGCCAAAGGCAGGGGCATGGGTGGGAGTCCGGGGGCGAGAGGCGGGGGGGGGGGGTGGGGGGAGGGTGGAGGGACTGCAGGGCGCGACCCTCGGCCTTGCGGGCTGCCTGAAGCGAGGAGGCGCGGCGCTGCTGGGCCAGAGGTCCTTGCTTGCTTCCTTCACCATCTGCCATGTGGGGCCGAAGAGGAGGGAGCCACCCAGGGGAGCGTGACGGAGCTGCGACTTCACCTCTGGAGGAAGGCCACGACAGGTCTGTAGCAGGGCATCCTGACGCATCAAGTCACAATTCGAGGCAGCGGCCATGGCATTGACAGAGGAGTGATATGCTGCCCGGTCAGCTGCCACCGCTACAGTGAGGAGGTCTTCCAACAGGGGCGAGATGGACGGGTGCTAGGCGTCCTCGACGCGACGGACGAACGCTTGTGTCAGAAGCTCCAAGAAACCTGAGCAAGCCAAAGTGTTGCGAACCAGGGACGCCGTCTTGTCTAAGCCGCGGGAAACGCTACGCCATACCTGTCCAGCTCCGCCTGCCAAAAGGAGCGCCGGGGGATCCACCTCGGGAAGGGGACAGGAGAAAGCCTGGGAATGTCCTGCATACCAGTCCTGACGGAAGGCAATGTCCAGGCCACTTACGGTCAGAGAAGAAGGCGGCCTCGCTTGAGGAACCCAGTAACAGCTGCGCGGAGAAGGCGGCAGCAAGGTCCTTAAAGCCCGGGGACTGGGGAATCCTCTTGACGACATTGGCGTCGACAAAGGCTGAGACCTTCCTCTTCAGCGGGGGGGATGGGGGGGGGGGGGGCAGGCCTCCGCAGGGAGACAAGCTGTAATGAGACGAGCCGTTTCATCTAGAGAATAGAGAATCTCAGCCCTCGGACCGGAGCGGGCCGTGGGCGATGAGGGGCGGGCAAGTGAACGCGAGCGGGGAGAGGGAGACTTACTGTCCACGCCAAGGAGAGCAGAGACGGAGTCATCCGGCTGCAGACTCAGGGCGTCATCATCTACCAAGAGGCGAGGCGAGCGGCAGGGAAGCCGGGAGCCATCCCAGGAGGAGGCGAGGGAGCCAGGGGTCTCGCTGGGCATGTCACGACGTCCAGGGCTGGGGGATGTATCGGAAGGAGTCCTCTGGGAGCTCCGTCTTTGTCTGCCGGGTGAGTCATGGGATGAACCACGCCTGGAGGGATGACAGGGCGAGGCGGCGCTAGAACGTGCTGGCCACACATCCCAGGGGGAGCAACTGCGACTGGGTGAGCGAAGCTGTCGGGTCTTATCAGGTGAGCTCTGTCCACAGTGCCAAGCAGACGGGGGAGGGGGGGGGGGAGGAGGGGTCCGACGCGGGGAGGTGGGTCGGGACGAGCGCGATGTGGGTGCGGTCCCAAGTCGTGTGAAGCCACCGAGGGAGAAGAGGACGAGGTGGGCCGGGGGCTGGGTCGCACATCTCGGTCCCTCGTAGGGGTTCCGTCCACCGAGCGGGGGGGGGCGCAGGGCTCCTGTCGTCTCGCAATCTGTCCGGTCTGTCCTGTGTCCTGGGACATAGCAACGAAGGTCGCTGCGAGCGGACCTCAGTGAGGAAGGCTTGTTGCCGGCTATCCTCCCGGTGGGAGGGAGCGGACTTGTCCGTATGTGAAGTGTCATGGCCCAGTGCATCAAAGTCCACAGTGCGGGGTCCAAGCGAGCGGACCTCAGTGAGGAAGGCTTGTTGTCAGCAGGAGTGAGCAGGCTTATCCTTAGGATCCGTATCTGAAGTGCGGGGTACAGGCGGGCGGACCTCAGTGAGGAAGGCTTGCTGTAAGCCGGACTCCTCCGAGGAGCGGGCATGCCAGGTCCGAGAGGGCACAATGGTAGACGAGGCCTTGAGGCCTGAGGTGGAGATACAGGCCTGACGTGTCGATCTTTCCCCAAGCTCTGAGCGGATTCGTCTCGTCTCTTCTCCTGGCAAGAAGTGGGGCACCATGACGCACGGGCGGTCAACTCATTGTCGGCGTCAGGCGCTCGCGGCGGTTGAAGCTCCAAAGTTGTGACCAGCGGTCCTCAGGCCAGGTGGAGCATACATCGTAAATATGGTCGGAGGCGCAGCCAGAGCAGGGGAGGCAGACCTTGTGGTTATCGCTCGGCCATTGGAAATCGCCGCAAAGTGGGCAGGTGTGAACTTGGCAGCTGCAACACACATCAAACGTGAAAGGCGACCGGACACGGGGTCCCCAAGGCCCCACCAACGAATACGAGCGAAACGCGAACTGTGACGACTGATACAAAGGATCCACGGCCGAAGCCTGTGCCTGGCCCAAGGGCCTTTCGCAGGCAAAGACCAAGGCCTTACCTTTCCATCGTAGCGGGCACAGGGGGGGGGGGGGGGGGGGGGGAGGATGCTCCACACAACCCACAGAGGGCGCCGGGAGGGAAACGAAGTCCCAAGTCACACCAAAACCCCGAACCACTGCACCCACAAAGTCCCAGAAGGAAAGGCACCACCAATAATCCACAGAAAAACGTAATTCAAGGAACACAATAATCCAAGATGACTGGCCCTTTAAGAACTGGTCCACCATACACAGTCAAGGTCAAGGTCCTGTAGGCTAGAAAACGTGTGTTCACTGTAAGCTAAGTAGAACAACGGCATGATACCACGTGGCGTGGCACGTGACCAGATGGGCAGGGACGGCAAGCTACTCACGGCCCTGGTTACAGTTCCCTGAGTTGCCTCCCTGGTTGTGTAGGAACACAACAGGTTCTTAGGCTGAAATTGACTAGCTAGTAGACACTTCCATATAGTAATGTCATTGGTAATGTTTTTGAGGAAACAAACTAGATGACAGCAAACAAACTTAAACTGAATGACAACAAAACGGAAGCCATGCTGGTAGGCACCCGCCAGAAACTTTCCCAGTTCCCTTCCTCTCTCCATCTTCAACTCGACAGTACCCCATCCCCTCTCTGACTCTGCCAGAACCTCGGCATTATCCTTGATTCCTCTCTTTCTATGACCAGCTTTGTCTCTGCCACTGCCCGGGCCTGCTATTTCCACCTCCGTCGCATCAGTCACATCAGAAAATACCTCACCACTGAAACTTGCTGTCTCTCTCATTTTGTCTCGCACTGACTATTGCAACTCTCTCCTTTCCGGCCTTCCTCACTCCACCACTCTCACTCTCCAGCGCGTCCAGAACAATGCTGCCCACCTCATCCTCAGAAAGAAGAAATCTGACCACATCACTTTCCTGCTCAAATTCCTTCACTAGCTCCCCATCACCCAACGCATCCAATACAAGATTCTGTCTCTCTGCTACAAATCCCTCAACAACTACGCTTCCGCCTATCTCTCCAACCTACTTCACCCCTACACTCCTTCCCGCTCTCTCTGCTCTGCCTCCGACCCTCTCCACCTCCACATCCCCCGCACCAAACTCATCACTTTCAGCCCCCACTCCTCTGTCTGCGGTCCATCCACCTGGAACACTCTTCCACTCTCTCTCTCCGTCAGAAACCCTCTCCCTCCTCCTTCCAGTCCGCCCTCAAAACTCACCTCTTTTCAACAGTTCTAGCACTCTAACACCATCACACACCCCTTTCCCAGCTGACTGTCATAATGTATTTGTGAGTCATTGTTAAAAGCGTGCACATGCGTTCATGAGTTGTGAGTGCGCGCTTAGAGTTATAATTATTATAAGATAAGCGCATTATAAATACTGTAATTATTTATTATTATTAGTTCATCTACGGACCGTTCTCAGTCATTTCAACTTTTTGAAAATACATATGACCAAACTACCAATTTTTTTTAGTCTAATGTACTTTTGACTTTTAGCACTGAATGCTACTCACGTGTTTGACACTGGTCGCCAGTGAAGCCCGGATCACAATCACACACACCAGTGAAGTCACAGCCACCATTTCCACTACAGGCGCATTTCAGAGTGCAGTTTGGGCCATAGAGACCGACCGGACAAACTGCAAGTTACCACACAAATCATCAGGTTAACCCATTTAGCCCCGGGACCCTGCACCAGGACATGGATTGACCATGATAATTCAAGGGTAGTGTTAGATTTGCTTCAGGCACCAAGCAAATCTGGCACTACCCTTGAATTATCATGGTCAATCCATTTCCTGCAACTAGTACATAGCCGTTAACACTTCCCAAATTTGGGAAATGCACCCATGGGATTAAAAGGGTTAAGTAGGAACATTTTGAACCTTTTGACTGTTGTAGCAGTTTTTGTCACGTTGATTTCTGCAGGAGTCGGCTTGACAAAAAACGCTACCAACATCCGAAGCATTATAACTTTTGATGTGGTGTGCATTTGTATGAAGTGACATTCATCAAGAGTTCAGAAAAGATGTTCTTTTGTTTTTTGATAGACTTTTTTTTCCCAAAGAAGACGCTGAGCTACTCATCATTCTGTGGTAACAGTGATAAGATAAGTGAATAGTCAATTTTTGTTTTCTTGTCCTTTGGCTGTCAGTAGCAGTTTTTGTCATGATGATTCCTGCGACAAAAACGACTGCCAACAACCAAAGATTTAACATTGCCACTTTTTACTGCAATGCAGACAAAGAAAGAAAGAAAGAAATGGCATTAATTCCTTTTTTTGTTGTTTTTTTTTGTTTTTTGTTTGGGGTTGGCCATTTCCATATTTCATGCAGAAAAGAGAAAATCAGGACCCAAAAGGTGACTGCTGCATAAAATGCAAAGACATTCCTAAGAAAGAAAGAAAACAGAAGGAACAATTACAATACCACCGTGTTGTAATTGTCCTTTCTAAATGTGTTTCTTTCTTTTGAAGATAGTAGGGTCTAGCTTAGAAACAGCAATCTGACATACATCCACATGTGGGACCGTAGAATCCTGGCAGACAGGCGCAAGAGCCGTCAATCGGGCTGCACTCAGACACCGACGAGTCACAGGCACACTGGTTCTTACAGTTCGAACCAAAATATCCCAGAGGGCAGTTCTGCTGACAACTCTCTGTACAAAATAATGCTTATGTTAATAGACTGTCAAAGAATTATGTATTCACACCATATCTGTTGTCGTAGCAATAACCAGTGTGCAAGCGCACACAAACATGTCTGGGAAGGTGTGGGGCTAATCTGGCACTGCTCTCCAACTATCATGGCCAAACTTCCCCACACAGGTCTTTAAATGACACTCACGAATTTGCACACACACAATTGTTTCTTCAAAAACATTACCGATGACATGACTACTAGGAGTGTCCACTCCTTGCTCAATTCTAGCCTAAGAACCCGTTGTGTAAACACAACCCGGGAGGCACTCGGGGAACCCCCAGAGGGACCGAGAGTTGTCTCCCGCTCCTACCCACCAGCCCTATTCACCTGTGAACTCCAGTCACGCTTCTTAGGCTCACGCGTTCAGACGTGTTGTCTCTAGCCTCTGGACTTAGAAGTTTTTCGACCGGTTCGGTCTGCCTTGCTTGCTTCGTCTTCGCCGGCCTGGGATTCTGCGCGTGCGACGTTGGTTGACTGCAGCTTCGGTCTTGTTCAAGGGTTCCCTCTCTGGCTTTGCCGGTCGGGCTGCGGGTGTCATGGAGCTTTCTCCTTCTCGTACCTCTCCGACTGACAGGTAAGGTAGTTAGAGGGCCCTCGGCTGGTTGCCCGGGCGGGGCACAGGCACGAGCAGCTTGCTTTTTGCGTCGCTTCTCCCTCGGTTGGGGTTTTTGGACCTCTGTTTGGTGGCCTGATTAGCTGAAGAATGTTGGCGCCGGTTTTGGCGGGATTTTCGCGCCATTACCAGATGCGAGCGGTGAGTCACGTTACTGTATCTCGGCCATACCTAACGTTTTTCGGCTTTCGGTTTAGACACCCCTCGTTATGACGAAGGCTTGGATACTCACCTGTCCCGGCAGGGTTTGTTTTCCCTCCGCCGTAGTTTTAATTAAATGTTGATGGCAGGTGACCGTACGTTGGTTAATCGGGTGCATAACACCACAGTAGCTTGGGGGCCTAAAGCTTAACGGGGTGATTAGTGGACGCTCGCGGAGTGCCTTCATGTTTTGTGTGTTGCAGTGGCTTACTGATGACATGCACAAAATGCGGAGGCTTCCAGTGGCCGTCGGATAAACATGCAGTCTGTCTCCCCTGCGCTGGGTGTGCGTCCGACCATACGTGTGACGTCTGTGCTACATGGCCGGAACTGCGGTGGTCTAATCTCTGGAACTTTTATAGGAGAGAGCCTTCTACCCTCGCGGGTACCTTGAAGATTTCCGAGACGCCTTCCGCTGTGCCCCCGGCACCGGACGTGCGAGACCAACGGGATCCGACGCAGATAACGCCACTGAGTAATCAAGGGACTAGTGCACGGAGTGGGAGTTCGACCGTCAAGACCGCCTCCGTTCGAGAGCGCACCCGTACACATTTGGTGGAAAGAACCCGCCTCTCCCAAGAGCCTGGTTTGGTGGGACGCTCGTGGCGTCCCTCCTCCACCGTCGTTCCCCACTCGTCTCTGAGGAAGCCGCCGGGATCCCGCTGGAGGTCCCCTGGCCGGCCAGTAACCCGCCTCTCCCAAGAGCCTGGTTCAGAGAGACATACTTGCACTCGTCCGGAGCCTCCGGGTTGTGAAGAACGTAGGTACAGGGGTTCTGCTCGACGTTTCCGCTCTCCTTCGCACGATCGTAGGAGGAACTTCTCGCCTCATCGCTCGTCGCACCGGGACTCACCTCGCCGCAGACGGTTTTCACCTTCTTCGCGTCCCCCCTCTCGGTTGGACTCCCGCTCGTCCCGTCCCTCTTCCCAGCGACCGGCCACTTCCCCCCCCCCCCCCCTCCTCGTACTCACCGCTCCGTTCCCTCTCGTCGCAGCCGTTCTCCTCGTCGGGATCCGCCTTCGGCTCGCAGGAGGTCCTCACCGCATCGTTCAGACTACCGCTCTCCACTGCGGAGGGAGTCTTCGTCCGCTGCGGTTCTCCGACAACGGGATTCCCGGCCTTGGAGCCCTCGTCGCCCTCTTCGGTCGCCGGTTTCCGGACAGCGGGACTTCGACACCCTCAGTTTGGCGCCGGAGGATGCTTCGGACTGGTTACTTGGAGGTCTTAGCCGTTCTTCAGCTTCTCCCTCTTCGGCCTCCAGTGTGTCAGCTTCCGTCAGACAGGTCTCTTCTTCCCGGATGGACACGCGGCTGGCGCTGGACGGAGCGGCCAAGCTCATCGCCGCCGCCTTACCGGAGGATGTTTGTCCAGCTTCACCTCCTGTGAAGAGGAAGATTTCCGCCTTCGTGGACGCGGATAGGACGGTTAAGAGGTTCAAGTCCCTCCCACGGCCGGCTAGTTTTTTTGATCTGCGGGACGCCTTCTCGTCTCACCTGCATGCGGAGACTCGGAACTCGGACTTCTTCGCGGACGGGAGATGGCCTTCCGCTCTGGACATCGCCTTTCAGCAGGACTGGTACGCCGGCCATTCGCAGTCGTTCCTCTGCCCGCTTCCTCCAGTGGATCCCACCGCTCTGATGCAAGCCGGAGGGGCTTCTATGTTGAAACGGTCCTTCCCACGGGGACTGGATAGGACGGCGTCGCTGGTCCGGAACACGCTCGCCTGCTCCGGTTTCTTGGACTTGCTGACTCAGGCTTTCATCCGACGTCTCGAGGAAGCTTGGCAACCTGCTTTGTCTCCCCTCCTGGGAGACCTACTACTCATGGCGGAGGCTGGGAACCGCGCTGCTTATCACTCATCGGTCAACGCGATGGCGGCTGCGGCTAACTGCGACCTCATGCGACGAGACGCCGTCCTACGAGCTTGCAGTGGTATGCCGGTCGACCTGAGTACTCAGCTACGTCGGGCCCCTCTGGGAGGGTCTCTGCTCTTCGGGGATACTTGGCAGACGGTGAAGGACTCCAACTCCGACCGTTGGCCTCGCAAGACTGTCAAGCAGCGCTTTCCTCCCGCCCGCACGGCCCTGGGGCGCTCCTTGCGGGCCCGGAAACGTGTCACCGCGGACCCGTCGGCCCCACCACGAGCTGCGCCGCGCCGTCGCCCGTCCTTCCGTCGCCCTGGCCCAGCTAGCGCCCCTACCCCCGCCTGGCCCCGTCCCGCCCATCGCCCTGGGCGCGGGCGGGTCAACTGACTTGTCCCCATTTCCGCCCCCGCCGACCGTCGTCGGGGCTCCAGTCGGCGGGAGGCTAGCACGATTCAGCGAGGAGTGGCGCTCGCTGTTTCGAGACGAGCCCTGGGTTTTGGACGTAGTCACCAGAGGATTACGGATCTCGTTCCGCTCTCCTCCGCCCTTGCGCTCCATTCCTCTTTGGACAGAGGTTCCGTCCGACGCCCTCAAGGCCGCCGCTCTGCGAGGAGAAGTCGCGGCTCTCCTTTCAAAGGAGGCCACAGAGATAGTGCAGCGTCCGGACTCGCCCGCCTTTTACAGCCGACTGTTTGTGGTCCCCAAACCCGGCGGCAAGTGGCGGCCAGTCATAGATCTGTCGGCGCTGAACGCCTTCATCGCGGCCCCTTCCTTTCGGATGGAGACGACCAGGGCTCTTCGTGCGGCGGTGCAACCCATGGACTACGCGGTCAGTTTAGATCTGTCCGACGCCTACCTACATGTCCCCATGCACGCTTCTGCCAGGAAGTACCTGCGCTTCGCGTTCGAAGGAGTGATTTACCAGTTTCGCGCCCTGCCGTTCGGTCTCAACCTCAGCCCCTGGGCCTTCACCCGCATCATGGATGCTGTAGTGGCCAAGGCGAGGCAGTCGTCGTCAAGTCCGACCTCGAATTATCTCGACGACCTTCTTTTGAGAAATCAGGTGGAGACCGCGCTTGCGGCAGACAGGGACGCTCTTTTACAGCTGCTTTACCGGTTGGGTTTCCTGGTCAACACCGGGAAGTCGGACTTCACGCCGGCGCGCCACTTCATCCATTTAGGCATGGAGTTTGTCACGGACCGCAACAGGGTACTTTTGCCAGAGAAACGGATTGTGAAGTTGTCCGCTCTCGCCGCGTTGGTAGATCAGCAACAGGCAGCCCCCGCCAGGGTCTGGCTTCAGCTTCTGGGCCTGATCAACGCAGCGGCGGATCTTATCCCCCTCGGGCGTCTCTACTCCCGACCGCTACAACTTCATCTCCTACTGCTCTGGCGTCCCTCCTCGGGCGACTTGACCACGAACGTCCCCGTGTCCCCGTTGGTACGCCCCCACCTTTTACGGTGGACCGACAGAGCCTGGTTGGCTCTGGGAGTCCCCATTTCCTCCCCATCCCCGCACCTCTCCCTGTGTGTCGACGCGAGTCGGGCTGGTTGGGGAGCCCACCTGCTTCCTCAGTTCACCACGACGTCCGGCCTCTGGCCTCCGGAGTTCGCGGACAAACACAGCAACTGGTTGGAACTGCAAGCGGTGTGGCAGGCCATCATCGTTTGGGAAGAGCAGCTCAGACACCAGCATCTTCTCGTCCTTTCGGACAACTCGACAGTGGTAGCGTATATACAGAAGCAGGGAGGAACTCATTCACCCGATCTATGCATGCTACTCTTCCGATTGATGCGATTTTGCGAGGACCGCGATCTGACTCTCAGCGCTCGCCATATTCCCGGTCGCCTGAACGTTTTAGCGGACTCCCTTTCTCGCCGAGGACAGCTCATTCACACGGAATGGACGCTACGCCAGGACATTTTCCGGATGATTTGCTCTCACTGGGAGACCCCGATGGTGGACCTGTTCGCCACGAGGTGGAATCACCAGCTTCCCCTCTTCGTTTCCCCAGTTCCGGATCCCCTGGCTTGGGCGGTCGACGCCTTATCCATTCCCTGGGACGGACTCATAGCGTACGCCTTTCCCCCGACAGTCCTTGTCCCCAAAGTCCTCCTAAAGCTGCGAGGAACCAATGCGATCCTGCTCCTGGTCGCCCCGTTCGCTTGGACTCGTTCCTGGTCCACCGACCTGATCAGCCTCGCCACGCACCCTCCTCTACTGCTCCCCACGCCCCGCACTATGCTCAAGCAGCCACGCCAGGCGCTGTTCCACCCCTGTCCGGAACGCTTACTACTACACGCCTGGAGGTTGTGCGGCAAGCCCTCTCAGCTAGAGGTTTCTCGGGTGCTGCAGTGGAAGTGATCGCTACAGCTCGCAAGCCCTCGACTAGACGTATCTATGAGGGGAAATGGAGGGTACTCTGTACCTGGTGCAGCGACCGTCGTCTCTCCCCCACCGAACTGACAAACCCCCAACTTGCGGACTTCTTCCTCTGGCTCTTCGGAGACCAAGGACTGGCCCCTATTACCATTCGGGGATATCTCTCGATGATTGCCGACACCTACCGGCACCTCGGCCGCGCGGACCCCGGCGCGTGTAAGGACCTGGCAGATCTTATGTCACACTTCGGACTACAGAGGCCTGCCTCTCGCTCTCTTCTTCCCTGCTGGGATTTACCATGGGTTCTTACCTGGCTAAACTCACCACGTTTCGAACCACTACCGTTGGCCAGGCTTGCGGATGTGACGCGGAAGACCTGCTTCCTGCTGGCGCTTGCCACCGCGGCACGAGTAAGTGAGATACACGCTCTATCAGTCCGGCCTACATGCCTGCAATTTCGAGCTGACCACTCGGTCCAACTGGTGACCGACCCTGCCTTCATTGCCAAGACTAGGTCTCCACTGACGGCGCCACAGGTTATCACCTTACGACCGTTACGCGGGAAAGACTTCCCCAGTGAGACCAGGCAACAAGATCCTGTACGAGCCCTCAGAGTGTACTTGCGACGAACCAGAGCCGTCCGGAGGGGACGCTCTCGCCTCTTCCTTCCTTTAAAAACAGGAAGAAACGACATTACGGCACAGACAGTCTCTTCCTGGCTTCGCTGGGTGATTCGCTCAGCATATGTCGATCTCTCCCCTCAGGGAGCGAAGAGCCTAAAGATTCGGGCGCACGAAGTACGGGCCATGGCCACGAGCGTAGCCTTCGACAGGAACTGCGCTGTCAAGGACATCGTGGCTGCGGTGGGCTGGCGATCAGAATCTACTTTCGCCCGCTTCTATCTACGGGATCTGGCAGGGCAGCGAGACAACCTCGCCTTGGTAGGGGACGTCACGGCGGCACAACACTCCCTCCAGGCGCCACAGGCGCCGTAGGTATGCACCTATTAGGGAGTGCAGAGTGTCGGAAGAGAGGAGGGGGCCATGAGCCTAGAGAAAACCATCTGGGGGTGCGGCACCCTCCTCCTGTTCGGCATTCTCCTGGTAGTCATGTCATCGGTAATGTTTTTGAAGAAACAAATTCATTTTTCTTTAAAAGGTATTTTTTTGAAAAATACTTACCGATGACATGACTCGAAGGACCCTCCCACCTGCCCCGCTTGCCGCTGGTGAGCCTAATTTCGTGACTGGAGTTCACAGGTGAATAGGGCTGGTGGGTAGGAGCGGGAGACAACTCTCGGTCCCTCTGGGGGTTCCCCGAGTGCCTCCCGGGTTGTGTTTACACAACGGGTTCTTAGGCTAGAATTGAGCAAGGAGTGGACACTCCTGGTAGTCATGTCATCGGTAAGTATTTTTCGAAAAAATACCTTTTAAAGAAAAATGAATATTTACAGTCAAACCTGTCTCTGGATAC
Source organism: Semisulcospira habei (assembly GCA_036245525.1). Taxonomy (NCBI): domain Eukaryota; kingdom Metazoa; phylum Mollusca; class Gastropoda; family Semisulcospiridae; genus Semisulcospira; species Semisulcospira habei. Next base: position 274,587,155 of record BTPG01000001.1, read on the forward strand.
CACCCAAGGGACTAACAGTGGCTACCTTTGAAGGTAGTCTCCTCACGCAGGGTCATTAACCCATTTAGCCCCAGGATCCTGCAGCAGGAGATGGATTGATCATGATAATTCAAGGGTAGTGCCAGATGAGCTTGGCGCCTTAAGGCGCCAAGCTCATCTGACACTACCCTTGAATTATCATGATGAATCAATCTCCACAAATGGTACATAGACAACACCTCCAAAACTTTGCAAATGCAGCCGTGGGATTAAGAGGGTTAAAGTAACACAAAGAAGATCATGGGACCAAAAATGGGAGGCCTGCTTAGACAGGTTTGAATGTAATTAGGTGCAGTGATTGAGCTAAATGGCCAGACATCTTCATCTACAGAATAAGATAAAGACTAACCCTTTCAGCCCTGACAGACTACAGCAGGAGATGGGTGGACTATGAAAATTCAAGGGTAGTGCCAGATTAGCTTGGCACCATCAGGCGCCAAGCTGATCTGGCACTACCCTTGAATTATCATGGTCGATTCATCTCCTGTAACTGGTGCACAGTCGTTTTGTGACAACTCCAAAATTTGGGGGTTAAATGGGTTCACCCCTTCATTGCTGGCCAACGCAAAATGACATCTTCAAACCATGGCAAATTCAATGCTGAGTAACCAACCTCCATGCAAAAATCATAGATTTAGATTCTGCCCGCAAGAGGCAAACAAACTCCTGAGCCCCGGCACCTGCGGGGGTTCAGGAGTTTGTTTGCCTCTTGCAGCTGGATGGTGTTCACATTTTTCCATCAGTGCAGGCAGAAAGCACACCTACCTCCAGTGAATCCCGGAGCACACACACACTCCCCTGTTGTAATGTCGCAAGTGGTGGCATGATTTGGACACGAACACTGGTTCTTGCAGTCTGGGCCCCACATACCATTTGCACACTGACAACAAACAAGAAATATACATACATGACTGTACGTACGAATTTCAGTGAACACTATGAAATTTGGAGCGGTATGTGGCACAACAGTACAGCGACTGCCACCAGTGCTACAGGTGCGGGGATGAGATGTGTGAGCAGCCAAAGGTACCTTTGTGCAGCACAGAGGCATGGTTGCATGCAAGAAAAGTAGCTTAACCCCTGCACTGCAGGTGGACTTGAAATCTTTGTAAATACAATGTCAAAAATCCCCAGCTCTCAAAGGTACATTGACAAAAAGTTGTTTCAGCAACCAAGGGGCTCATGAAGATCTATACCTCTTGCAGATGGATGATGTACAAATTTCCTCAGCCATGAAGGGGTTTTCAGTACAACCCAGCGCACAAAGGCCATCAGGCCGACATTGCTGCGTGTTAGCTCACGCGCAGCTGTGCACGGGCCAACATCAGTCGGTCAGCCTGATGACCTTTTGCACATTGGGAGGTGACCTTGACGAGACACGCAAGACAATCTGTATTTCTCCCACTAACACATCACTGACCCACCTTCTGATCACACACAGCGCCTGAGTAACCAGGAGCGCACTCGCACTGGCCGTCAATGTTACTGCAGTCTCCATTGATACAGCTGTCACAGAAACACACACAAACATTTTGCCCCAACACTTTACAGCAGGAGATGATTGACCATGATAATTCAAGGGCAGTGCCAGATTAGCTTGGCGCCTAATGGCGCCAAGCTAATATGGCACTGCCCTTGAATTATCATGGACGATCCATCTCCTGCAACTGGAACCTTTAAGCGACACCTCCAAAATTTGGGAAATATGGCCATGGGGTTAACATGGGTTAATGTCCAGCCTGAAAATCACATCACTGTGCACAGTGCTACAGATACAACTAATCTCTTGACTGCCTGTTCAATAGATGTAGGTACCTGAAATGATACTAGTCAGGTATTGCTGTGCATTGACTGTAACCATTAGCATATCAAACCATAACTATGCAACACATACAGTAACCTTAGTAACCCTTTCACACAGTGCCCCGCCCACCCCCCCCCCCCCCCCCCCTTTCCTCCACCTCACCCCTCCTTTCATGCCCTCTTCCCCGTTAGCTCGCACGCTCTCAACCCAACCCCAACCCCCAGCAAACATACCTGCATGACTGACTGCAGTTGGCACCATAGGTGTTTTCCGGGCAAGGTCGGTCACACAGGAGGCCATAGTATCCTGGCAGACACAGACACACTCCAGTGACCGCATCGCATCCTTGAGTCTGGGCACCTGGGCCGCACTGTTGACACTGGCCGGTACACGCCACGCCAAATGTGCCGGTCTGTTGGTGACACAGCAGAACAAAGTCAAAATTTTGACAAACTGACAAAGACTTACTTGCTAATACATATACAGAGATGAAAAGCCTGCACAAAATACACACAACAACACTTTGCGCAATTTAATGGTGATTTCACCACAATTTCACTGTGAAAGAAGCCTGGATTGCAGCATATGACAACAAATGGCAACAACATAAATAGGAGTGCGATGGTACCTGTTGTGGCACTATGTGGAAACACAAAGCAATGCTGCTCAGCTACTTTTTGCCATGTCGCCAACCATGCTGCTGTTGCTTAGCTCTATGGAAACACAGCTTAACACAGGCCATTCAAACTGCTAAGACAACAACTACAAAAGTGAATGCATACCACACTGAACTCATATATTAACCTTTATCATTCGGAATACACCAGTGTGTGAAATAAGTTTGACTAAAATAGTTAAGAATAAGAGTACTTTATTATCTCGGAAAGAGAAATTCGGTTGTAGTACATTTATAACAAATAGTACAAACAAGACATGAAAACATTCTAGCATATATGAACATTTTTCTCCTGCACTTACACAGCTACAAATTCCAAATGGACACAAGTAAACACTACAAAATCTTTACACATAGCTCTTACACATCTCACACATAAACGTCTTTTATGAGCTATTCTGGCACCACCCTTGAACTAAAGCCATTGGTCTATATCTTATCTGTACGTACTATAATGTAGCTTGCATATGGCAGTGTACACATTTGAAGCTTTTAGCCTCAGTATGACATGGGTTAAACCTTTGCGTGTTGGTAGCAGTTCAAAACCACTACTGACATGCAAAGGGTTAACCCTACCATGCTGGGTCACATAGACTGCATTTTTAAATCGTGTAAATTTAATGTTGAAGACCCGCTGATGTCAAAGAAACATGGACACAAAGTGCCTCAGCAAAAGAGCTTAGAGCTTCATGAGCCCCAGCAGTTGTGGGGGCTCTGGTGATTTATGTCTCTTGTAGTTGATTTTATCATCAGTGATGAGGTTAACACTTTAGGCGCCAATTCTGGCTGAGTACTATATGTACACACTATGATAATGAAGCACTGTGCATGACAATGTACATTGTGCCCGAGGTATGAAATACCCACATTTTGGAGTTATCCTCTGAGGACTGCATTACAATTCAGGAGACAGATCGACCATGATAGTTCAAGGGTGGTAGCAGAATAGCTTGGCTCCTATAGGCCCCAAGCTATTCTGCCACCACCCTTGAACTATCATGGTCAAGCCATATCTTGCTGTGGTGTGTCACGGGCAGAATGAGTTACAGTGGTCTTTTTGTCACAATTTTATTTGTCATTATGTATGAAGGACTTATTTTTATATTATACAATAATTTTACTTACTTTTCAATTTTTTTATTAGTAGTACTTACTGGGCAAGGCTGGTCACAGAGAAGGCCCTTGTATCCCGGATCGCAGGAACATGTACCATCCACAAGGCTACACTTTCCGTGCTGACACTGGCACCGCCTCAGGCACTGGTAACCATAAGTTCCTGCAAATACAATGTCACGAAAACACTCCATTAACCCAGAACGCCCTAAAAGACTGCGACAGGATGTGGATCGACCATGATATTTCAAGGTTGGTGTCAGAATAGCTTGGCGCCTAGAGGTGCCAAGCTATTCGGACACCAACATTGAAATATCATGGTCAATCTGTCTCCAGAACTGTGATATAGATCTCAGAGGATATATACACAAATTTGATAATTTTGTCCTCAGGGCGTAAGGAGTTGAGCCCTGCACTGCCAGTGGCTGCAAATTTTGTTGTCAAGCTGTCCATGGAACATAATAATAATAATAATAATACATGGTATTTATATGGCACATTTCTCATATTTATAATATAACTCAATGCACAGGCGAAAACCACACACACACACACACACACACACACACAAAGTCTGCAGAAGGGGGGGGGGGGGTGTACAAAAAAACGTAGAGATCACACGAAAGTCTGCGAGAAAAGGTGAGTTTTTAACTTTGCTTTGAACTGCGTAAGGGGGGAGAAATTTCTCAGCTCAGTAGGTAAGGAATTCCAAATTAAAGGAGCAGTACATCTGAAAGAGCGTTCACCGGCAGATTTGAGATGGTACTTTGGAACTTTGAGAAGTTTCTCTCCTAATGAATGCAGTGAGCGAGAGGGCTGGTAAGTGATCAGACTGGAGGAAAGGTATGACAGAATACTGCCAAAAAAGTGGCGGTATGCAAGGTTCGCAATCTTAAACTGTATGCATGATTGGATTAGAAGCCAGTGAAGGTCTTTCAGTACAGGGGTTACGTCGTCTCGTTTTCGCCTGCGCTTCACAAGCCTGAACTCGCTGAAGATGGCTAATCTGCTCAGACCAAAAAGCAGAGAATTGCAGTAGTCAAGATGGCTCGTGACTAAAGCATTCACTAACTTTGCAGTGGCAGATTCAAAAAGACTGTGGACAAACATGGACAATAAGCAGTGTTAGTAAGAGACATAGATCCTCATGAGCATGAATTCAAAACTGTGGCAAATGAAGATCTATGTCTCTTGTACTGGATCGTGTTCACTTTTTCTCAGCAGTGAAAGGAGATCAAACTGATAAACCCATCATAAAGCTATTCTGTCTTGTCTGGCTTATCCTCTGAGGACTGCATTTCAATTCAGGAGACAGACTGACCATGATAATTCAAGGGTGGTGGCAGAATAGCTTGGCGCCTATAGGCGCCAAGCTATTCTACCACCACCCTTAAACCATCATGGTCGAGCCATATTTTGCAGTGGTGCGTTGCGGGCAAAATGAGTTAAAATGGTCTTTTTGTCACAATTTTATTTCCACAGTGTTAGGGCTCCTCACACTGGAAAAGAGCTGTGGATTGGTGACAGAATAGCTTTGCGCCTAGACATTAACCCCTAAAACTTCACAAAAAACATGAATCAGAATGAAAGTTCAAGAGTGGTGCCAGAATAGCTTGCACCTAGAGGCGCCAAGCTTTTCTGGCTATCATGGTCAATCTGTCTCTAGAACCGTAAATGCAACCATCAAAAGACAAGTGCCAAATTTGGAAATTCAACCCAAGGGCCAACATGTTTATCCCATGTGTCGTCCATCATTTGGGGCATTATGGCTTTGACCCATTATATCTTGAGGCTGCTTTTTTTTATATTATTATTGCTTATTGTCTCGTGAAGGCTACATTACAGATTAGGAGATCGATCAAGTGTTTTGGTACAAGGGTGGTGCCAGAATAGCTTGGTGCCTGAGGTGCCAAGCTATTCTGACACCACCCTTGAGCTATCATAGTCAAATTTCTTTCAAGCAATGGGTGTATCTAGATGAAAAAGGTTAAGCTGAAAAGGTCCGATGTGATTTTGAGCCTTAAGGTCTATAATCACAAACCAGCACATAAGTTAAATAAAATGTGAAATTTCTGATGCTGGTTTCTCACACAAACAAAGCTATTCATACAACATTTCATTCAAGTAATTTGAAGAAAAAATATATTTTGCCTGCTGGAAAGAACTTACCAACAGAACAAGATGTATCACACAGGGGTCCCTGCCAGCCCGGGTCACAGTTACAGGCACCTGTCTGCTGGTTACATTGCCCGTGGACGCACTGACACACAGACGCACACTGAGCACCATAGAACCCACTGGGACACGTGGTGCAGGCACCACCACTCTGCCAAACATAAACTTTCTGTCAGCTAGGTCACATTAACCCTTTTAGCCCCAGGACCCTGCGGCAGGAGATGGACTGATCATGATAATTCAAGGGTAGTGCCAGATGAGCTTGGCGCCTTCAGGCACCAAGCTCATCTCACACTACCCTTGAATTATCATGATCAATCCAAATCCTACAACAGGTACATAGTCATTAGGCAACACCTCCAAAATTTGAGAAATGGGACCTTGGGGCTATAAAGGGTTAACTTTGACTTTGTCAGTCTCCCCATAATTTGTGTGCTGTTTACACTGCAACATCATTCAAAATTTTAGTATTATTCATATATTTTTATATATCGCTCTGGTATTTCTCAATTCTAATTGGTCTCGTCTACTGGATGCTGCCTTTTTCCCCTGACTATTTGCCTTCAGGAACTGGTATATGAATTACCAGTTAACTGGAACACTGGACAATTAATAACAATTTGTTTGAAAAGCACTAATAATATTCATCACTTCATGTGATGCTTATTATTATTGCTTTTTTTTTAAAAAGTACAAGCAAATACAGTCTGTGTTCCTTGGGTGTTCCTTTTTATATAAATAATAGAAATCGCTTGAAAAAGTCAGGTAGCGATCTAAATACATACAGTGCAAATACAGGTTCCATCCACTCTGCTGCACACACCAGAAGAGCAGGAGTTGCACGTCTGACTGCAGCCCAGTCCATACACCCCACTGGGACAGCCTTGTTCGCACAAAGTACCAGTAAAGCCAGCCGGACACAGGCATTGACCTGTCACCTGTGCAAACAAAGCGTCATGTTTATGATAACAATGCAATTGGTGTACCATATTTGAGACCAAAATGAGAACAAAATGGTGTATGCTAATCAGGTTAAATGGAGAAAAAAAGTAACAAAGAAATCAACACACTTCAGAAAAACTAGGACAAAACAGTAAACGGTTTTGTCCTAGTTTTTGTGTGTTGATTTCTTTGTTGGTTAATTCCCTATATTGTAACATAGCCAAAGCACGTGGTTCACAATACATGTATGTTGATGATTACTTAACACACAGAGAAACTGAGGACAGAGAAGAAGACAGACTGCATCTCAGTAGCTACCCCAGTGAGCTAAAAGTTACTGGGCCAACAGCCTTGGCTGGCTCACACACCACTGTATACATGACCATGCTCAGACCAAATGAGACTAAGTCAGCAGAAGGGCATATTGCTAACTGGGACTAACCTGAAAAAGACTTGCACAATAAACAGATATCTCCGTCTGTCTCCTCTGTCAAAAAGTTGACGCAGAGTTTCACAAATTTAATTTCTGTCAAAGTCATCTTACCCACAAGACGTCAGGGGCTTCAACAGAGTACAACTGTGACAATGGAGGCATTCAAGCTTATCAACCCATTCACTGCATGACCCAACTGCAAGAGGCATAGATCCCCATGAGCCCCTGCATTTGCATTTTCTGACGCCACTTTGCAGCCATGTTCCTTTGATGATTATAGGGATCATTGACACTGAACTTGCAACTATTTCAAAAACACATTATGTCTTGACTGGCGATGAAGGGGTTAACCAGTCTGCTTTACTGCCACTCCCAGGCAACCATCTTTTCTGTGCCCCCCGAAGCTGGTTTAATCTCATTGCAGGGTGCATAGCTGGTCTAACCTCATTGCAGGGTGCATAGCTGGTCTAACCTCATTGCAGGGTGCATAGCTGGTCTAACCTCATTGCAGGGTGCATAGCTGGTCTAACCTCATTGCAGGGTGCATAGCTGGTCTAACCTCATTGCAGGGTGCATAGCTGGTCTAACCTCATTGCAGGGTGCATTGTTTTTGCAGCTGCAGCTAGAGCTACATCCCTGGCCATAGTACCCCCTTGGGCAGTGCTGGTTGCACTGAATGCCCGTGTAACCAGGGTTACACAAACATGTGCCGACAGCTGCGTCACACTTCTGAGTGTTCTGCTGGTTGCATGAGCAGGTCTCTGCACAATCCGTGCCATATCTGCATGAGACACAGAAAAGACGACTGTATAAAAAATACATGTGTAATACAACGTGAATTAACAAGGGGGGCTTCCGTACTGTGACGTGACGGTTGTGTGAAACAGTGCCGACAGCGACATGAATCAAGAACATGGCACGCTACCAAAAAAAAAAAAAAACATTATAAACAGCTTAACACAAAACATTCTACCTGAGGACCGAATCGCCAAATGTTAAAGTTGCTCTCTGAAGGACTGTATTACATTTCTAGAGACAGAACGAGCATGATAGTTTAAGGGTGGTGCCAGAATAGCTTGGTGCCTATGGGCACCAAGCTATTCTGGCACCACCCTTAAACTATCATGCTCGATCCATGTCTTGCTGTGGTGTGTCGGGGCTGAATGAGTTAAATATGGGCATGATGCCGCCTGCCATGCAGCTATAATATGGCCGAAACATACACAGCAATTATCTACCTGCCTCTCAGCTACTTTTCTGGGGTGTTGCCCACCGCACTGCTGTCATGTAGCCAGATGAACATACAGCCTTATGCTAAATTTGAAATACATGAGATACATATCATCAACACACAGACCCAAAATCGTAACCCCTTCCCTGCCACTGGAAGCAGATTGTGTTTCCGATTTTTGTTTGGTTAACTCAACATCTACTTCTAAAAAAACATGGATTTAAAATATTGTCGTCGAGGCATAGATCCTCATGAGCCCCCACAACTGCGGGGGCTCATGAGGATCTATGTGTCTTGTATCTGGATCCACTTCACTTTTTTCCCGGCAGAGAAGAGGTTAGGTGTGGGAGCTGCCGTGTGAAGACATTACAATTCAGGTAACAGGAGAGACAACAGTAGGAGGAAACGCTGGCACGCAGGGTGACGTGCACCTATGTGATGTGGGTCTGCGTACCTGTTGCTGTCACAAGGTCGATCGCACACCATGCCAGTATAACCTGGAGCGCAGTCACATTCACCACTGATGTGGTCACACCCCGCCCCATTCTGACACTGGCACACTGAAGCGCAGCTCTGGCCATACATGCCATGGGGACACAGCTGCAAAACAATGTCACGTGACTGAAAAAATGGTACGGTGACTACTACTAGGTAGGAATGCAGCCCCATCCTCCCCATTGAGCAAAGTGGATTAACCCATTTAGCCCCAACACCCTACAGCAGGAAATGGATTGACCATGATAATTCATGGGTACGGTGCCAGATTAGCTTGGCACCTTCAGGTGCCAAGCTAATCTGGCACTACGCGTGAATTATCATGGTCCATCATCTCCTGCAAAAGGTACAAATGCAAATGTAGGAAATGCAGCTGTAGTGTTAAACAGGTTAAACAGACGCGCACAAGCGATCTCAGCCACAGGTGCAAGATGGTCATTGCATCATTGTTTCTGATACCATGGATCATCATAGTGGCAGTAAAAGCTGGTCAGATCTGAGAATAGATTTTGCAGCATATTTAGATTATTCTACATAAAACTATACAACACACATTGAATTCATACCTTCTACGATTATGACTCTGAGAACGTATTCGCTTCAATTCAGTGTCACCAGCCGTTTTCTTACTTACTTATGCCTGTCACCCCTACCCGGGTATAGGCCGTCGACGAGAGACCTCCAGCAACTCCTGTCCTGTGCTTCTCCTTCGATTCTACTCCAGGTGGTTCCCAGTCTCTTGATGTCTGCTTGGAGGTCTCGACGCCAGGAGTTTCTCGGCCTACCTCTTTTCCTCTTTCCCTGGGGGTTCCATGACAATGCCTGCCTAGTGATACTGGAAGCTGGCTTTCTCAGACTGTGACCAATCCATCCCCATCTTCTTCGCCCAATTTCATTCTCTGCTGTTATCTGCTCTGTTCTCTCCCAGAGTCTGACGTTGCTGATCTTTTCTGGCCAGTGGATTTTCAAAATTCTTCTAAGGCAACTGTTTATGAAGATCTGTACTCTGTTGACAGTGGTTTTTGTCAATCTCCAAGTCTCTGCTCCATATAGGAGAACTGCTTTTACAATGGAGTTGAAAATCCGGACTTTGGTGTGTTGCTCTAGAACTCCACACTTTTTTCAACTGGAGAAAGGCTGCTCTGGCTTTACCGATTCGTGCTCTGACATCTGCATCAGTGCCGCCTTTTTTTTTTTTTTTTTTTTTGTCTATGATTATGCTCCCGAGATAGGTGAAGGACTCCACCTCCTCCAACGGGGTGCCAGCAAGCAAGACTGGTTCTTCCCTGGTTGCGTTCAGCCTCATTGTCTTTGTTTTCTGTTTGTGGATGGTGAGGCCCACTTGGGACGAGATGTCAGCAAGCCTCGTGGTCAGCCGTTTTCTTAGCAGTAGTAAACTAGAGGAGGATTTCATCCCAAAGTCTACCGTATTGTTTGGAGATCACATGCGTTTTTAAGTCCCTTCTATTTATCGAAGGGACTTTTTAGGACGGGTCGCGGTGGGGCAAATTTAATAGCATGTCCATGATGTCAAAGGTGGGCAGGCTAAACCTCTAACAATTGAAGTAACAAGATAAAAATTACATCATGTCTAGTTACGCTAACCTCGCGGCTGAACGTACATTTGGCGCAAAGCGCCGTATGCGCGTATGTATGTATGCATGTACTGATGTGCACATGTATATGTGTGCGTATGTATGTCAACAAGAGAATCTCCAATATTTCTTTACACACAAGCTTGAAACTTGGCGAAATACTTTCTTAAGTGGGTGGCTAAGACAGCCTCCGAGCATATTGTAACTGAATGTCTCATTGAAGACATAATAATAATAATAATAATAATAATAATAATAATACATAGTTCTTGTATAGCGCCGTTCTCCAGGAAAACACTGGACTCACTGCGCATGCACAACAGCACACCCTTTCTCTCTCAGACACACACGCACAATTATACTGGCACTACTTTAAACCACCCCATCCCTTCCCCACACCTTACATTCACTTCCTCTGGGATCAGAATAGGTGGCAGTCAGTCAACAGTTAGCTAAATATGAGCTAAGTGTTAAATGCCCGACAAAAAAGAAAAGTCTTTAAGTGAGCCTTGAACTGTGACAATGTGGGCAGATTCCGCATTTCCGTTGCCGCGGGCAGCGAGTTCCACACACTTGGGGCGAAAAAGGTGAAATAACGCTCCCCGACAGTTTTCATGTTGAGCTTCGGGATTTTTAACAGCTTTTCACTGGAGGAACGGAGGGTGCGTGATGGCTGATAGGCAGACAGCGGCAGAGACTGAGGTACGGCGGGAGAGATCCGTCAAAATGCCGATAGGCGAAAATTGCAATTTTGTACTGGCAACGGAATTTGACGGGCAGCCAGTGCAGCTGCTTCAGTAGAGGTGTAACGTGGTCTCTCTTTCGTTTCTTCAAGATGAGACGCGCCGCACTGTTTAGTTGAATCATCTGCAAGCGTGAAATCTGATCTGCCGGTAAACCTGCCAGTACAGAATTGCAATAATCGAGCCTGGAAGTAATGAATGCATTTACAAGTCTTGACGCCGTACTTTCTGAGAGAAGAAATTCTGTGCAGCTCAAGGAAACCAGCTCGGCAGACGCTACTGATATGATCATGCATGGAGAGCGTCGAGTCAATCTTCACACCCAGATATTTGACACATTTCTGGAAGGGAACGCTGCAGCCACCAATGTTTGCGAACTCGCCGTCAATCAGACTAAGGCGAGACTGAGAGCCGGCAGGCATTTCGGTTTTGTCAGTGTTAAGCTTAAGTTTGTTGCTAGTCATCCAGGACAGGACGTCGTTTATACAACACTGTACGCTCATCTTAGCGGAGCTGAAATGGCTAGGCGCGCTACTTCTTGACAATTCAGTATCGTCAGCATACTTGTAAAAATCACACTCATGAGCGGCAATTACATCAGATAGAGGTTGTGAATATAGAGTGAACAAAACAGGCCCTAATACGGAGCCCTGAGGGACTACACACAACAAAAGACTAGAAGCAGATAGCTGGTCATTAACAATAACAGCCTGAGAACGATCCCTAACGTATGAAGTGAACCAGACCATGGCGGTACCACGGATGCCAAAGGTCACCTCTAACCTCTTCAGCAAAACAGAATGATCGAGCGTGTCGAATGCTGCGCTGAGGTCCAACACAGCAATGAGAGAGACAAGTCTCTCGTCTGCCTTCACTAGCAGACCATCCAGGACGCTCAGCACAGCAGTCTCCGTGCTGTGATCCTTTCTGTATGCCGACTGGTGCATTTCTAAAAGACCGTTTCCAGACAAATGGCTTTGTAGCTGTTTCAAAACAACCTTCTCCAAAATCTTTGAAATAAACGGAAGGTTAGAGACAGGTGTAAAATGCTTCAAGTCGTTTGGGTCCAGTCCAGGCTTTTTCAAGAGTGGTGCCACAACAGCATGTTTAAACTGAGTAGGCACAGCACCTGTAGAGAGAGAGAGGCATTAACTATGGTGGTAATCAGTGGGAGGAGATCATCAATACACTGTTTTATGAGGGACGTGGGCAAGGGATCAAGCACACAGCTCTTTGTTGGTGATTTCATAATGAGTTCATGGATCTCCTGCTCAGTCACTGGCTCGAAACGAGACATTGAAGGGCCATTATACACACCAAAAGTAGGGGGATCACATGAACATGAGTCTATTTCTGAGCGGATGTGCTTAATCTTATCCGAGAAAAAGTCGCAGAAACGTTGTGGAAGGACATGGCTTGGCACATTCGTCGGAAGGGGCGTGGTACGGGGCTTTCCGTTTATAGGAAGTCAGTTGTCAAGGGACCCAAAATAAGTTCAGAAATTAAATGGAAGATTAATTAGTGAGTGGTTAATTGTTGTGAGACCAAAGTACTCGTGAAAAAAATGAATGAGGGAAAAGGAATATCGGCTGCGAGTCGTCATGGCCAGACCAACATGTTAGGATAGCCAAGAGACAGAGCACCATAAGTCGTGGGTGTCTTGATAAGCTGGGACAGGGCAGTGACAACAGGAAGCGATAGTATGTGTGGGAATGCAGGACCTAAACTATTTAGCGGGGCAAAGGGGGTCAGTACTTTCCTGCCTAATTCTGCAACCAAAGAATAGAACTACTTACGTCTGTGGAAAATTCCAGAATTTGGAAAGAAATTGTCTGTTCACAAAATAATGACGTTAATGTTGTGATGCTAGGTTGAACTGGATGCATGATGCGCGAGATGCGAAATGCATGTTTAGTATATTTTATATAGTTATTGAAGTTAGTTGAAATTGATGTAGAGATGTAAATGAATATTCATGACTTCGAGTAAGAATACAAAATGAGGAAGGGGGGACTTTTTAATATATGGATATGAGCGTGGGAAGATGGAGACTTGGCGCTGAGTGAGAGAGACGAAAAGATGAGAGAGTGGAGGTGGCACGAGGTCTGAGAAGAGAAGAGGAGGTGGCGACTGATGAAAAGTAGTGTGGACTAAATGTGACCAGAGAATAACCGGTTTCACTATGGATTCATCGGAAGATGATTAAACCCAACTGAGAAGAGGAGGTGGAGACCGTGTGGACTAATGTAACCAGAGAATAACGTTTTTCACTACAGATTCATCGGAAGAGGATTTAACCCAAGAGTAATGTGTGATCAGTACATTGCAGCAGTGTCAATTGTGAAGTTGCCTATGTGACACCGTGAACATTATAAGATCACCATTGCCAGAGGATCGATAGACTCGGCGCGGCAGACGAGGACAAGATAGCCACACTGATTATTAACGTACAGAAAACCTGGCCAGGTAAGGTGACTTTATTGTTTGTGTGCACAGAACTAGGTAGAATAAAGATGAAGACAGTGTAACAACAGAGACTTAAGACATTAATTAAGTTTGACATGTTATAATACTTTCCTGTAAATAATCAACATATTTAGCATTTCAGTGACTGAGTTCATTAGTGAGTCAGTTGTATGAATGCGTGTGTGCGAAGCGCATGCGAGACGGCCCTGTCCAAAGTGAGAGAAATATGATGAATGAGAAGTCTATAGCTAAAATGATGAGAGTGTGAGTGGAGATCCCCTGTTAATAAGATTATATAACCTATACCCACATCACAAACAAACCACCATTTTTCCCTAGTCCGTGACATCGGTTGACCCAGATTAGAGTCCGTAATTTTTGTCATATTTACTTGAACTTTTGCATATAGCTAGTTTGGAGAAAGACATTAGATGAGTTCGTTAGCCAGCTTTGCATCCTTTCAACTTCTTTAGTAAAAATTAATTTTTTTTCAGAAAAGAATTAAAACATTAAAAAAAACTTTACATGTAGAGAAAGTCAGACAGTGGCGGTGACGTAAAAGAGGCAACTCCGTCACCACGCAGACAATGACATAATAACTCTAAATATGACGTCATTCTCTCTCTCGCGCGCGGCTCTCTCACTCTCACACACAAACATGCGCGCATCTCTAGAAGGAATAGATCCTCATGCGCCCTCCAGGTGCATGAGAATCCTATGCCTCTTGGAGATGTTTGGAGCGCGCGTGCACACACACACACACACACACGCACTAACACGCACACACACATCGACGCACTTTCTGAAGAGCATGCAGGTGACCCGTGTACTTAGTATATCATGTAGGTAGGTAAAGTCAATCTGCTTTCACAAAAATTATAGCGAGACTGAAATTGTACCATGAAGTTCTAGTTTTGTTACCATTTTCTCAAGCCTATGAAGTGAAAGTGAAACTCATATCATGTAAAATATAAAATTACATAAAAACTAAAACGTACGTAATGACAAATGACATTTGACAAATCAATGACGCGTATGTCCTGCGCCCCTTATAGAACTCACTGACGCATTGGCAGATCTGCAAGACTTTTTCAATAGGAGATAATTCAACATCAGAATCAGGTCAAAGACAAAAGGTAGAGACCATTGATAGTGAGGACAGCTCTCATATAGAAGGGACTTTGTGGGCTATGGTTCATCCCATCTTGTTTTCTTTAAGAAACATTCAGAGTTGTTCATATTTTTAAGCTTATCCTTCTGATCCATTTACCTCCTCTTTAACCCAAGCTCAACACACACCGGTAAACACAAATAAAGATGGACTAACGGTGCTTCCCACCATTAGTACGCTCTGTGGGCTGGTGTATCAACAGAAATTCTGAAGAAGGAGAATAGCACAAGCAGCAAAATGACGTCACTATGATCTTCACATGGCATCACTATGGTCACACAACGCTGTGTATACAGTGGCAAATTTGATGTTTCATGTCACTAATCTGAAAGGCCAATGGGTGTCTTTTACACAGCCTCTTCCAAGGCTGACTGTTTGATGGGAGAATAACGTGGCTCCAAAACTTGCAAAAATTAATTAATTAATATTCAAAAGGTTTTAGAGGTACAATGCTGGAACCCGTTCAATATATCCCATTAATCTAGATGTATGCAAAGTATCTAGTAAGAATAACAAAAATTTCAGACTCAAATGCGCATCAACGGGTTTTTGTGAAATGGCCATTTTCATGTCAACGTGTAACGTTATTAAACAATTTTAAAAGCTGCCTCGGTAGCGGGTTTTTGTGAAATGGCCATTTTCATGTCAACGTGTAACGTTATTAAACAATTTTAAAAGCTGCCTCGGTAGAATTCACATAGGGAAAATATCCTAAAGTTTGAAGATTGTCTGTCCACAAATGCGGGCTCGCGTCGCTGTCGCGTGCGCACACACACACACACACACACACACACACACACACACACACACACATGGTGTTTGGTGCCAAATGTACACTCTCTAGCAAGATTTGCGTAGCAAGACGTGACGTCATTTTTATTTTACTTCTTTGCCAGAATACAGGGTCTGCCTGCCCAGCACATCATGTGCATTCTATGGAATGCGTTCCGACCAGCTCCATTTCAAAATTTACCATATTTTCAATACGGTAGACAAAAAAAAAAAAAGTTTTCCGCCAAAAATTCTAATCAATTCACTCATTTTGATCCCTGGAGTCTCACTACGGGAATGAACTCTTCCTGTCACCTTTGAAATGGTAACATAATTACTGGTACCTCCCTTGTGAAGCATCATACCACCTAACAGTGTTGCTGCAATGTCAGTTGTCGCAGTAAGGTGCACCATTTTCCTGCATCACTGAAAATTTCAAAATATTACCCTTTAATAAAAATGTTTTGCCCATCCCTGCTTGTCCCAGCAACGTTGTGTTGTGACCTGCAATGAGCCTCATTGAAAGCTTCCCTGCTGTCATCAGTCATACTATTGTTGACATTTTCTGTAGTCACAGGCCACACAGAGCTATTGCTTCTGGTGCATGTAGTAACCTTTCTGCAATAGTTCAAAACATTTCCTCCCTTTTTGCAATTGTTTTAAGTTGTAAAACTTCAGTTGTTTGTCTTTTGGGGCGTTTTGAACAGCAAAAGGCATGACAGATGGTGTGAAAAAGAACAAAATTTGGGTAATTTTAGTCGACCTAATGTGTTCATGGGAGCCTCATATGGGGCATGTGCACAGTTGTACGCAGGCTTGCAGACAACAGTTTTGTCATGGGTTACTTAATGCATTAGAAAGGTTCTTCGTTCATGGCTTTGTGTTGCATGAGGCTAATAGAGAAGAGTGTGTGAAAAGGGGGCATAACCTAATTACCCTTTTGACCCACATAACTCAGCAGTCAGAAGGGAGGTAGTTATGTTCAAAGGTGACAGGATGAGTTCCTTCCCGTAGTGAGACTTCACCAATAAGGATGAGTGAACTGAGTCAACTTTTTGGCAGAAAACATGGTTCTTTTTACTACTGCTAAGAAAACAGCTGGTGACAGTCGAAGTGAATATGTCCTGGGAATCGTAAAAGGTAGGAATTCAGTGCGTATTGTGTAGTTTTGTGTTAGATAATCCAAATAGTGTGACTTGATTGCATGCTGGATTCTCGGATGTGACCAACTTTGGTACTATTTACTACTACCTGTGTTAGGAGTAATGACACAACAACCATCCCTCGCTTGTGATCTCAGCACTAGCAGTCTGCCCCTCCCCATCAATAAACAACTCAATTATACAAGTTATCCACTCAGCACACATTTGTTGCTTAACTCATAACGCCCTGAAAGACTACAACAGGATGAGGATCAACCATGATATTTCAAGGTTGGTGTCAGAATAGCTTGACACCTGTCTACAGAACTGTAAAAATTTTATAATTTCATCCTCAAGGCGTAATGAGCATATACTTGCAGGAATTATTATGTGTTAGAGTTTTACAAGTTTGCAAACAAACTGCCACTGACTTTTTCACACCGTGAGCCCTGGTACCCAGGTCCACAACGGCAGATGCCTGTGAAAGGGTCACAGGGGTTGCCATGACAGTTGCACTCCTGTAGGCAACTCGGCCCATAGTTTCCTGGGTCACACTGCTCTGAACAGAATGCTAAAGACAAGTAAATACACAGGTTATCCTGTGCATTTGTGAAAGTACTCCTCAGACAGAGCCATTCAGTAAGTATATCACAAGTACATTTTTGTTCCAAAGAGATGCTCAGTATCTCATTTGAATAAAAGCCTACTTGTGGTGAACTCCCGAATGGGTCTAACTGGTGACTACATCTGCAAACAGTATGGGATACTATGTATTCTATAACCAAAATAACAGGATAAATTTTAAACACAAAAACATACACATGTGCGCACACAAATCCAGCAGTTAACCCCTTCATTGCCAGTGATCACACAATTTGCATCTGAAGCCAGGGAATGCACACTGACTGATATTTGCATGAAGAACGCAATGTCAGGAACCCAAAATGGGCATTAAGAACACAGGACTAACAAGAGACATAAACCCTCATGAGCCCCCGCAAATGTGGGGGCTCATGAAGGTTTATATCACTTGCAGCTGAGTAGTATTTGCCTTGCCCTGGCAGTTAAAGGGTAAAAAGACTGCAGCTGAAGGAACTCTTTCCCCCTTGCTGACGGACTGGACAGCAGAATCTCGTGAGAAATGTAAACAGCTTGCTGCTGGCAGGAGTTAGGTTGAAGGTGCATAAAAAGAAATGCTCACGTAGTTTGTATCCATCATCACATGTACAGGTGCCATCCTCTGGTGAGCAGGACCCCTGGAAACACTGACAGGACTGGGTACAGTTTGAGCCAAACAATCCTGGTGGACAGCGAAACTGGCATCGTTCTCCCCGCCAACCAGGATTACAACTGAAAACAAGACCCGCAATGTTTGCAGGAGTACTACCCAGATAGACTCCCTTGGGTGAGGGGGGGGGGATGGGGTGGGGGGAGGGGGAGGTGGGTACTCCACATCTACACTTCTGTTGGGAGTATGCCATAGATACACTTATATATTCAAATGAGAGGTTTAGCATCCCATTTGAACAGAAGTGTACTTGTGGTGTACTCCCCGAGTGATTACTGGTAAATGGTACAGGATACCAGAACAAATTATGTAACCAAACGCAAAATTGCAAACAGAAACTAAAACACTTTAAATGACTGATAGCAGAATGATATTTAGCTGAAACTTCAATGAATTCTTGTTGTCACTATTAAAGTACTCACAAACCAGATAGGTGAGGCTAGCTCTGGCAGAATTGAGTAATTCCCCTTGGTTTGTTGTACACTATTAAAGTGTCTTTCATTCTTATTATATACTAATGGTCAAAACTTAAGGGCCACTTTTTATCGCTGACGCACCAACAACACCACACAAATAATGTAACAATACTTGAAGTCAGCACTTTGCTAATTTATTCAGTAACAATTTCATTTATGTTTTGAGTAAATCAAACAATTGTAACAACAGCAGTATGTTAGAATGTTCACCCACCCCTCATTTGAAAAGTCACACAAGACTGGTCCAGTCAGTAGCGAGTGTACCCACCGTTTGCAGCCAAGCATTCAATGCAGCGTTGACGCATGGAATTCACCAGGGTTCAGAGAACATGTTGTTAGATTGCTTCCCATGCAGCGTTGATGCATGGAATTCACCAGGGTTCAGAGAACATGTTGTTAGATCGCTTCCCACTCTTGATGCAGGAACTGAGTCAGATGGGGGACGCCTTGAGGGGACGCCTTGAGGTGAGGGGTGGTTGCTGACTACACGTTGCACCAGCACTTCCCAGATGTACTCGATGGGAGCCAGATCAGGTGAACGAGCTGGCCACTCCATCCTCATGATGCCCCGTTGCTCAAGGTACTCATCCACCACACCATGAGATCGAGCGTTGTCGTCCTGCAGAACAGCATTGTCGCCTATGGCTTAGAGAGCTGGCTGGATGAGGGGCTGCACAATCTCGTCCCGATAGCGCAGTCCAGTCAGGTTGCCTCGGATGACGTGGAGGTGGTCCTGCTTTCCCTGCTGAAGCCTGCCCAGACCATGACTGAGCCTCCTCCGTAGCGATCCACCTCTTGGACGCATCCATCCGTGAATCGCTCGCCCTGGCGTCTCCGGACCCTCACCCTGCTGTCGTTGAAGGACACAGTGAACCGTGACTCATCAGTAAACAGAACAGAGTCCACTGGAGTCTGTTCCACCTCATATGTTGACGGCACCATGCAACCCAGGTTCTGCGATAAGCTCTGCGTGAAGCCAGGCCAATTTTGCGCAGAAGTAGGCAGAACTGTGTTTCTGCTTACGTTAACGTTTGCAACTTGCATCAGTTGACGTCACAGAGCGGTTGACATGACAGTTCGGTCGTGCAGAGCCGTCACACAGAGGTATCTGTCCTCCCTTCTGCTGGTCCAGCGCGGGCGTCCTGAGCAGGGTCATCGTTCTGTCCTTCCAGTTTCTTGAAATCGTGCCAGCAGCGTTTGGATCACTGAATGGGACACCCCAAGACGTCTCCCAACTTCTCGTCCGGAAATTCCATCCTGCAGTCATGCTAGTGCCTGGGTTTGATCACTGGAGTTAGGCTTCATCGTGGTAGCATATGGTTAGGAAAGTGACAATTATGCCCCTACGGTACCGGTATTTGTAGTGAATCAGAAGTGCTCAGTGTTCACAACTGACCCCTTTAGCATGTGCATCACGACTTTACCGAGTTTTTCCACCTGCCTGCCTTTGGTACGCTTGCCAATATCGCACAGTTTTTTTTACAAAAACTGACGATGTTTCACATGCATTTGACACGTTCATGGAAATTGATGAATTGTTGTCTATTGTTCCCTGTACAGTGGACTGTCTAAGGTCAACTTTTAACCCATTTGGATCGAAAGAACATTTTATTTTATTAGCGTACTTGCAACGATAAACAATGACACAAAAAAGTGGGGTGGCCCTTAAGTTTTGACCATTAGTATATTTCCTTGCATTCTGCACCCTCAAATCATCAAGCGTTTTAATCCAAAATTGAAATTGATCTGCAGACCAATACTTTTAGCATTGTTAACCCTTTTAGCCCCAGATCCCTACAGCAGGAGATGGCTTGACCATGATAATTCAAGGGTAGTGCCAGATTAGCTTGGTGCCTGAAGGCGCCAAGCTAATCTGGCACTACCCTTGAATTATCATGGTCAAGCCATCTTCTTGCAACTCTTTGGTTTGGATTAGAATGCGTGTTGATTTGTTGAGACATACAGAACTATTTTCTTCACAGCCTGTGCAGATACTTGCAAGCAGATGCCTGGCAGATGGGTGATAATTCCTGGCAGTCAGCTATCAAAATGGAAATACCACCAGAAAAAAAAAAAAACGAAAAAAAAAAACTGAGATGACTGAAAACAGTCCATCAAGTACCATTTACCAAAACAAATCTATAACTTTTGCCAATCCCTGTCTACAAGAAACGTAGATTCTCAAGAGCCCCTGTGGCTGCTGGGGTTTATGAAAATGTATGCCTCTTGCAGACGGAATGGACTGGCTGCATGACGGACTGCATTATCTCAGATCAAAAAAAATTAATTTTTCTCTAAAATGTATTTTTTCGAAAAATACTTACCGATGTCATTACTACAATGGAACAACCTATAGCTAGCGTAATTTTAGCCCCAAAACTTACGATGTGTACCTTTAGGGCCAGGGGAGGCCACCACGGGTGCCGTGACCTGGTACCCGGGTAGCCTCCCTTCCCACACGTTCCGGGTAACAGCCTGAGTAGCCAAGCCACACCAATTCTTTCGTTTTGCTGGCAAGCGGGGCAGGTGGGAGGACCATCCGAGTAATGACATCGGTAAGTATTTTTCGAAAAAATACATTTTAGAGAAAAATTAATTTGTTTCCTCAAAAACATTACCGATGTCATTACTACAATGGAGAATCATGAAGAGGAGGAGGGTGCTGCATAACCCAGTGCCTGACTGAGCCAGCCAGCCCTGTCCTCCCTGGCGCCATCTCCCGATAATTTTAGCTAAAGGGTTACCAATGGAGGGAGTGTTGCGCCGCCGCGATGTCCCCCACCAGGGCCAGGTTGTCTTGCTGGCCAACCAGGTTATGGAGGTAGAACCGGGTGAAGGTCGACTTGGTCCGCCAGCCTACAGCAGCCAGAGTGTCTCGGACAGCACAGTAGTGGTCAAACGTAACGCTTGCAGCCATGGCTCTGACCTCGTGGGCCCGGAAGAGTAGCCGCTTGGCAGCGTCGGGGCAGAGGTCCTGGTAGGTGGAGCGCATCACCCATCTAGCCAGGAAGATCGTCTGGGCTGAGATGTCTTGTCTACCTGGGGACAGAGAAAACAAAAAGAGGTGGGTGCGTCCCTGGCGGAGTGGCTTGGTACGGCGTAGGTACGCGCGTAAGGCTCTCACCGGGTCCTGTTGTCTGACTTGCTCGTAGGAGTCGATCGGCGTAAGCGATCGCACAGTGATCACCTGTGGGGCCGTCAGTGGGGACTGGTTCAGGGCCAAGGAGGCCAGGTCCGTTAGTAGCTGCACGGGGTCATCCGACCTGCACTACAGGCAGGCAGGGGCGCGGAAGGCGCGGGCAGCTCACTCATTCTGGAGGCTGTGGCTACGGCGAGCAGAAGCAAGTCTTTGTGTAGCGTCGGCCACGCTTGCTAGGGGAAGTGGCTCGAAAAGCTAGCGTTTATCCAGAAGAGTATCCAGGGTAAATCCCAGCGCGGGATCAGGGAGCAGAGGGTAGGTCGCTGTGTGCCGAAGAGGGCCATAAGGTCAGTGAGGACCTTACACTGTCGGGTTCCGCTCGGCCCGGGTGCCAATAAGCGTCGGCGGTCATAGTGAGGTAGCCCCTGAGGTGATCGGTGTCAAGTGCTGTTCGGCGAAAGCCAGGAAGAACTCGGCCAGCGGTGGGGAAGTCAGATCGGTAGTGGAGAGGCGACGGAGGTCGCACCAAGCTCCCAGTACTCTCCACCTTCCCTCGTAGACACGCAGGGTCGAGGGTCCACGGCCTGAAGCGATAGCTGTCACTGCCTCACTCGAGAACTCCAGCGGCGAGGGCTTGCCATCCAATCTCCAAGCGTGTAGCAGAAGTCTCCCAGAGCACGGAAGTAGAGCGCCTGGCGCGGTAGCTAGAGCATCGTGCGAGGAGCGGGAAGCCGGAGTGAGGGGCCTGTGGCCAGGTTCAGGAGGTCGGTGGCGCAGGATCTGGTCCAGCAGAACGGCGCCCCCAGCAACAGGATCGCGTAGCATCCCTGCGCTAGAGAAGCACCTTGGGGACAAGGACTCAGGGAGGGTAAGCGGAAGCGCAGGGGCCGTCCCAGGGAAGGGGGAGCGCAACGGTCGCATAGGCTAGGGGTTCCGGGACGGGTGACACGAGGAGGGGCGAGCTGAAGGTACCACCCTGTCGCGAAGAACGAAGAGGGGGGGGGGGGTCTCCCACGTGGCGCAGATCATCCGGGCAACGTCCGGGCGAAGCGCCTCTTCCTCTTTCTCCTCACTTGGCGCGGAGACGCTGACCGTGCCAGGAGGGGGAGCCCGCAAGGACAAGCAGGTGGCCGTGAAGTATCTCGCTCGGGGAGAGACGCGGCGATCCTTGCACCAACGGAGGCGCTGGTAAGAAGAAGGCAGAGGAAGGGGAGCAGGTCCCATCCTGCTTCCGTACGTAAGACACACCAGCGGATTCGTCGGAACGACGATCAGGTCCTGATGTCCGAGAGTCGGTTTCCAAGGGAGGGGAGCTGCCGTATCGCCTGTAACTCTATCCAGTTGAAGGCTTGACCGCAAGGACCGGAGGACAGCTGCCGGAAGCCGTGGCACGTCGGCAGCAGGTGTGCACCCCAGCCGGAATGGCTGGCGTCGACGCAAGGAACAACTGGGGGGGAGGCGAAGGAGAGGGACTCCAGGCGCAAGCCAGGCAGGGACTGCCTAGAGGCGGAGGAGTGAAACAAGCTAGGGAGGAGCCGGAAAGGGAGCCTCGATGTCTCCGGTCCAGGGCGGTGAAGGGGAAGCGGGTGCAAGCAGAGCCGACCAAGGGGAAGGAGATCCACAACGGTGCTCACTAGGCCAGAGAGCTGCAACCAGGGTCTGGCGGAGACTGTCTCCTGCTGTGCACCAAGACGAGCCAGGTTCGCCAACTTCTGGATCCTCAGTTCCGGGAGTCACACCCGATGAGATCCATCAGGAACTCCAACCACGGTGTGCGAAGCGGCGGGACAGAGCGAGATCCGAGTTGTCTAAAAGACTACAAACCCGCGGGTGTCGAGGAGGCCAGAAGGCGTCTTGTCGCTGTTCCCGGGAGGGTGCCGACCAGAGGCGCCGGAGCAGATCGTCGATGTAGTTCGAGGAGGGCTCGAGAGACCAAGAGACGGGCGAAGACCCAGCAGAGGCTGCGGGCGACGGCGGAACGGTAAGGTCACCATCGATGCGAAGCGCAGAAGCGTCTGGAACCGGAAGCACGGGAACGAGAGTGTAGGCGTCCGCTAGATCCCAGCTGACAGTGAAGCCCATGGGAAGAACATCGGCGCGAAGGCTCAGGCAGTCTCCAAGGAAGGGAGACACCGCTAGGAACTCGTGCCAAGCTGAAGGTCGAGGTCGGATGCCGCCTGAGGCCGTGCAAGGCCAGGGGGGCAGAGGCGGGGTCGGGGGGCGGGCGGGTGCGGCGGGTGGCGGAGATGCGCGGAGGAGGGCAGCGACGCTGGTAGGGCGGGTGTTGGGCGGGTCCGGCGATCCGCAGGGCGCGACCCAGGACCTAGCGGGTGGCTGGAAGTGGGAGGAGGTGAAGCGGGCCGACTAAGAATCTCAACGCGTCCTTCACCGACTGCCAGGACCGAAGAGGAGGGGATGCCGAGCGGAGCCTGTCGCAGCTGTCTCCGCAGGTCCAGCAGGAGGTAGGGGCGGACGACGAGCACAGCAGGGCGCGGCATCGGAGCATCGAAGACCTAAGCGTTGACACGCCGCTTGGAAGGCAGGACTTCTCCACAGCCAGAGC
The DNA here is from genome assembly GCA_036245525.1 of Semisulcospira habei. NCBI lineage: Eukaryota > Metazoa > Mollusca > Gastropoda > Semisulcospiridae > Semisulcospira > Semisulcospira habei. The sequence continues at coordinate 274,611,417 of BTPG01000001.1, forward strand.
GAGGAGGGGCCCTAACAGCGGCGAGAAGGAGAAGAGCCAGCTCCAGGTAGACGAGCGCTTGCTTGGCCAAGTCGAGGGATCCAGCACAGGCGAGAGCGCCGCGGAGGGGAACGCTGTCCGAATCCGACAGGGAGGAAGCAACGGCGCGAGGCGCGAAGTCCACCCGCTGCTGCTGAGCGGCAGGATCCACTGCGGAGAGGGCAGAAGCAAGGCCTGTGCAAGTCCGGCATCCAGCTGCGCTGAAAGGCGATGTCCAATCCACCGGCCGGCGAATGACGGTGACAAAGAACCCGCATCGGAGCCTGAATCCTGCTGCAGGGGCGGAGAAGGCGACATGAACCCTTGAACCTCAGGGCGTGGCAAGGACGAAACCTCTAGGGGGGAGAGCAACGTCCAAGCAGGCGACGGGGAAGGCGTCTGGGCTCGAGGAAGACGCGAGACAGTAGAGGCGCAGCGCGGCGAGCGAGGGAAGGGTCTCCATCCTGGGCGTCCTGGATGCAGGGTCAAAGGCGTAGAAGAGGGCACGTGGAGGTTGAACGGTAGGAGGGAGCCGAGTCGGAATCCGCCAGAGCGAGCCAAAGGCTGCTATCCACATCGACGAGTGGAGCAGGAGGCCGACGCACCAGGAGCTGGAGAGGCGGAAGCCGCCATCAGACGGGGCGAGACCAGGGTGAGCGGCAGAGAAGGCGCGGGCGGCGAGATCGACGAGTGGAGCGTCCGTACGAAGGAGGGCGGAGCACGTGGCCGATGGCGTGAATGGGAGGGGAGCAGGGAGGGTGGGGAAAGGGAGCCGGGAAGGAGAGGGGGGAAGACGAGGCCGGAGGGCGAGCAGCACGATGACCCAGGAGGACACCGACCAGAAGGGGTGGCGACTGTAAGAAGAACCAGCGAAGCCCGAGGGGAAGACTGACGAGGAGGGCGAGACGTCCGCGAAGCTGAAGCGGCGAGCGAAGAGGAGGCAAGAACCGAAGAGGCAGGGCTGCGGGTCCGGGGTAGGACGCTGAAGTCTGAAGGGCGTACGCAGGCGAGGGGCGAGGAGCTGAGTCCAGGCGGTCGGGAACCCGGAGTTGCAAGCGGAGAGAAGCGGCGTTCAGTTCTGCCAGAGGTCTTGTGAGGCTTGGGTTTCGAAAGGCGGGGCGAGCAAGCTCGCTGCGGACCTGGCTCGAGTGAGCTGGTGCGCAAGGGGGGAGAAATGCGTCCCCCAACGTAGAGAGTTGGGGGTTTGTTTTCTGCAGAGCGGGGCGAGCGGACTCGCTGCAGACCTGACTCGAGAGAGTGGGTGCGCAAGGGGGGAGCCTTTGTGTGCTGTCCCCCAACGGCAGCGAAGTGCGTTTCTGCTGGATCTGGGGCCGAAGCATGCTTGTGGCTGCGGGCAGTGCGGCGAACTGTCACGCCGTAGGCTCCGCAGCTGGGTGTCCCAAGGTCCTCTACCCAGAGCGCAGACATCACGGGAGGGCCCGAAGCATAACCAGCGCAGGGGAGGCAGACCGCATGCTAGTCACTCGGCCACTGCAAGTCGCCACATTGTGTGCAGGTGCGGACTTGACCACTGCAACATAGAGTGAAACAACGAAGCGACTGGTCATAGCAGAAGGCCACGTTCCTCAAAACGAAAACCGCGCACCACATCTCACCCTTCCCCACTATCCTGTTCTGAGCAATATCGCTTTCCTAATAACAAGCAACGATATAGCAAAGGATGCCGGCGCACGCCGCCAGAGGCGCGGCGCTGGCAAACATCGAGACCTTACCCGGACATTTCGCAAGGGACAGGGGAAAATAGCACCTGTAGTCGAAGAAGAAGAAGAAGCGCCCACGTGGCAGAGGCCCAGAAGCATCCAGGAAGAGGAAGGCTGGGTCCGTGACGAAGGTCCCGGCCGTCCAACCAGCGAACTTGACTGGCGAAGCCGACGTAAGTCTCTCAAGCCGGAACCGGTGTGGGACAGCGCTCCCACGAGGGACGAAGGCCGGCCCCACGGCCCAGGGACCTATCTTCCGGCAGCGACGCAAGAAGCACCCGTGACACTTCTTAAAGTCACAGAAGGCAACGCGCAGGCTGGGAACGAAGCCACGCTAACAAAGTCCAAGGGCTCCAAGAACCAACACAGCCGTTGGTAGCACAGTAGAGGTCTAGGAACACGACCCTACACTACAACACGGACAGAAAAGTTCCAAGGCAAGGCGACAACATAGGCCAGGAACGAGGTCAACTGACAAAAGTCCAAGTACTCTGAACCATACACAGCCATCGGTACACACAAGGCCAGAAGTTCCAAGGCAAGGCGAAGCACCGGCCGGGAACGAAGTTCACTGTCGAAGGCCCAAAAACTCTTGAACCATATACAGTCGTTGGTACACACAAGGCCAGACAGTTCCAAGGTAAGGCAAAAGCACAGGCTGGGAACGAAGTTCACTGTCAAAAGTCCAAGTACTCTTGAACCATACACAGCCGTCGGTACACCCAAGGCCAGAAAGTTCCAAGGCAAGGCGAAAGCACAGGCCGGGAACGAATTCCATTGACGAAGAAATTCAAGTACAGTTAGAACCATACACAGCCGTAGAAGCACAGCAGAGGTCTAAGCAAACACGTCTATACGCTGCAAGCTAAAGGAAAGAACTGGTGTGGCTTGGCTGCTCGGGCTGTTACCCGTAACGGGTGGGAAGGGAGGCTACCCGGGTACCAGGTCACGGCACCCCTGGTGGCCTCCCCTGGCCCTAAAGGTACACATCGTAAGTTTTGGGGCTAAAATTACGCTAGCTATACGTTGTTCCATTGTAGTAATGACATCGGTAATGTTTTTGAGGAAACAAAGCTGAATTCAGCTTTTGGGGATCTTGAATATGCTGATTTTGTCTGACTGAAGACTTGTCACCCATGAAACACTGTCACAGAAGTTAACTTTACATCAAGACCTAAATGTAATTATCCATGCTAATATGAGACACTTTAATAAATAAAAGAAAATGCTCATCTAAAATACAGATTAGAAAAACAATACAAATGTAACTTACCTGCACGCTCCTGTGACGAAGTCACATTGAGAAGTGGTTGCACAGTTGCATTTCCCTGTAATGACAACAAAATAAAGTTGACTTATCTTTTCTTATCGTAAATAAATAAATAAATAAATGCAATTTACAGTGACGGTCATGCCTGCACTACAAAATGATGGCCAAATATTTTCTAGTGCAAAAGAATAAAACATGATCCCCTTAAGGATACCAGTGTCTACACAAACAATTTCACATACCAATGACAATGGGCCCATATGTTTACATGAGTACTCCAGAGATAGACCCTCTTGAGAAGCACTCCACAATCCAATGCGCAAAAGGCCATCGGGCCAACGTCAGCTGCCACTGACACAAGCACAACCGTGCATGGGCCAACCGCGGTCAAAGTGGGCCTGATGGCCTTTGTGCACTGGGAAGTACACTTAATTCTATTGTAAAGTGATGCTAAGCATCTCATTTGAACAGAGGTGTATTTGCAGCACACTACCCGAGTGAGTCTATCTGGAGAGTTCTCCTGCAATTGTTACTGGTGTACTTAAAAAATCTAATAAATTTGTTATATTGGTTCTCATTAACATTTTCTGAAAGCATTACTGCTTTGGAGATGTTGCATTATATCTGAAAGTTTACCTGAAATTATGTTTTTAATTTAATTCTTATCATGCACTTAAGCAGTCGTCATACATATAGTTCAAGGATAGTGCCAAATTAGCTTCTGCTTGGTGCTTCAGGCAACAAGCTTTTCTAGCTCTGCCCTTAACTCATTCGAGACGTGTCACATCCGGATTCACGGCTTTATGCCATGAATCCGATTGTGGCATGTCTCAAAAGAGCTAAACTATCATGGCTGATGCAGCTCCTGCTGCTGTGTAGCAAGACCAAACAGGTGAAAAGTTGTAAACCACCATTTAGAACGTTATTTGAATTGCTCATGATTAATTAGTGTGTGTTTTTTTTTTGTGTGTGTTTTTTTTTTAATCAGTCTTAAACTGGCCAGCAATTGCCGTATAGGATTTTTTTGTGCCTGTTTTCCATTCCTTTTTTCTTTTCTTTTTTCAATTCTTCTTTTATCCTTCCAACATCATCTTCCCGTTTATTCTTCATATTTTGTCTAGTCAACTTTATTTCAAGTCTGATGATGTATGCACAATGCAACAGTGAACACTACGTGAACTAGTAATGGACTAAACCCGTTGTTTGTGATGTCTTGATCAGGTACACATGTATACTATATATAGCAATTAAAGGTTATATTGGGATGGACAGAAAACAACGTGGGTTTGCTGCCATGCACTCTCTGCTACTGTCTTTTGCTACTGTCTTTAAAACATGCACGCTAGAGAGAGAGAGAGAAGATCATGTGCGTGCGCACTCACAGTTATAAATGTGGCATCAAATGGTTTCTTAGCATCAGCTCTTTTCCAAATATCATGCAAATATTAGCGGCGTCGCTGTATCTAAATTTGCTTATACACACCTTTGCTAGGATAATGAGATGATTTATTAGGTTCTTGTTTTGTTGGTCGACGTTTCGTTCGTGGATTCCCAGAAGGGCAATGGTTTAAGTTATTTTGAGATGCTGTTGGGTTCGCACATTGATTTCTTTTTCGACCATTTGCCATAAGGGTTTGGTTTTGGGACAGGCAAAGAAAAAATGCTCTATAAAGTCTGTTTGGTCTAAACGGCATGTGTTACATTTGTCCGAGTTTGCAATCCCCATCTTTTTTAGGAGTATGTTTGTGGGGAAGATGTTGTGAAGGATTTTCCAATGAAGAACCCTTAGTCTGGTTTCTCGGGTGGTGTTGATTACAGCCTCCCAGTGATGCTTGTTGATAGGTACATGTAACTTTCTGTTCCAAAAGTTTACCGCGCATGGTTGCGTTTCCTTCCGTGACTGAGCAATCTTCAAAAGTGTTTTGCGGTGAGAGTGTCTACTGTGTTGCCATTTAGTGTCATGCGTGAGGGGTTTTGTTCTTGGTGGTCAAAGAGTTTAATTCAGTTGCTTGCTGAATTGCAGAACGTATTGTGTTGTATTATATGTGGGGCCAGGCCTACCAGTGCCTCTAGATCGCCAAATGCGATTATTTCAAATCTGTCGCTGAGGATATCGTTGAGCTTGTGTAATCCTTTTGCAATCCAATCTTTCATGTACAGACTTTTGCATTTAAATTGTAGATTGGAGTTATTCCATATAGCGGAGTTTAGGTAAAGTTCTCTTGCCTCGTTCTCATCAAATTTAGCTCTCAAGTTTAACCAGGCATGGAGGACGTTTTTTCAAAAGTTTCCTATGTTTGGGGAGAGTCCATTTAAGTCCATTGGGTTTGAGGGAGTTGCCAATATGTCCAGGTTGTTAGATAGTTTTAAAAAGATGTGTACCGGGTATGCCTTCCAAGCGCTGCTTGTGTTCCCTTTTATGAGTTTGGGGACCCATGTGAGGTACAGAGCTTCTTGGAGTGTTTTCATATCTATCATCTTGAGACCTCCGAGGTCGGTACCTTGGGTAAGTACCTTAAGTTTGACTTTTTCAAATGCTTTTTTATTATTATATTTCTTTTCCATATAAAAGTAAATAGTTCTCGATTAATTGCAATTAATTAGTGTTTATCATCAAACAGTTTGAAATTGGTCTGCAAACCTATACTTTTAGCATTGTTAACCCTTTTAGCTCCAGATCCCTACAGCAGGAGATGGCTTGACCATGATAATTCAAGGGTAGTGCCAGATTAGCTTGGCACCTTCAGGTGCCAAGCTAATCTGGCACTACCCTTGAATTATCATGGTCAAGCCATCTCCTGCAACTGATACATAGTCATTAGGCAACACCTCCAAAATTTGAGAAATGGGACCTTAGAGCTAAAATGGTTAAATATAAATATAAGCTTATTGTTCAGTGACTAAAACCTCACCTGCACATCTGTCCCCAAAGTAGCCAGGTGAACACTGCAGGTCACAGGTGCCCCCTTGGTATCCAGGCAGACAGTTACACGTGCCGTCTCGTGGGTTGCAGGAGTCCGTGTTGGTGTCATTACAGATACACACCTGGCCACAGTTGGAGCCCCACCTTCCTTGCGGACACACCTGTAATCCACAACAACAGTGTGATTGTGAAGAGGCTGAAGGGGTGGATTTATGTGGGTACTCCTGTAAACCCTTTGCTAGTAGCGCTTTTGTTGAGATGATCCCTGTAGGAGTCAACGAGAGAAAAAACGCTACCGACAGCCAAATTGGTCGTTAAACAAGATTTGCTTGCCACAAGGTTGATCAAAATATTGTTCCCACACAAATGAACCCAATTAGCCCTAAGGCTACATTTCCTACATGTTGGAGGTGTCACTTAGGAGATCATCCATCAGGCGCCAAGCTAATCTGGCACTACCCTTGAATTATCATGGTCTGTCCATCTTTTGCTGTAGGGCAATTGGGTAAAGTGAGTCAGATTGATGCTTGTTCTTCTCTTTCCCCCCCTCCAATTACATGTATCAAACTATCGCAATATACCTGTTCATCCTTTTCCATTTTGTCTGTCTTAACCCCTTCACTGACAAGCAAAACAGTGAAAAACAACCAACTGTAAAAGGCATAGAAACTCATGCCAACAAGAGGCACAGAACCTTATGAGCCCCTGCCCTGTCAGACTCATGAGGTTCTATGTTTCTTGTTGGCCTCCACTTTGTATCCACATTCCTTGGATAAGTAGCGTTCTCTGGCGCTGAATGTTCAATGTATCCACATTCCTTGGATAAGTAGCGCTCTCTGGCGCTGAATGTTCAACGTATCCACATTCCTTGGATAAGTAGCGCTCTCTGGCGCTGAATGTTCAATGTATCCACATTCCTTGGATAAGTAACGCTCTCTGGCACTGAATGTTCAATGTATCCCCATTCCTTGGATAAGTAGCGCTCTCTGGCGCTGAATGTTCAATGTATCCACATTCCTTGGATAAGCAGAGTTCCCTGGCGCTGAATTTTTGATGTATCCACATTCCTTGGATAAGCAGAGTTCTCTGGCGCTGAATTTTCAATGATTTACAAAACACAATTTATGGCTTCTGACAGAGAAAATGAAAATACAAATCCATTGTCCTTCCATTTCTCTGATTTGACAGTGCTAACCCCTTCACTGCCAGTGCACCGAGAATGTTTTTTCAACTCCTTGTAAATTTAGCTTCAAAGACCCCAAGCCCTCAAAGGAAATTGACACAGCGAGGTAGCAGCAAGAGGCATAGATCCTCATGAGCCCCCACAAGAGCGGGGGCTCATGAGGATCTATACCTCTTGCAAGTGAGCGTGTTGAATGTTTCCCAGCAGTGAAGGCGTTACAATTGTACCTGATCACAATTTGTCCCTTGGAAGCCATCGGGACACTGACACATGATCCGGAATGAGTTGGACGTGTCGCTGGCAAGGTCGCAGAATCCCCACTGAGGCTGAAACAGCAAGTTACAATGTGGTTAACCCATTTAACCCCACAGCCGCATTTCTAAAATTTTTGAGGCGTTGCCTACACTATGTACCAGTGCAGGAGATGGATCGACCTTGATAATTCAAGGGTAGTGCTAGATTAGCTTGGCGTGAAGCTAATCTGGCACTACCCTTGAATTATCATGGTCGATCCATCTCCTGTAGGGCATCAGGGCTAAATGAGTGAGCACAGGTCTTCAGGTTAACGCCAACCACTGATGGCTCACACATGGCCTATGCGCAGGACAGCTATGGCTGATACTGGTCCAGTGATCTGTTGCTTCCTGGGAATCAGATGGTTGTACAGACTTATGGCTGTGTTTGCATGCTCTCTATTTCCCAAAATTTCCAGATGTGTGCAGCCAGAGAAGCCAAACCAAAATTGCCAAGAAAGAAAGAAATGAATAAAACACAATTGTCTTGTACTTATCATTTCTAAGCATGTTTCTTTCTTTCCTGGGGATTTCTTTGCATAGATCTACAAGTGTGACAGATCCCAGAAGCCTGTGCAGCTACATATCATTTTGTTTCTGTAAACAAACTTTTGGTGCACACGACAGTCACTCCCTAAATGTCAATGTCAGCTACAAGAGGAATAGATCCTTGCAAGCCTCTATAAATATGTCTCTCAGTTACATTTTCTACCCTGTACTGCATGATTCTTAACCCTTATCATTCAGAATATACCAGTGTGTGAAATAAGTTTAACTAAAATAGTTCAAGGTTAGTGCCAGAATAGTTTGGCGCCTCTAGGCGCCAAGCTATTCTGGCACCACCCTTGAACTAAAGCCATTGGTCTATATTCTTATCTGTAAGTACTATAATGTAGCTTGCATATGGCAGTGTACACATTTGAAGCTTTTAGCCTCAGTATGATATGGGTTAAGTGTGTCTGTTATTGAAGCACTCCCACAAAAGGTACAGGACTATACAATTACTACTCTAATGATTCTCATGACCCTCTGAAGTTACATTTTTGTATGTAGTGAACACTATATAGCCACTCCATGACAGAAAATGCCATGTAAATGAGGCATTGATCCTCAGGAGCCTCTGCAGCTGCATCTATCAGTTTTTATTTTACTGTGCACTTACTGTGTTAGAGTAGATGCCACCAGTCACACACCACGGCCGACACTGCTGCTGTGCTCCTTTCATTCCATCCACAGGGACAAATGGCTTGGGTCCATAGACAGACATGCGGAATGGAGCGCCACAAAACTGCTTGTTGTCTCCTGTACACTGCTGACTGCAATCACTGGCAACAACAGGCAACATCAGTTAGTACTTCATGACCAAGATGCACCATTAACTCTGAAACTCCCAGAACCAAATAACTTCCATGCGATAGAATGGAAGTCATATAGTTCTGAGAGTTCAAGACTTAATATCACCAGTGAACACATTCAGGTCTGATGCACCACAGCAAAATATGGATCTATTATGACAGTTCAAGGGAGGTGCCTGAAATAGCTTGGCATGTAAGGTACCTTAAACTGATCAACTCCATATCAGGCTTTGATTTCAAAAGAATTGCTGATACAACAGTTTATCAATGATGTTTATCTATTTTTCATGACCCATGTGAGTAAACACATGTACCAGAGGTTCTCCACTGCCTTTTGGGTTTAATGAAAAAACTCTCCTGCGTACATAGGAGAAAAAGAGCAGAAAAGTCTTTCATTTCAACTGCACAATTTAATTTAACCCATATACTGAGGTTAAAAGCTTCAAATTTTTACACTTCCATATGCAAGCTACATAATAGTACTTACCAATAAGGACATAGACCAATGGCTTTAGTTCCAGGGTGGTGCCAGAATAGCTTAGCGCCTAGAGGCGCCAAGCTATTCTGGCACTATACCCTTGAACTATTTTAGTAAAATGTATTTCACACACTGGTGTATTCCGAATAAAGAAATGTTTTTTTAACTGTACAAACTCCCCAATAAAAAGTGAGATCTAAGCATGTTTTATACTGAAGCTATATTGAACTGTGCACAAATACGCACAACCCCAAACATAGGGGATTTGCTAGCTTAATTTGTAGGCTTAATTTGGATGAGTGACTGAAGAGGCATGTGCTTTGATTCATAATTGCTCTATGTACACTATGTAAGATGGTGAGAAATTCATACCTAATGCACAAAACTAACAAACCAAAAAGGTCAAGCTAGTGCTGACAAAATAGTACACGTAACAAGGGGAATTACTCAGCGTTGGACACACAAACATTTAGATCCCCTGCCTGTGAAATCACCAGCCCACTGAAAAATATGCATATAAATAACAAGATGGTTGTTTTATCCCTTATATACATACATTTAGGGATGTACATGACTGTCTCTATACTTATCTGCATATTTTAATGTGGGCTGGCAATTGGGTGTCTGTCCAGTGCTGAGTAATTCCCCTGTACATGTCTCTCTCTCTTGGCTTGACTTCGCGAACGAAGATTCTACAGGGGTTGTCCACGTCGTCTGCAGACACGCTGATGGCTGTCGAGGCCAATCCGGGACAGGCAGGTTCGACTGCAGGGGGAGGTCTGGTCAGGGTTCTGAGTTGCGGCATCTCTGTTTTTTCTCCTGAGCCACTTGTCCTTAAGGCTAGCTCTGCAAGAGCCCTCAAAGGAGACGGCTGCCTTGTGAATGGTGGAGCGCCAGGTGTCGCGGTCCGCAGCAAGGGAAGACCACTGGTGGTGCTCAATGTGACAGGCACTGAGTGACTTCTTGAGCCAGTTTTTGTATCTCTTCCTTGGTGCCCCTCTGCCTCTGTGTCCAGTCCCTCTGTGTCCAGTGGCGAGCTCGCCGTACAGGGTGATCTTGGGCAAGCGATGATCCTCCATCCTGGAGATGTGCCCCCCACCCAGCGGAGCTGTGTCCGCAGCAGCAAGGCCTCGATGCTTACGGTCTCTGCCTGTTCAAAGACCTCGACGCTTGTGACAGTCACTCCAGTGGCAAATAATACAAGGACAAGTACTAATGCACAAAAGGTCCTCAGTCTGACATCAGCCGCAGTTGGCCTGCGCACGGCACAGCCGTGCGCAGGCCAGCTGTGGCTGATGTCAGACTGAGGACCTTTTGTTAATTCATTGTAAAAGTGAACTTACTTGTCGGCATGCCTGAGCTTCAAGTAGAAAGCATTGTCACAGTAGCACTCAAATCCATACTCTGTGCCAGAAAACGAGTAACCTCTCTGTCTGAACACATGCAAAATACAAAGCATTATTGTCACAATGAGATTACATTAACCCATTTAACCCAACACACTAAGCAGGAGATGGAGCAACCATGCCACCCGACCCACATATGGCTTAAAGCTAATCTGGCACTACCCTTGAATTATCATGATTGCTCCATATATGACAAGTGGTGGCAGTACAGACATGTGCCTACTTTTCACCCCCCCCCCCCCCCCCCTCTTGTTTTATTTGTTTGGTTACTGGGAACAAAGTCTAGCATTGGGAGGCCTTTTGTGTCAGTTTGAAGGTCTCAAACAAAAAGTTGGACCCCCTCCCCCCACCTCTAGGTAACTGATCTGCCCCTGGTTAACTCCCTAGTGTATGCAGTACTGATATTGTTTACAGTACCAGTGGTTGCATACACGAGGGGGGGGGGGGGGGTAACAGATTTATATAAGGCATGTTTTTATGAAAAATGTTACAATACAAATGCAATCGTATGAAAAACAATTAATGCCAGAGGATTTTTCTCTCAAGGTACTCGGGCATTCCTCCCCCACGGAAAGCTGGTTTAAGATTTTTTTTATGTAAAAAAAAGGCTATGTAGGTCTGACAATGTGTCTTCTCCAGGGAAGGCAGCCCAAATTTCTCCTCAAAGGACAAAAATGCATTTTTCTCTAAAAGGTATTTTTTCGAAAAATACTTACCGATGACATGACTGATAGGGAAGTGTCTACTTACTCTCAATTTTAGCCTAGGAACCCGTTGTGCCCCTGCACCAACCGGGAGGCACTCGGGGAACCCACAGAGGGGCCGAGAGTGATCTCCCGTGACTGCCCATCCGGTTCCGAGTCATGTGATGCTTACTCAGTTTAGGCTACTTAGCTTCCCAGCGGCAAGCGGGGCAGGAGGGAGGGTCCTCCGAGTCATGTCATCGGTAAGTATTTTTCGAAAAAATACCTTTTAGAGAAAAATGCATTTATTTCCTCAAAAACATTACCGATGACATGACTGATAGGGAGAATTACGAGCAGGAGGAGGGTGCCGCTGTCCGCAAAATAACCCAGGGGGCCTGCAGAGCCATCCTCCCAGTCGCAAACTCCCGACAATTTTAGCTAAGTAGCGTACCTACGGCGCCTGTGGCGCCGGGAGGGAGTGTTGCGCTGCCGTGATGTCCCCCACCAGAGCGAGGTTGTCTCGCTGGCCTGCCAGATCCCGGAGGTAGAAGCGGGCGAAGGTAGATTCCGCTCGCCAGCCTACTGCCGCCACAATGTCTTTAACAGCACAGTTCCGGTCAAAGGCAAGACTCGTGGCCATGGCACGTACCTCGTGCGCGCGTATCTTAAGCCTCTTTGCTCCCTGTGGGGAGAGGTCCTGGTAGGCGGACCGAATGACCCAGCGTAGCCAGGAAGAGATCGTCTGGGCCGAAATGTCATGTCTGCCGGGCCTAAGAGGCAGGAAGAGGCGTGAGCGTCCTCGACGGACGGCTTTGGTTCTGCGTAGATAGACGCGTAAGGTGCGCACAGGGTCTTGTTGCCTGGTCTCTCGAGGGAAGTCCATTCCCCGCAGCGGTCGCAGTGTGATCATTTGTGGCGCCGTCAGTGGAGACCTGGTCTTGGCAAGGAAGGAGGGATCTGGGAGAAGGTGCACGGAGCCATCCGCACGAAATTGCAGGCAGGTAGGGCGCGCCGAGAGCGCGTGCAGCTTGCTGACTCGGGCCGCTGTGGCAAGGGCCAAAAGGAAGCAGGTCTTACGAGTCACGTCCTGAAGGCGGGCCAAGGGCAGTGGTTCGAATTTGGATGAGTTCAGCCACGTCAGGACCCAGGGAAGGTCCCAGCGCGGGACGAGAGAGCGGAGTACCGGACGTCGCAAGCCGAAGTGCGACATAAGGTCGGCGATGTCCTTACAGGCGCCGGGGTCCGGACGTCCAAGGTGTCGATAAGTGTCGGCAATCATGGAAAGGTATCCTCTGATGGTGATAGGGGCGAGACCCTGGTCTCCAAAGAGCCAGAGGAAGAAGTCCGCGAGCTGGGGGTGAGTCAAACCAGTGGGGTCGAGACGGAGGTCCTCACACCAGGCGCACAGCACTCGCCACTTTCCCTCGTAGACGCATCACGTTGAGGGTCTGTGGGCCGAAGAGATCGCCTCCACTGCTGCACTCGAGAAGCCTCTAGCAGTGAGGGCACGCCGCACAACCTCCAGGCGTGAAGGAGGAGACGCTCCGGGCACGGGTGGAAAAGGGCCTGTCGAGGCTGTTTGAGCATCGTCCGGGGCGTCGGTAAGCGCAAAGGAGGGCCCGTGGCGAGGCTGAGGAGGTCTGTGGTCCAAGAGCGGTTCCAGGAAAACGGGGCGACCAGGAAAACAACGGCGTTGGATCCCCGGAGTTTGAGGAGGACTTTGGGGACAAGGACCGTCGGGGGAAAGGCGTAGGCGATCAAACCGTCCCAGGGGATGGAGAGAGCGTTGACAGCCCAGGCCAGGGGATCCGGGACCGGGGAGACAAAGAGGGGAAGCTGATGGTTCCACCTCGTGGCAAACAGATCGATCTGAGGAGTCTCCCAGTGGGCGCAGATCATCTGGAAAATGTCCTGGCGAAGAGTCCATTCCGTGTGTAACATCTGACCACGACGCGAGAGCGAGTCAGCGAGGACGTTCAGGTGGCCCGGAATGTGTCTCGCTCGAAGGAAGATGCCGCGGGTCTGGCACCAAAGCATCAGCCGGTAGGTGAGCATGCACAAGTCGGGAGAGTGTGTGCCGCCTTGCTTCTGAAGGTACGCCACCACCGTCGCGTTGTCGGAAAGGACCAAGAGCTCCTGGTGCAGCAGACTCGATTCCCAAGTGATGAGGGCTTGCCAAACAGCCTGAAGCTCCAACCAGTTGATGTGACGGGCAGACATCTCTGGCGGCCAGGCTCCCGACGTCGTTCGGAAGTCCGGAAACAGGTGGGCACCCCACCCTGAGAGGCTCGCGTCGACACACAGGGATAGGCGAGGAGGGGGAGACGCGAGGGGAACTCCCGAAGCCAGCCACGCCGGATCCATCCAGCGCAGCAGATGGGGACGAAGAAGCGCAGTGACCGGTACCAAGGCTGCCAAGTCGGCGGAGGACGGGCGCCAGTGAAGGAGGAGGTGCAGCTGTATGGGCCGATAGTAGAGACGCCCCAGGGGCAGGAGATCTGCAGCGGCGTTCATCGTTCCTAGAAGCTGTAGCCAAGTCCTGGCAGGTGCTGCGTCTAGCCGGCAAAGATCGGCAGTCAAGGAGGTTAACCTCTGAATCCGCTGTTCCGAAAGACGAACCAAGTTCAGATCGGTAGCGAAGTCCATGCCTAGGTGGACGAATCGGCGACTGGGCAAGAGATCTGATTTCCCTCTGTTGAGGAGAAAACCGAGTCGCGCTAACAGCCGGATCAAGGCGTCTCTGTCCGCTGAAAGAACGGTCGCCGATTGGTTGCGTAGGAGGAGGTCGTCGAGGTAATTGGAAGTAGGGCTGGACGATGACTGACGAGCCTTGGCCACTACCGCGTCCATCAGGCGAGAGAATACCCAAGGGCTGAGGTTGAGACCAAACGGAAGGGCCCGGAACTGGTAGACTGCGTCGTCGAAGGCGAAGTGCAGGTACTTCCTGGAGGCAGGGTGAATGGGAACATGTAAATACGCATCTGACAGATCCAAGCTCACGGCGAAGTCCCTTGGCTGCACCGAGGCCCTGAGGGACCGAGCGGTTTCCATGCGGAAGTGAGGAGCCGAAATGAAGGAGTTCAGCTTGGAAAGATCGATGATCGGGCGCCACCTGCCGCCCGGCTTGGGCACCAGGAAGAGGCGACTGTAGATGGCCGGGGAGCCGTGACGCACAACCACCTCCGTGGCACACTTCTGCAGAAGAGCGGAGACCTCGGAACGCAGAGCGCTGGACTTTAACGGGTCGGAGGGCATGGCGGTCCACAGAGGGGCCCGTCGCAGCGGAGGAGGAGAGCGAAACGAAATCCGAAGGCCGTCGGAGACGGTGGTCCTGATCCAGGGGTCGTCTGGGAACAGCGAAAACCACTCTTCGCTGAACCGGGCAAGCCTCCCGCCGACTGGAGGACCCAAGACGGTCGGCGGGGGCGGAGCTAGGGAGTCAGTGAGCCCGCCCGCGCCCAGGGCGACGGGCAGGTCGGGACCGGGCGGGGGCAAAGGAGCTAACCTGACCGGGTCGACCAAAGGCAGGGCGGCGGCGGGGGTTACGAGAAGGGAGGGGGTCTGAGGACGCAGGAAGTCCGGAGCCCCGCAGGGCGCGACCCGCGGCCTTGCGGGAGGAGCGAAAGCGAGAAGGCGCAGATTTGGAAGGCCACCGATCCGAGTTCGCGATCTTAACCGAAGACCAGGTATCGCCAAACAGAAGTGATCCACCTAGGGGGGCACGACGCAACTGGTTCTGCAGGTCCGAAGGCAAACCCCGGCAAGCCCGCAGGACAGCATCTCGACGCATGAGGTCACAATTGGAGGAAGCCGCCATGGCGTTGACAGATGAGTGATACGCCGCACGATTAGCTACCTCCGCGAGGGCGAGAAGATCTCCTAACAGGGGAGTGATGGAAGGATGCCAAGCTTCCTCTATCCGCTGTACTGCCGCTCGGGTGACAAGCTCGAGGAAGCCCGAACAAGCAAGGGTGTTACGAACCAGGGCCGCTGTAGCATCCAAACCTCGAGGAATGGCGCGTTTCAGAAGCGAAGAGCCGCCAGCCTGAAGAACAGCCGCCGGATCCACTGGAGGAAGAGCGCAGACAAAGGACTGGGAATGTCCAGAGTACCACTCCTGCCGGAAGGCGATGTCGAGGCCGGGGGGCCATCTGCGGTCGCCGAAAAACTGATGTTCCCTAGGGGCAGCGAGGAGGTGCGCGGAGAAGGCGTCCCGCATGTCGCTGAAACCAGGAGGCTGAGGAAGAGACTTAAACTTCTTCGTCTGCCGACCAGCATCGACGAAGGCCGATACCTTGCGCTTGAGGGGGGGAGACGGAGGGCAAGCGTCGACTGGGAGGGAGGCGGAAACGATGCGGGCGGCCTCATCCAAGGCGAGCAACGTAGCCGCGCGAGAAGAAGAAGGCAGCGGAGAAGAGTCCGAGATGTCCGAAAGGGACGAGCGGGAGGCGGGGGAACGGCTACCTGGGCCTAGCAGGGCAGAAGCAGAATCCTCAGCCAGCAAACTCAAGGCGTCCTCGTCCCGGGGAGGAGGGGGAGCGGCAAGCGGACTGCCGCGGCGAGAACGGAGAGGTCCCCGAGAGGCGTCCAGCCGGGAGGAGAAGGGAGAGCGACTACGAGGACGGGAATGAGGGGGACCCTCCCGGCGAGGGCT
This sequence comes from Semisulcospira habei, assembly GCA_036245525.1. Lineage (NCBI taxonomy): Eukaryota > Metazoa > Mollusca > Gastropoda > Semisulcospiridae > Semisulcospira > Semisulcospira habei. The sequence continues at coordinate 274,627,404 of BTPG01000001.1, forward strand.
CCGCGCGGAGCGACGCCTAGGGGAAAAAGACGGCCGACGCGAAGAGCGATGGGGCGAAGACCGCCGGTAGCGCGAAGAAGACCGCGGCAAAGCCGCAACCAGGCGAGGGGGGCTGGAGGGCGTCCGACGAGAATGATGATGCCGACGACGAGAGTCCCACGGCGAGCGAGATCGCGGCGAATAGGGAGAAGCCCTAGAGTCGTGAGTCCTTGGTCGCGTAGCACTTCGTCTCTGAGAGCCGGGCGCTAAAAGGCGGGCTCCCTGCCGGTAACTTGACTCCTCGTAGGAGTGCGCGGGCGTGAGAGACGAGCGAGAACTGACCGCAGACAAGGGGCGGCGAGGGTCGCGTCCCCTTGGGCCGAGCTCAGGGAGGACGGCACTTGGGGTCTGCAAGGTAGGGTCAGTTGTCCGAACAGTGCTGGGTGCACGCGTTCTAAGCGGCGTCCTATCCATGGGGTCTGAACGGACAAGCTTGGTCCCTGCTCCTGACACACTGGGGGACGCTCGGACGGGAGGGTTACTCACAGGTAACGGCCGGTCCCGCCTGTAAAATCTCCAAAGCTGCGACCACTTCAGTTCTGGCCACGTGGAGCAGAGGTCACAAGAGCGGCCCGAGGCACAGCCAGAGCAAGGGAGGCATACAGCGTGGTTGTCCGTTGGCCACTGGAAGTCGCAGCAGAGGGTGCAGGTTCGCACTTGGCAACTCTCCGCAGCAACAGGGGCGGGGGACGACACCTCCATACCACAACAGCGCCGAAGGCGGGAAAGGAGGCCAACCGAAGAG